>BMAU01013295.1:282500-766156 GCA_019973935.1 Trichonephila clavipes
ATCTTTAATGTTCAGCAAAGCAGTCTGCACTCCAAGCCATGACAAAACGAGTCTTATTTCAACGTCGATCAGGAACGAGTGCGTCGTTCGTACGCGTGGTTCTTCGTAAGTTCACCGGAGTCGAAGTCAAAGTCCTTATGCGGGAGGTGGGTTGAGTTGTTCTGGTAGGTCTTCCCCCAACTGACCCTTGAAGGGTTGAGGATTCATCACACATTTATGCATGGGACATTGATAGTGTAACTCCAAGAAGGACGCCAGAAAGTGAAGCAACTTAGCAAACAGAGACAGCAATGAACAATAAATGATGTTAATTTGATTTGATACTTGTAACGCAGAGAGAAAACAACGTTAGCTCAGTAAGTTGTTGGGTCTACTACGGATAACAATATTTGAAGCAATACGACTAGGAACAGAGTGTCAATGAGAGCATGGATTGTGCTTTCCATTACCTGTCAACTGTTTGAAATTGTCAGGAAAAGAATGCGGTAAGGACAGGGTGTTCTGTGGGTGAAAGAACAGAAGAGAACGGTAGCTGGAGAAGCATCTGTATATTGAGCAAGTTGAGTCAGGCAGTGTAAAGTCGGGCATTATCCTGCTGGTAAAAGGCAACGGGTACCTCCCGAAAGAAAGAGTGTTTAATTGGTTGCAACACATCTTTCATATATCATTTGTCTGTCATAGTTGGGATGAATACGAATCACAGGTGACCTGCTTTTATGCGTAACGGCATGTTGAGCCATAAAACCACACTGTCGTCTGGTGGTGTAATTTACAGATGCGGCCGGATTATTGACACATTCGTCTATGGATGCGGCATTGCACTTACACATGGCTATAATAATTGAAAAAATGGAAGAGGAACTAGTTTGAGAATATAACCTTGCGCCATTTCGCTAACAGGGTCATCTGTGCTGCTCGATCAATGACAGTCGTCTTAACGGAGTCATGAGACCATTACTCGTCATTTGGTTACTAGAGCCCCCTCTAGTAACCAAATGACGAGTAATGGTTCAGGATGAAATGGGTGGGTGTCCTGCACATGCTGCAAAATAGTCGGTGGATGCGTCTATCCACGAGTATAGACATCACCCAACACACACCAGCACTCGTCAAACCTGTAACATTTGCTTGCTCCAACCATCTTTACCACGGCCCGGTGCACCACTGGCATGTACACACATTAGACGGATTGACCAACCTACCTTTCTTAATCCAATAACCATGTCCTCATAAAACCATCTGTCTTTTGTAACTACCTCCGTTACTGATGGCCTAGCATTCTTTGCTATCCCGTTTTGTAATCGTGATGCCAGTGCGCATATAACTGACATCATAATCACTAAGAGATAAATCACTGAGAGATAAATCAGAGTACTATAGATTCTTTGAGAGAATCCTCTTAGGAGTCATATCTCAGTGCACTGCTTCCAAGAAGGAAATACATGGGGTAATTTGTCTTTCTTCCTGCACTTTCCCCTCCTCTCAATTCAAAGTCAATATGCCCTGTATGGAATTCAAAGTTTTACTGCTGCGAATCAACCAATACTTACCAGTTTTTCTTTTCTTATGCTCAGTTTGAATTATCTTAGACCATTTGATATACGTACAGGGATTCCTGAATTTACAGGTGAAACTTTAAGGGAAGGTAAAATAGTCAGAAGGAGGCAATTTTTATATAGAACATAGGATCAAATGAGTAAATGGAAAGTTTTGCCCCCTCCCCTTGCATGTTGATTTAAGTTGGCTTATATATGGAAATTGTTTGAATTAAATTCCATTGCACTTAAAGACAATCTTATCTGTGAAACGTACATTTGTACAAAATCTCGTAATCAATTTTATCTGCTGCAAAAATCAACGACAAAAAAGTATAATGAATGTGAATTTTTAAAATGAAAAAAAGTTTTGATTTCTTAATAAGAAAAGTTCGAAATACGACATTGTTTTGGCGGAAAAAGTAATGCATTTTAACTAAGGAATCAATAAAATGTTTTGTTTAAAATTTTGAAGCAAATTACAGAAAAATTTAAATTAAAGGTAAATTTTTTTGTTAGTTAACACTTTGAAGAAGAGGACGCGCGCGAGAGAGCGAGAGTTACCGTCTTTTACTTTTCCAATTTTATTCATCATCTACTTTATTAATTTATTATTTTAACTATCAATTTACTGAATTATTATTTTGTTACATTTCATTTTTTATTTTATTTTATTTTACAAAAGATATTCGGAAAATCAAGCTACAGGCTTTTTTCACTACTTTAGGTAACCTGCTACTTGCGACAACTTTTTGTTAAAAAAAAATGGAGATATGGAGATTTTTTTGTGGTTTTTAAGATTTATTTAGTAAATTTTTTTAAAAAAGGCTAAAATTAAGAGGAGAAAAAATAAATTATTACTTCTAAAATGGGAAAAAATGGGTAAAAGTTGACAAAAAATTACATAAACGGGGCCCGCTCTGTACAAATAGTAATTGAACAAATTCTCAATTTTTCAATTTTGATGCATAACTTAGCTGTTCCTTTTTGAAATGACCTTCAGGATAAGAGATATTTTAATTTTTACAAACACTAGAGCATTATATCTTAGTTATTATATGAAATTGCTTGAAAAAAACCAGTGATTATATTCACGTAAAGAACTGTAAATTTTGTAATAAAATTTGTACATCGAAAGGTTATAACACTTTTACTGTTATACAGAACATTCACAAAAAAAATTCAGCAAATTATTTTAAAAACTTTTTGAGCAATCGCTGTACCCGTTGGAGTTTTTCGAAAAACCCCTATTTCGAGTAAAACGCATTTTAAGGTTTGACATTTTATGTAAAGTTCTGACATCTGCTTTTACTAAAATACTTGTAGTTTTTGTTCTAGTGGATGGACAATAAAAAACTTGGTATTTTTACAAAGTTAATAAGATGACCTATAAAATAAAATTATAAAAAGAATTTGTCAGATTTGAAAAAAAAAAATTTATGATTTTAGGGTAGTTGTATGTGTTGTATCTAATGTGTTGAACATGAATATTTTGAGAAAACGAAAGCTTTACAATAGTATCATTTTAAGAGCAATTAACTTTTTATGTGAGATGTTGTGATAAGATCCTTATAAACTTATAAAGCGCTAAGTTAATAGTAAATAAATATTCAAGTCTTTTATCTTAACTCGAACCATAATGCAAAGATTTCTATAGTCTTAGAAATCGGATATCTATATAAGAAGAATTTCTGGAACTTTAATCCTTATTAGGACTTGTTTATACATTAAGATATATCAGTAAGTCCATGACATGTAGTTTATTAATAAAGTTTAAAATGCAATTATAGGGAAATAATTTTTCATAAGTATTTTTTACATTATTCTTACTCGCTTTTCAGCAATTAACACATTCGCTTTAAACATGATTATAAGTTAAGAACTTTTTCTCTCAGAGAAAATATAAATTTTCAATCCTAAAAGATTAAAACTGAATAAATTATGTACTTCAAACATTTCTGTCTTTGTGAAAAATATTTTGTTTTTAAATACTCTGAATTCAAAATCCAATTCTTAATTTCACTTATTAATCAACTTAAGACTTTTTCTACATTCTAGAAAACAATCGAAATTAAGTGACACAATTTTAATTGGTTCTCATTTGTTTGAATGTAATAATAGTTTTTTCTTCTAATTCTTAAATATTCATTTGATTGATTGGGAAACAAATCATAAGCACCAGTTCCGAAACTTTTCGTCATCAATTTTTCTCTTTTCACAATAGCGACAAAGATTGATTGTTTCATTTATTTATATTCGTTTTCTAGGATTAATTTTATTTTGACTGACATTTAATTTACACAAACACTCTGAAAATTGCATATATTTCTTATGTCAGATCATGCAAAATCTATGAATATATAATGATAATGCAACAATTTTTCTTAATCAATTTCAAGAAAAGCATTTGAATACTATTAACAAAAAATTTCTATTTATATAAGTAACTATTTAAACTTTATAACGGAAAAATGATTGTAGCAGGTTGCCATGTATGATCAGAGAAAGAAAAATAAATCTGATTGTTTGATTTACAAAATATATTACATATTATTAAAATTTACATTAATTTTTCCAAATTGTTTTCTAAAAGTTTTATTTTTAGAATCCAAGAATACAAACATGTATTAATTTCGGCATTGATTTAATCATTTGGTATTAAAGTGATCTTTTTGTCAGGTTGTTGCTATCATTGAAGTAAGAAGGAAACATTTTGTGATTTTAAAATCCGCATTTTATTGACGCTCACTAACACGAAAGGATGGTATGAACAACAAAAACACAGCGCTAGCAATACAAAAGACAAAAGTGTTATTTGTTCTGAAGATAGACATTTTATAGTCTTGGTCAACTGGAAGCTTTTAGAATCATATGATTTCCGGTAATGCTTGTTCTGATTGCGCGGGTGATGCAAGAGGGCCTCAACCTGATTTAAAAACGCTAACGTTTCAGTTTTTTTGGGAGATGAAGTTATGATTATTTCCCGTTAGGCGGGTAATGAAAAGTTAGATAAGACTTGAAGACTTCAAGACCATTATGAATCAAAATCCCTTGAAAGAAAATTCAAGGGGAGTTGGAAACCTCTCTTTTTAAAAATATACTGACAATGTTAAATTGGCTGTTTTCGATGATCCTTTTCTCAAAATCTGTTGTATGTACATGCTTCAAATTTTTCATGCAATTAAAGAACACCTTTCTCATTATACTGAGATGAGCTTTTAGCTATAATTTTGAATTTTTTAATAATTTAAGAAATATTTTATCAAACATTGCGAAATTTGACCCATTTTTCACATAAAAAATTTGTAAAAATTTTTTTTTGAGGTTTTTTTTATAAAAAGCTCATTTTAGTATATATTAGCCATCATTATAAATATATCATAAGATATTTACATACTTATGAACAATAGTTTCTCAGAAAAGGTACATCGAACATCAAAATTTACATTTTGAGATAAATTAATTTTTTGTATACAGTGAGACTTCTAATCGGATAGGAAATAAAAAAATTAAAGGCTCAATTTACAAACAAAAGATACATATTATGATTTATATCAGACGTTAAAGTTTTACCCAAAAACGAAGTACTTTGTTCACATTTTCCGCCATTCCAATGGGCGTGGCCCAGCAACGATTATTTAAAAATATGTTTTAAGAGCTTCTAATTACCTTAGAGATTAAAGTAAGGTATTTTTAGAAAGGTTAAAATCGATACAATTTGAAAATGTAAAAATTTCAAATTGTCAAAAAAATATGATTTTAGCTTTCCAACACAGCTTAAGTGAGTTGATGGAACATCCGACACACACACACACGCACGCACGCACGCACGCACACGGACAGAGATTTTTTTCATTTATATATATATATATATAATATAACTATAAAATATAGATGTATATATATATATATATATATATATATATATATATATATATATATATATATACATCTATATTTTATAGTGCTATTAATCTTACTATCGACATCTTTTATATATTATCCAGTTATTCCAGAATTAGGAACTGGGAAACTTTTTTAGCGTGTCTTAGATCAAACATGAATTACTTTGGTGTACGAAAAAGAATTTCTCTAAAAAGCAATGAAAGAAAGAAGAATATTTTACTCCTTCGAACTTTTCAGCATTTATGCTTGAAAATAGTTTTAAGCGGCTATGAGATAAAAAGAAACTTAGGCGAATCTTCTTCAACAGATTTTTCTATGACAAACTTGAAATCTGTTCTGTTTGCATTTATAGGTTTTTTAAGATTACGTTGTGAGTTTGTATAATTTCTCAGAGTTTTCTTGGAAGGAGCAGTAAACTCGAGGGATTTGTAGACATCAGATTCAGTTTATATATTTCACTTGAGAAATATAGCATTTATTGATTTTCAAACTAAAGTTCTTTTTAAAATTTTTTTTTTTTTTCTTATTATGCAAACAAAATGTAACTTGAAAGATTAAATTTAAAAATTCTTTATGTCAATAGTATTTAAACAAAGTAATAGCTTAAATCACGAAATAAAAATTGCTTAGAAGTAGAACACATATAAATTTTTTATATCGTTAAATTTCAACAGATTTGTCATACATATTTTTAAAAAATTCAATCGATAGCTCAAATTTAATAGACTTTTTGAGGAAACAATAAAAACATAGCGAAAAATGAAAAAAGAATAAAAAATGTTTTCAAAAGGTTTTAACATAAACTGTAAAAATATTTTACACCGCTTTTACTAATGAATAAAGTTTTTAAAAGGTAATAACTTATGTTTCAGCTAGGTTATCTAAAAAAATTTTCCTTTAAACGTTTATCATCTTTATTAAAAAAATTAAATTTATCAGAATTTTAACCATCATTTTTGCATTATGTAAAAAAGTAATTAAGATAATCATCTCATTCCAAACATTTACATTTATGTAAAAACACTCAAATAATTTATGGGACACATGTTGTATCCTTTAACATAACATTGAAGAACAACTGTGTATTTACTGCGTGTGCGGGTGGCTTAAGAGAATAGCAGTAATCAGAAGTTTGTGTTAATGAGGTATTTGATATTATACATATTTGAGTATAATACAAAAATTTTAATAAAAATTAACCAGTTTACTAAACGAGCTGATTATTTGAAATATATAATTCTTATATTTTCACAGAAATTTGATTGTGGTTTGCTTTTCATAAATTATACAGCCAAATAGAGTAAGGACTATTTAAAGTATCGATGGAATCTTTTTCAGTAGTAAAATGCCATAAAATGTTTTCTAAAAAAACTCCGATGTAAATGAATTTAAATATAAAATGCAAAAAAATTCTTGAGAGAGTCGGTGTTGTGTAGAAAACGGTATATTATTTTAAAAATAAATTTATTGTAAGTCTGTTTTTTATACCCAAACTACACTTATTTTAAACTTCATTATTGCTGAGTGATTCTATAATTTGAAATATTGTTAAATAGAATCAGGTGCTTACGCGTAATTGATATAACACATTTCAGCGTGTGTGTGCTTTTTTCTTTACCCAAACAATTCCAAAAAATTTAAGTTATTTTTTCAAATTCCATTTAATTTCAATGTAATCTTTCATAAATGATTACTAAATTTGTTGCACTTATTGGTAAACTAACCCAAATTTTAGCAAGCAGTGAAATTTTTGTGTCGAGGAGGCATAAAGACGAAAGCAGTTTCTTAAAATTGGCTTTTAATAATCAATGATAAAGTCAATGTGCTCGTTACTGGAGCGATAAAAAACAATAAGTTCAAAAAATCAACATTACCAGACATCCGATTCGAACCGTCTTTTACAGTCTAATATTGTAAAATGAATTTATAATCTGAAAATGGTGATGCAACATACAGTTGCATTGCCAACCAGCCGCCTCTCTTCCTCTAAGAGCTAAAACACTCACACACTTCTTATATTTCTTTTCTCCTTCCCCTGAAAAACTAACATGAGCCGAGTTTAAATAGTCGCTCGATTTGCATTGTAGTTGCTGCCAACCACAAATCACGAAACTTGCAAAAAGATCGGGTTCGAATCGGTGTGTTTACTTTTATTGAGATCATGGAACGGGATTGGAAAAACAACACAAGGAGATCATAAAAATTTGGATCCGAAAAACATTTCGAATGGTTTTACTTTTTAAATGTCTAACAATTTTAAAACTGATATATTTATATACCGAGTTTTAAATGTATGGAACATTTTTACACATTCATGGTAAATTTATGCTGATAAATAATGAAATTAATAATAATAAATTAATTACAGTTCTCAATTTTAGATTTATTTATTTAATATATATGAACATTTATTTCTTTTATGTAATTTATTTTACAAGGTTTGCTCTCAGTTTTATTGTTTCATTATGCATGATTTTTTCCCTCATGAATCAATTCGATTTTTTTCAGAAAAACCACGTTTATTTCCTTAAGCTTATTTTTGTAAAGTGGTTAAGAGCTGAAATACAGCATTTTTTTATGTATACAACTTTAACTCTTCTTAATTTAGTTCTTTAATTGAGGAAAATCATATTGATTCAATGGTAATTTTTATAAACAAATTAAATGCCTATTACAAAATGAACTATCAAGCAATAGTTAAGTTAATTTATGTTTACATTTTAATGAAAAACGTTATAATATTTTTTTATAATTAATTTTACTCAAATACGTAATCTTTTGTTAGAAATAAAGAATGTATATACTTAATATTATTTATATACTAATTACTTCAAACTTATTAAAACTAACAATAATCTATTTTCTACATCTTACTTTGATGAAACTGTATTAATTATTGATAATAAATTGTACAATAATGTATTTGATAAAAGTGATGGTTTTAATTTTAATGTTATTTAAGTTCCTTTTCTGGAATAACAATGCTCTCATTTATCTACTTACAGGAATATTAATCTTTATTATTTACAACGTACTATAACGTAATTAATAAAATGGTGACAAAAATAATAATTCAAAAATATTTATGTCATTGTGTGGAATATGATTATCGGTCAAAATGTAGGTATCAAGTTTTTTCCCAAGGTTTTTGAAAGATTTATATTAATATTCCAATAAATAAAATTTATTACATTCAAAATACTTCTTACAGCAAATATATATTTTTAGTTTGTTAAAAATTAATTGCCAATCTGCTAAGATAGTTTTCAAGATACAGCCTCTCTTATTTTATGCATTTTCGTATTTATGACATAGGAAGCATCTAAATTTACAAAAAATATTCTTTAATTAAGTTTTAGTTTTTCTAAGAAATAGCGCCTGAATATAAGAACATTAAAAAATAGTATTATTTAGATATTTATTTTGATATTCTGATAAGGGGGACAATCTTCTATGATTATGTTTCAGGCAACCTTATATGTTCCTGCTTTTTTCGCTCTAATGCAGCGAAAGTCTATAGTAAGCTCTTCCCTTGATTGTCTATTTTGCTTTGAGGATTGAATAAAAGTAAAGAATTGTTAAACTAAAATACAGAATAAAGATACTTAAAAAAAATCTTAAGTTCTTCCATGATATGTTATTAAATTTTAAATTAGACTTTTTAACATTTATCAAGAAATTAATGTATTTTATCGAATTATAAATAACTTGTTTTAACTGTCTATGTTAAAATACATCTGCATTAAAACAATGTAACAATATTCTTTCGATTTTGATTATACAAACATTTTTGAAATTGATGAAGAAATATAGCGAGGAAAAGTACAGCAAGAATTAGTGCTGTAAATATATTTTTAAAGATGCGATTACAGTTAAATTTTTCTATATTTTACTTATTCATTTGAATTAATCTGGAAATCACGTCTGAAATAAACATTTTAATTTGCCTAACATTTAAAATTTCATTCTTTTCAAACAGATTTAATTAGCATACTTTAATATGAGACTTTTCATATCTTTTTATTCATCTAATAATTATTTTTAATTTACTTTTAATTCTTCTAAATTTTTCTTACTGTTAAAATTACGAATATTTTACCATAAAAATACCGTGAAAACTATAAATTTTCAATTATTTTTGTAGAAGCTTAACTTTCATAATTTAAAATATTTTTTACCATTTTGCTTATGGTAAGAAGAAAATTACCTTTTAAAATTAAAATATTCTTTTTTATTCAAAAAACTTAATAAATGATAATTACTGCAAGTCTAACGAAAGACTTAAAATAAATTTTTAAATTTTAACATTTACATTAAAGTTTTTAACATTTTAGGAATAAAAGTTATTTGGAATAAAATATATCTATACAAAAAATCGTATACACATATTAAAAAAAAGAATATTTAATTTGAGGCATTCTAATTAAGTGTTTTTATGAAAGCTTATATAAATGAGAGAGAATAAAAAAATTCTCAAATTTATATAGGAACATAATTAGTTTTAGGAAATACTTGTATAATTCAAAGTTTTTACAATTTTTACCTTTAAGAAAGTCATCCAGACTTTCTAAATTTCGTGTTAAAGCTATGGCTGTTTGTTCAAATTTGTTTTAAAAAAGGTTTACCTGTAAGAAAATTTATAAAGAAATAACCAATCAAAGTACCGAAACAGAGTTTTGTAATTAACTAGGAATTTGTATGGATATGAAAAAGTAATAAGAAATGTTATAATATGTGTGAAATAGCGAAATGTAGATTATACACTAATAAAAAAACAGGAAAGGGTAATGAATGAGATTTTGATGTTATTGTGATGCTAGGAATAAGGCTGTTTCTCATGAAAAACATTTTTTTATTTTGTTAGATGCTTATAAAAAGGATTTCAGAAATCTCTGTTGTTTATTACGATTTAAGGATTTGAAAACTATTCTTTTTAGACTGGACTAAAATGTGAATTGTGTTTTTATTTGCATCATAAATGTTGGGAGTGGATTCACTTCCTTCAGAAGTTAAACTAATTTCGAAGAATTAATAGATTATAACCGAGAAACACACACACAGCTGAGAAGCTAAAGCGCGTAATAATGCGCTTTTTTAATTAATTATGAAAACGTGTTCAGTTTTTATATTCTAGACATGAGGAATTTTTTAATAACTTGAGAGCATAAACGAATCAAAAATATATTAAGCTGTATAAAAATAACTCAAGTCATACAATTGATTTCTAAATAAGATGCAGATTTCAAAATAAAATAATCTATAATTATATTTGTATTTGAAATGAATTTTATGACGTTTTTTGATGCATTTACATTTTTTTTCTTTTTGCAAGCAAAATACTTCCCAGAAACTATTTTTTTTGTCTTTAAAAAACATACATTTAATGAATAAAAATTTAAAACTACTGAAAAATAATCTGAAAGTGTCTGTAAGACTTAATATTAAATAGCCGAATACTATTCATGCTTTTGCTTATTGAGATATGTGCAATACAAGTTTAAATTGAAATCCTTTTAATTAATACATTTATTTTAAAACTAATTTGATAGGAATTATTAATTTAATATGATTTTATTCTTTACGTATTTTTTTATACTACGCCCATCTTCTGCATCTCTGCCATTAGTTGACGAGCAGCCCAATAAAATGATGACGAAGCAAAAAAAGAATAAAAATTTGCATCCATAGGGTTGTCGATAAAAAACTTCTAAGCAATGTGGCAGTGTCTCAGGTGAATTCTTTAAATAAATATATAAATGAAACTTTTTCGTTGGTTAGCCTATCTTTCAATTTCTACTATTAGTTCACACTCTCCCTATATATATATACATATATAGGGATATATATATACATATATAGGGATATATATATATACATAGGGATATATATAGGGATATATATATGTATATATATACTTCATAACATTATACAAAACTTTATTAATCAGCAATGTAATAAAGCTATAATTAAAAATAGTAAAGATATTATAGATTTTTTTAAAAATAAAAATATTTATTCAGTTCATAGTTATGACTTTGAAGATCTTTTCTATTCCATTGATATCAATGATATTATTAAAGTAATTTTAGAAAACCACAGTATTTATAATCTTAATATTAATTTTAACAAGTTTAAAACTCTCATAAATTTTGTCTTAAAAGAAAATTACATTAATTTTTTAATGGTTCATTATATAAACAAAATAAAGGCTTGCCACAAGGAGGCCCAGCAAGCAATAGCTTGGCTAATTTATATTTACACTTTTATGAATATAATTATATTATTAATAATGACTATTACATTTTTAGATATATTAATAATTTAATTGTTTTTGGCAAAAATGATAATCTAAATCCCAATATTAATTTTTATCCAGCTTACTTAAACTTAGTTAAAATTAATTATAATCCAATTAAAGCAAATTACATAAATGTAACATTGTATATTAAGGATTTGAAATTACATAGTAATATTTATGATAAAAGAGATGTCTTTAATTTCAACATTCTTAAAGAGCCTTTCTGGAATTCAAATTTATCAATATCTATATATAGAAATATTATCTTTAACTATATTTATCGTAATAATGTTTTAGTTAGTGATAAAGCTAATATTTATTTAAATATTAATAACTTTATTAAACAATGTATTGAACATGATTATCGTGCTAACTTTCTTTACAATTACATTTCTAATAGTTCTCAATGATATACAATTTGTGTTAATAACTTATTGACTTATTGTGTTAATAACTTATTAATTATTATAAGTATGTAAGTTTATAGCAATAAACTATTGCTATAAACTTACATACTTCACAGTTATACTTACCTCCATATTCTAATATTAGATAAAATTACTTATTATTTAATTTCAAAATTTTTAATCCTTACTATTTTGAATAGCTTTATACAAATAACTATTAATAAAATTAATTGAATATTTCTGATTTAAGCAATATTTAGTAAAATGTTTATAATTATTTATTATTTCTGATTTTTTTGATACCAGAAATTTATTGCGTTGTATATAATTCATAACAGTATTTCTGAATATAGAAACATGTATATTACTCTCCCAATGAGGAACTTTTATAATATTGACATTAAATTCTTCTCTTTTATCATAAATATTAGGAACTATTACATTATCTTTTAATTTGATACGTATGTCAAGAAAATTTGCTTCATCGTTGTTACTATTTGTCTGTATTAAATTAAGATATTGTGGATAAAAATTAGTGTTAGGTATAAAGTTGACTTGCTTGCCAAAAATGATTATATCATCTATATAACGATAAATATAATATTTAGAATTATTAATGTAACTACTTTCAAAATAATATAAGTATAAATTGGCACGACAGTTACTCGCAGGGCCACCTTGTTGCAAACCTTTAATCTGCAGATAATAGTTACCCTTATGATATATATAGTTCTCTTTAAGTACAAACCTAAGTAATGAACTAAATAAAACTATCATAATTAATACTATTAAATAAATTATCTTTATGTAAATTTACAAGCATATTAATCAAATCATCAATATTAATAGAGTTAAATATATATAGGGATATACACTGGAGTGCAAAAATTAAGGACGAAGTCGAAAATTTAGCATATCAGCTGAACGAAGAGGCAGAGTGGACAGAAAGACCAATCAGGAGATTAAGTAAGGTGATGTACGGTAGCACATGCGCAGATATGCAGGTAGACGTAATGGGGGAGTGTCTGAGTAGTATAAAGCATGTTGACGGTGTAAGATCAGTATTTCTGGCAAAGAGATTGCACGCCGTATAGCAGTTAAAATCACACCGAGTTGCTGCCTCAGCGAGAAATGGCGAATAATCAATCTGTTAGACGACATCTGGATTCTTTTACCAGAGGTCGAATCATTGGGAAGTTGGAGAAAGGCCGCAGTGTGACAAGTGGGGCTGCAGAGTTCGGAATTGTTCACAGCATCGTTTCACGACTTTGGAGACAATTTCAAATTACAGGAACAGCTATCCGGGGGTTCAGTAGTGGTCGTCCCCGAGGAACC
Source organism: Trichonephila clavipes (assembly GCA_019973935.1). Taxonomy (NCBI): domain Eukaryota; kingdom Metazoa; phylum Arthropoda; class Arachnida; order Araneae; family Nephilidae; genus Trichonephila; species Trichonephila clavipes. Next base: position 295,982 of record BMAU01013295.1, read on the forward strand.
ACACCCGCAGATGACCGGTACATTGTGTTACAGGCCAAAAGAAACAGGCGGCAGACAGCGGGAGAAATCGCTAGACACACGACACAGGCGACTGGACGACCGATATCGCGTTTTACCGTGGCCAGAAGAATGCACGGTGGTGGTCTGTTTGCACGACGACCTGTACGGTGTGTACCTTTAACGCCTGCCCATCGGAGAAGGTGTTCTCTGTGGTGCCGGGAACACCGGAATTGGAGAAACAATGAATGGGGACGAGTACTCTTTACAGATGAGAGCAGATTCAGTTTGAGTAGCGATTCTCATCGCATACTCATCTGGAGAGAGCGGGGAAGCCGCAATCATCCCTCGAACATCATTGAAAGGGACAGGTATGGAGGTCGCGGTGTTCTCGTTTGGGGAGGCATCATGCTTGGTAGTCGTACAGACCTTCACATCTTCGACGCAGGTTCAGTCAACGGGACCCGTTATTGTAACGAGATTCTTCTTCCATATGTGCGTCTTTTTAGAGGCGCTACGGGTCTGCAGTTCCTTTTCATGGACGACAATGCCCCATGTCATCGTACAGTAGCTGCCAAACAGCTCTTAGAGAGTGAGGATATTGAACGTATGGATTGGCCGGTACGATCTCTGGATCTCAATCCCATCGAGCATGTATGGGAATTTCTAGGCAGACGCTTGGCAGATCGTACCTTACCACCAGTATCGATTCGGAAGCTTCGATTGGCGTTGCAAGACGAATGGGCAGCAATGCCTCAACAACTCATTGACACCCTCATTCTCAGCATGGGCAGACGCTGTGAAACCTGCCTAGCAGTCAGGGGAGATCATATCCCCTACTAAAGACCGGATGTTTCTTGCTGAACACCCATCACAGGGATGTTTCAGCCTTCAGTCGCATTGCGCTCCATGCTACTTTTTCAATCAAGTTTTTTTTATCCCTCTGCTTTCTCTTTTAGTAAGTGTTGCTTACATATTACACATGTCCTTACGTATTGGGGATCTTACGGTATTAAATGTGTTGATTTGGAAAGCTTTTGTACAAATTTATATTGAAAAAACACTGTCTCGTCCTTAATTTTTGCACACCAGTGTATATATTAATCGACTCAACTTCAAATACATTTCTTAAACTTGTAGTGGAGGACATTTGATCTTAATACAGTTTTTTAAATATTTATTCACTAATTTAATTTTTTTTAATTTTAAATTCATTGTGCGTTATTTCTGGCAAAATTACAACTAGCTGCAACAGATGGTGCAACCAAAGTAGGAGTTGATTTAAATTTTTTTTGTTCAAACTGTGACAGCTTTAAATATTTTAGCAATATTCTTTTCTTAAATACTATCGAGTTACTGAATGCTGTTCCATTCATGCATGTTAGTACTTGTATGTAAGCTTTTTTTTCTTCGGGATACTGATACTCTTTAAATTTATGTGTTAGTGATTGCCTCTATACAGTGTGTATAGAAAAGTCCTTTTAATCAGAAAATATTTGCGAATGAAGAGAGCTAAAGCTGTGTAAGTGAGATCACGGTATAGAAAAGTGACTGCGTCCCACCTAATGAAAACGACAGTAGCAGCCCTAGTATGTAAATATAGAAGATAAGAAAGGAAATTCGAAAACGAAAAGAGATACAGTAAAATTTCCCGTTAGAAAGTTTCAGAGCATCAATTAATTAACATGAAACGACATTTGATTTTCACGGATAGGATAAATTGTACCCCAAGATGTCCGAAATGAATGCATTCTATTTTGTGTACTTGTTAGAAAAGAATAGCCAAAAGGTAAGATGAAATATGCTCGATTTATTACATGAAATACGTATTTACGTCAATACAGTTCTATGACATCGTGCTATATATATATATATATATATATATATATATATATATATATATATATATATATATATATATATATATATATATAAACCCAGAGTTCACCTTTGCTCCCAATACATATTTGCATTCGGCATTGTTTCAACGTACCGTATTGTAAAACCAACACAATGCCCACGACTGGGCGATGGAAAATCTGTCACGAGGATTATCCTCCAGACACCAAGTGCGCTGGTCTATTTATGTGACCCGGTATCTGGAAGGATCGCTTAGTGAAATCATGATTCTACGTAGGCTCATTAAGAGTACAGAGGTATGTTCAACTATTACAAAATAACAAACCTGCTTTTGCAGATGATATTCCTTTGTAGTGCCAAAGTAATGGTGTCCCTGCACACTAGACAGCTGGAATGTAAAGCTTTCTCAAAGATTGTTTTGAACAACAAACTATCGGTATGGTGGTAGTGTTGAATGGCCTTCACAATCGCTGAAAATCACTCTGTTGGAATTCTGCCTGCAAGGTTGCATAAAAGATTAGGTAATGCAACTTCACATACCGATATGCGTGATCTATGTCGTCGCATTTCAGATACTTTCAGATAGTGGGATACTTTCCATGTTGAGAAATGTGCTTGCACAATTACTCGCATGAAAATGTGTCGTGAGCAATGACGAACTCTTCGAAGATATTCGATATAAACTTGTTAATAATTTGTGACGGTTTTCCTTTGCGTTTTTCTTTTTGTGCGATGTTATCGAAATGTATTGACGTAAATGCGTATTTTATGTAATAAATTGCGCCTATTTCATCATACTTTTGGCTATTCTTTTCAAACGTTTACACAAAATGAAAAGGATTGATTTCGAACATTTTTGTGTATACAGGTGACAAGTTATCCTATACGTGAAAATAAAAGGTAGTTTCATGTTAATTAATCAATGCTCTGAGACTTTATGTCAGGAAATTTTACTATATCTCTTTTGGTTCTCAATTTGCAATGTCTATCTTCCAAATTTCGCCACTAAGGTTGCTGTTGTCGTTTGTATCAAGTTAGGCGTAGTCGCTTTACTATACCGTGATCTCACTAAAACAGCTTTAGCTCTCTTTATTCGCAAGTATTTTGTGGTTAAAGGAACTTTTTCCTGTGTACTCTGTATATCCTTCAAATTAGACTAGTTCATTTATAGCTTTTAACTCAACGATTTTAATCCTCTTATGGGTTGTCAAGTTAGGGATAAAAATTATAATCGAAGTCGAATTACTTAAAGTGGTGGTTTTTAAATTGCGTTAAGGTATCCGACTACTTGCGACAACTTTTTTTCGAAAAAATGGACATATGAGGATTTTTTTGTGATTTTTAGATTTATTTAGTATATTTTAAGAATAAAAACGTAAAATTGAAAACAGAATTTTTTATTATTATTAAAAGGGGAAAAACTGGTGAAAATGTACACAAAATTACATAAACGGGGCCCGCTCTGTACAAAAAGTTTTTGAACAAATTCTCAGTTATGAATTTTAATGTGTTACTTTGTTATTTATATTTGAAATGACCTTCAGGATAAGAGATATTTTAATTTTTACAAAAACTATAGCACTCTATCTTAGTGACTATATGAAATTGCTTAAAAAACAATCATTATATTCCCATAAATGACTGTAAATTTTGAAATAAAATAGTGATTGATAAATCTGAAGGACAAAACACTTCTACTGTTATACAAAACATTCACAAAAAATTTCTGCAAATTATTTTCAAAACTTTTTGAGCAATCATTGTCCCCGTTTGAGTTTTTCGAAAAAAAAAACCACATTTCGAGTAAAACGCATTTTAAAGTTTGACATTTTATGAAAAGTTATGGCATTTTCTTTTATTAAAACACTGGTAGTTTTTGTTCTAGTGAATAGAAAATAAAAAGCTTGGTATTTTTATTAAGCTAATAAGATGGTCTATAAAATAGAATCATAATTTCTTTTTGTCAATTTTTGAAAAAAATCATCATTTTAGGGTAGTCGGATATCTTAAGTGCATTACTTCGGTTCATAATAGAAAGCCCTCGTGTAGCTGAACAGTGCGACGTTAATATTAAATCAATCAAATCAATCAATCACTCGGTTCATAATAGGTATACTAGAAGCGGAACTAAATGTCACATTATATATACTACAAAATACATCCTATGATATAATTTGCCAAAGAGCTGCCATTATTTGGGGGTGCATTATTCGTATTGTCATGTTATTAAGTGATACCACAGGTTTAAGATTATTGCCAAACACTATTTGAGGGAGAAAAAATTAAAAAAATTTCCTATACTATCGAATTCATTCATATAATCACTTTAGTTATCTGTCATTTTCATTAAGATCCTTTTCATGTTTTATTTTTTCTGGAAAAATAGTTTTTCTTTTTTTGTCTGTTGATTAAAAGTGAAGCATAAACCTTTATTTGCAAACTGGTTACTTGCTCGAAAACTATTAACATGTTCATGTCTCTGCTGTTATGTGGCACATTACAGGCTTTATATTTTACATCTTTTTATTCTGTCAAAGCTGATAACAATTTGAAAAACATTAAGAACTCTTGTAATATTTTTAATATAAAATTAAGTACGTTTTAAACCATCGTTCCTTATCTTAAGAAAATGTTCTATGTGTGCTGGACATTAACTTATTCAAACAGTACTACGGGAAAAATAATTAAATACTCTACTATTCAAGATTCGTACCACACAAACATCCTTAATATAGTATTAGCAGTTGCAGCCGCTTAACTATTGAATAATAATAATAGAATAAATGTGATAAAAAAATAGAACGTTTTATTTTTCAGTAAAATCGAATTTACTTTAAGAGTTGAGAAACATAATTGTTATACAATTTTTCATAAATATCAATTTTTTTTCTTTCCTGAACCTTTTTCAAATTCATAGCCGTAAGATTTTGAAATTTAAGACTATAGGTCTAAAAATCGTAACTTTGAGAGTTGTCGAAATAGACATTAACAGTTAAAAACAATTCAAATCAGTTTAATTAAATCAATTGATTAAAGTGTTTCATTGAAAGTAGCTTTTTAAAAATTAAGTCTCATGACTTTATATTTGTTCTTCATAATTTGATAGACTTTTTTTTCTAAAAATACTCCAAAAAGATATATTTTTAATAATAAATTAATAAAAATTTACTACTTTAATATAAGTGCCCATATAAAACAATATGTCTGGATGGATATTTTTATAAAATATACGTAAATCTTATACAGTACAATAGATAACTATCTAAATTAATTGTACTATATTCCCAAATATATTTTTGCGTACATTGCATCATATCTCGTAACGTATGTACCATTTCGAAGAACAAAATCATGGTGAGAAAAAACAATATGAAAGCAGATTGAGATTATCATTAAAATAAGAATATTTCTGAATATATATATTTCAAAGATTTTGTTGGGGAAGAAGTATTTTGCCCACGCTTTCGTAGAGACACCCACGCACGTCTCCCTATTCCACACACTACTTTAATCGTAATTGTTCTTAGTTCTTTGATAGATATTATTTGAGAATTCCTTACTCCTCTTACTAGTTTCATTACGTATGACAGCACTTGCAAGAGGTACGATGTATTAAGATTCGCTCATTAAGCTGAATGAAATCGATGAGATGGTATATCTAAGTGAAATATGTTTACTCAGCAGTTCATTTGTTTGAACATCATGAGATGCACTGAATATATTAGTTGTATCGTTAGAGAGAGTAGTTAATAGTTTCATATCCTGCTTTCTTACTTTTCATTAAGTTACCCTATCCATATTGTATAAGGCATTGAGAATAGGTACACATTTTTGATAACAATTTACAGTCGAACCTCCATGTTATGAACCTCTATATTGCGAATTTTTTCATACAGCCAACTTTTTCCTGGAACCAATAACTTTTCATGGTTTTCGTAATGGTCTTATTGGCATTCGTAAAATAACCTCCCAATTGTCAAGTACATTTTTTTATATAACGAGCTTTTTCTCTTGTGATTCAATTTTGTTCCCTCTATTTTTCAAATACGTCTGGATATTTCAAGTTGTTCTCTCTTTTAACACATTTTATGGTAGTTAAATTTTGAATTGGTTTTATTAGGTGCCTAACTCTCCGAGAGCAGTAGAATTCTGGGCATTTAATCTAAGAAGTGCAACCTTTAATACCCATACTCCAGTTCACTGGAAACATCTTCGATATCGCATTTCACCCTCAGTGGAGTCTCGTGTCCTTGAACTAGTCTCCGTTCATTTGTAATGCTGATCAATCGTACTGGTAATTTCGTTTCTCGTAGCTCAAAAATGTCAAAAAAGGAGTGCTGGAGCATCAAAGAAAAAAATTTAATTCTTCAGGAAGTGGATAAAGGAGTCAAGAAACTTTTCTTGCAGTTTTTCTTTCTTTCTTTTTTTGTGATAGGTTAGATATATAAAATAAATATATATATTAATAAATTTACAAAAATGTGTGAATAATTTTTTTAATATATATAGTGTTTATTAGTTTAAAATTTGTTTTACGTGTTTTATAAAGAAAAGGGAAACATGAACCTTTATATAACGAAATTTCCCTATAACGAACTTTTTTCGGGATTTAGTGACACTTCATTATATAGAGGTCCGAGTGTAGTTTATATTCACGTATAAGTTCATATTTAACGTTTCTAAACAACCAAACTAAGAATGTTTTTGAACAATCAGTCTGTAATTTAAGAAAAGATGTTATTATTTTATCTGTGCTTATATATACATTTTAACAAAATTTTTGTTTTCTTTATGTATCAGCACAATTAGTAAGACAAGAAATATATTTTTATAAATGCGCTTATCTTTTCTCAGTCTCTTTTATACTTTCATTTTCAAATATTACTTTTATTTATTTATTTTTTAAATATTCTCATTACCTCACACAATTACCTTATTCTTATAATGATACTTTTTGTATTTTAGCTTATTTATCGAAATAACTTTATTCAAATTCAGTTTAGATTTAAATAACTGAAATCTTGTAAGATTTGCAGCAGAATTATTGTAAAGTTATTGTTGGAACTGATAAAGAAATAATGATAAAAAGAAATTTATTATTCAAGATTATACATCCCACAAATCATAAAAAAATTACATTTTTGCGCATAAAATTTATTTTTATATAAAATATTTTAAGATTTTTGTGCTTTTCGATACATTGTTCATTTTAACACAACTTTGAAAATTATTAATTCAACATTTGTTCAGATTAAATTATCTTTTTATTTTCTCATCAGTTATAATAGGAAAATATGAACGTCATATTAATTATCTGAATCATATTCACTTGGTACGTCATAAATTTAAATAATTTTGCACATACAATATATAGTTACAAAATTTATTAAATTCAGAAAATTTTAATTAATTTTAAAATTGAAAAGAATAGTGCAAATTTTTTCTTTTAAAAACTACAAAATGTTAAATAAATGAAAAGGGAAGGGGGGGTCAGATGTTAATTTTTTAAAATTCATAAGAATAACTGAACAAAAAGGTAGGTACTTTTTCATATTATAAAGAGAAATACTTCTCTTAGAAATATATATCTGAAATTTTGTATAAATTCTACGAAAACTCCAATGAAGATTGACAAGAGAATTTAATCATGTTTAAAATATTTATATATCAAGAATAAATTTTAAATACTTATTCGTTTCCCCTTGATGAGAGGAGAAAAACAGCTATTATATTTCGAGTATGCAATGCTCGCATACATAAGATAAAGAATGTGTGAAAAACTAGAAAAATGTAACCTATATTATTGAAGACAAGTTTTTTTGTCATTGATTTTGAATCTTTTATCTTGATATATCTTTTATGCCAAATAAGACAGTTTTATCGCAATATGAATTATTACAGAAAAACTTTTAAAATTTCTGCAACTTTTACTGTTTGGTTTTGGATCTTATTTTATGTATTACTCGAGCTTTTTGAGTGAAAGTACTCGGTATGTTTTTCACATATATATCTGAAGAGAGAGGAGTTAAATGTACAGAACTTTCTATTGTATTGAAAGAAATTTTTGCTGTAATTTAATCATTTTTTATCAAATATGTACAATATCATCAAAATATGAACTTAAATATTTAAAGAGTTATATTCAGAATGTGATAAAAATAAAGCCAACTGAATGAAAGATTAAATTGTTTAATTAAATAGGTAAAAATTAGCCTGTTTGTCAATAGTTGAATGTCCAACGTGAATCCAGAAACTAAGCACCGTTTTGAAAAAACTAGCATAAGAAATCTTTTTCCAAAACAAAATGTATTTTTACGTAAAAGAGCCTGTTGGAAACTATTTTTTTTATATAGTTACTACCATTGCTCAGGCATTTTTCATATCACCTCTTCAAGGAAAGAGGCATCAATGGACAGATTTTGAATTTTTTGGTAATTCATTACAGAGCATTTTAGATCCTTGGCATTTATGTTCTGTATGCAAAAGATTTGCATTAAAACCAGCGCACAGTTCTCTTTTTGATATTATAGATAAAACAAATAAAAATATTTTCTCGTGGAAGGATGAATTAAATTCAGATACAGATTTAGAACTGTCTATTGATTATCTGATTTATTCTTCAGATAAATCGTTCAATTTTAACTTTTTTGATAAGCTTTGAAATTAAATAAAAGGAAGAAAATTACAGAAAGTTTTTTTTCCACATTTTTACATTGCAATATGGATTTTGAATGTGATCTATTGTAAAAAAAAAGTGTGGGGGAAATATACTGCTAGAATTTATACTTGATCTCATTGACCAAATTATTGAAAATAGTGGTTTAGACAAGACAAAATGCAGTTTTCTGCTGGAGAAGAAATAAAAATGGAAAGATAATCCAAAAAGAGACGAGAATTTTCTGTCCTGATTACAATGTATGATTTTGTATTACACCATGCTTCAAATTCTAAGTGCGCGCGTACACACCCACTCACACAAAACCTTTAACCGTTTGAAAAAAGTATAAAGATGAAGGTTTTCTAAGATATATGAAACATTCTTCATAGCATGCAGAGTGTACTCACAAAAAGAAAATATTAAAGGGTTTTTGTGTTTCACACGCACAATTATAAAATAAAAAACGTTGTAAAAACTTTAAAATTTAAAATTAAAATAAAATTATTTCCTTTTCTCATTCTATTACGTGTGGTATTTAGTTATATACGATAAAAATGTGCCTTTTAAAAAAACATATCGAGTAAAAAAACTGACCGGTTAAGGGGTTAAAATAAAAAAAGCTCTTTTATATTTAATAATAGTAATAATTAAACTTTATAAGAATTGATTTCTTTATTTGTTGCTGGATTTTTTTAGATGGAAAAACTGAACTTGTTGGTAGAAATTTTAACTCAGTCAACATCTCCATATGATTTATGAAAACTAGAACAGCACTGTATTTTTCATCTTTTGAGAACATATACAGAGGCCTGTAGAGAGTGTTTTAAAGAACAAATGAATTTACTAATTAACTTATTTCTCAAGTTTTTTTTTCCATTTCAATAAACTTTATGATTTTTTAAGTATGATTGTTAGACATTTAAAAAGTCGGATCCAAATTTTTATGATCTCCTTGTGTTGTTCTTCCAATCCCGTTCCATGATCTCAATGAAAGTAAGCACACCGATTCGAACCCGATCTTTTTGAGTTTCGTGATTTGTGGTTGGCAGCAACTGCCATGCAAATCGAGCGAGTATTTAAACTCGGCTCATGTTAGTTTTTCGAAAAGGAAGGAGAAACAGAAATATAAGTATGTGAGTGGTTTAAATATTAGAGGGAGAGAACGGCTGGTTGGCAATACAACTGCAGGTTGCATCACCATTTTAGATTAGATATTCATTTTTCAATATTAGAAGACGGTTCGAATCGGAAGTCTCTGGTAATGTTGCTTTTTGAACTTATTGTTTTTTTATCGCTCCAGTAACGAGCAAAGTGACTTTATGATTGATTATTAAAGGCCAATTTTAAGAAACTGTTTTTCGTCTTCATGCCTCCTCGACACATAAATTTCACTGCTAGCTTTGCAAAATTTAAATTAGTTTACCAATAAGTGTAACAAATTTGGTCACGGGCCCTGTCCATGTACTGTGTCGAGACAGGCTAAGCAGTTGAACCAGGCCATGAACTTTGTCTATTTAAATACTGTTCCAGTCTAGAACTTTTTTTTATGAACTCTGTTGCTAGTACGCTAAATCGAGTAACAGATATGGAGTTTAACAACCAGATATCAGTGTTGACTCAACATAACTGGAACACGTGGAAGCATGATATGCAAGTACTCTTAATGCATTATGGTTGCTGGCAGTTTATAATACAGACCAAGCCAGAGCAACCTGATGAAGAGGCAACATACAAGGAAAAATTAGATCTACAACTTCGTAAGGATAGATGTTATACGTTGATCTGTACTAACATCAGTTTAGATTTGAAAAATCTGATAACGGAAACAAAAGACGGAGTAGCGGCATGGAAGATATTAAAAGATCACTTCGAACCAGTCACAAATGCAAGAGTAATTCAACTATTAGATCAATTTTTTGGAACAAAATACCAACCAGGGGAAGATGTTGGAATCTTCATATCTCGTGTAAAGACAGCGGCAACCAGACTACAAGAAGCGGGTCATAAATTGGACGACCTGTACATAGGATTTCAATTAATAAGGTGGCTTCCTCAGGAATTCCAGTCTACCGAGCAACAAATCTACAGATGGAAAGAAGAGGACTTCAGAGTTGTCAAAATTGAAGCAGAGCTGATATTAGAAGCCAATCGTCTTCAGTTGATGAAACAAGATTTGGAGAAAGCGGAGAATGCTTACTTGAGCAGTTTCACTTTGAAGAAGTCGAAGACGTTACCTGGTGCTACGGCTGCAGCTCATGGAGATCCAAATGGCAAGAATGATTACCAAAAGAAAGGTGGTAAGGTATTTAACTGTAAAACTATTAAAAATGTTAAACAATCTATTAAGACTATAGGTCCGTGTTATGTATGTAATAAGTACGGGCACCTTAAAGTAAACTGTAAAGAGAAAAAGTCTTTACAAAAATCTCCTTCAACTGTAAATGAAACTTTTAACACAGAATTTGATAAAGGTGTTTGGGTAATAGATACTGCTGCCACGAGTCATTTTTGTAATGACAAGAGTTTATTTTTAGATCTTAAACCGATAACTAACATGAAAATGTCGTTAGCCACGGAGGATAAAAGTTGTAACGTAGAAGGAATCGGTACACTTAGATTTCGGGTAAAATATAAGGGGAGTTTTCATGAAATAACTTTGACTGATGTTTTATTTAATCCTAAGTTGAGGAGAAATTTGTTATCCGGTTCCAGATTAGAAAGTAAAGGTGCGCATTTTGTGGGTACTAAAGGTAAAATTAATGTTTTTAATAAAGACTGGATAAAATTGTTCTCGGCGACACGCCATGAAAATTTGTATTTTTTTAAGCCGGATCATTATATTATACCAAAGAGTAAAGAAATTAGTTTTTTTAGTGATGTAACCGCTAAAACAAAAAACGGATCAATAGAAATATGGCATCAACGCTTTTGTCATGTTAATAACGATTATTAGGTAAAAACTAGTAAAAATGATAGTGTAAAAGGTCTCCCACGCTTAACTGATAATGGTAAGACTCATTGTATACCGTGTAAATTAGCAAAGTCCAAGAGAGTTTCATTCAAAAAGACGGGGGCCGTAAGATCAAAACGTCCATTGGAATTGTTGCATATGGACCTCTGTGGTCCAATGCCAACTGAAAGCCAAGGCGGTAATAAATATTTCTTGAGTATAATTGACGATTATTCAGGAAAGGTGACTGTATTTCCCATCCGAAATAAATCTGACGTATTTCATACGTTTATAAGATTTCAGAAACGAGCAAAACGTTTTCTAAGTAAAAAGGTAATAGCAGTTAGAACTGATATATGTGGCGGACTAGAATTTTGTAATAAGGATATGGATAATTTCTGGACAGAACTGGGTATAAAGCATGAGGTAAATTCATATACGCCAGAATGAATGGGGGCGCGGAGAGATTCAATTTAACCGCTCTAGATGGCATCAAAACATTGCTTAAGTCTAGTGAAGTTCCCTATAAGTTTTGGGGAGAAGCATTACTTTGTTTCACTTATGCGTGGAATCGAATTTGTCACAAAGACAGTAACAAAACGCCTTTCGAAAAATATTCAGGTAGAAAACCATCGGTATTGCATCTAAAACCTTTTGGATGTTTGGCATATGCTGGTGTGCCAAAACAAATTAGAAAAAAATTCGATATGCGTGCGAAAATGGGAATTATGATGGGATACGCACAACGTACTAAGGGTTATAGAATATGGTTGATAGATGAAAATAAATTAGTCGAGACTATTAATGTAAGATTCGATGAAAATAAGAGGGGAATTAATTTTAGACAAAAAGTTAATAGTAACCTTGGATATAATTTAAACCTTCCTGATTATTATAATGATGAGGATCATTTTGATAGAGTAAAATATTCATTAACGAGTCGTTTAGTTTCAAAGACAAGTACGGAAACGCCCTCAACATCTGAAAACCCAGATGTATCTTCCGATAATCATAGCTTGATCCCATGTACGGAGGTTAAGTGGATTCGAAATATAGGTAGGAAAGTAACTGGATCTAACGTACATTATAGTATAGAAGGGGAAGCAACCCGATTGAAATCTTTTAACGAAATAGAGAGATACTGTAAGAGGCATAATATTGAGTATGATCCTAGTTTATTTAATTTTAGAAAAAATAATACCAAATCCCAGGGATTTTCAGATTTGTCAGAGCAACAAGAAGCTCTTATGGTTGAAGTAACTATTCCTATTTGTTACAAACAGGCGATAAGATCCAGAGACGCATCTAAATGGCATGATGCAATGGATAAAGAAATTAACGTAATGAAGGAACGTAAAGTTTGGGATTTAGTTGATCATCCGGATAATATAAAAATTTTAGAAAACCGTTGGGTTTATACCATTAAATATAATGAAAATAATAAAATTGTTAGATACAAGGCCCGCTTAGTTGCGCGAGGTAACACACAATTACGAAGTGAGTCATTTGACGAGGTATTTCAAGAATACAAATTAGAACTTTCAAAAGTTAAATCATTAAAACTAAGATGTTATTCAGACTCTAATTTTGCTACAAATAGGGATGATCGAGTGTCGATGGGAGGGTTCATAACTTTTATAGACGAAACTCCAATTTCATGGCGAACTTTCAAGCAAAAATCCGTTAGTCTGTCGACCATGGAAGCTGAGTATGTTAGTTTAACAGAAGCAGCTAAGGAATTCATTTGGCTAAAGAATGTAATTGATAATAAAAGTTTAAATTTGGAATTAAGTGAAAATGTAATGTTTTGTGATATATAATCAAGCTGCTATAAGTTTTTCAAAGTCACCAGTAGAAAATTATAGAACAAAACATATCGATGTTCGTTATCATTTTCTAAGGAATTTGATATACGACAAGGTTTTCCAAATTAAATATATAGGTACCAAAAATAATTTGGCGGACATTTTTACCAAACCCATGGTAAAGGAAAAATTGTTAGAATTTTGTAGAAAATTTTTTCTTTTTAGAGAATAGATTAAAGTTAATTTACTGATTTGTAAGAGATAATGGTGCGAGATTGGAAAAAGGGGGCCGATTGTTAGACATTTAAAAAAGTCGGATCCAAATTTTTATGATCTCCTTGTGTTGTTTTTCCAATCCCGTTCCATGATCTCAATGAAAGTAAGCACACCGATTCGAACCCGATCTTTTTTTGAGTTTCGTGATTTGTGGTTGGCAGCAACTGCCATGCAAATCGAGCGAGTATTTAAACTCGGCTCATGTTAGTTTTTCGAAAAGGAAGGAGAAACAGAAATATAAGTATGTGAGTGGTTTAAATCTTAGAGGGAGAGAACGGCTGGTTGGCAATGCAACTGCAGGTTGCATCACCATTTTAGATTAGAAATTCATTTTTCAATATTAGAAGACGGTTCGAATCGGATGTCTCTGGTAATGTTGCTTTTTGAACTTATTGTTTTTTTTTATCGCTCCAGTAACGAGCAAAGTGACTTTATGATTGATTATTAAAGGCCAATTTTAAGAAACTGTTTTTCGTCTTCATGCCTCCTCGACACATAAATTTCACTGCTAGCTTTGCAAAATTTAAATTAGTTTACCAATAAGTGTAACAATGATGATAAAATCGGTATATATTCCACACCCCATCAAGCTGTGTGGCATGATTTGTTGTTGCATTTGGTTTGGAGTGAGCAAAATGTTCAATTAATGATTAATATTTTTATTTTACTAATATTTTAGGACATTCAAGTAATATAAAATATCAACTGTCCTGAAGTTTTCTCAATACCTAAGCTTGTGACTCATGGTGAAAGTTTACCTGCTTCTGCTTGTAACTTGAAAACAAATGGGTAGGAAACAGACGAAAGTGAAAGCGAATATATTCCAGAATGTCATGTCATATCGCATCAAGTGGTAGAGCAGAAGGAATTTTATGATTTGGATCGTGATTCGAAACTTTTCAAACAGCAAGCAGAGCTATTAGGTTCTAGGCTGCAACAATAAAACCTACTGCTCAAGGTACAAAGATTACTGTTTAACAAGAAAAAATAGGACTTTTTATAGGAATTTTTAAATAAAAAAATGAAAATGTGTGTGTGTGTCCTTTACACAAATGTGAATGGTTCGAGGGTTCACTAGGTATTAGAGTATAACCCTAAAGATTGACGAATTCATATAGTAGATTCCTCTAAAACTAATCTGAAAGTAGTGCTAATGCATATCGACTGATTTTGGTTCACGCAGTCGGTATGAGTAATAGTTATAAAAACAAGGCTTTGCTGCTGATTATTTCCCATTAGGCGGGTAAAATAAAAAACAGTTTTCATGTTGTAACGTCGTCAGATGGTAGCGTGAAAATAATGCATCACAGCAAGGTTGTGGGAGTAAAAAAATACTTTTAATTTTTTTCTCCAATAGGAAAATTGATTTAAGTTAGATTAAGAAGTTGATAATTTCCATGCCAAGCCAGTATGGAGACCCCGTTTTGGGGTCGTTCACTCCACCGCTTGTCTCCGTCCAGTCCGCAAGGCGTTTTTACTCATTCGCGTTTCGGATTCCTGGTCAGCATCACCGAGCAAAACTCTGGGATTCTCCTCTCCGCTTCCTCAAACGATCAGCCCTCGTCTTCTCCGAGCTCTTTTCCTCGACCTCTCCTTTCGGGTCACCTTCTCTTTTTTCTTTTTTCGGGTCTTCTCGTCTCCTGAAAAAAAACCCTTTTAAACACCAGGGGTGTGTTCACAACACGCCCCTCGCTCCTTCTTATTCGCAGGTCACCAAAGTCTCTCTTGACCTCCTCCATCTTCTTATTGGCGCATAACACGCCAAAACACACCCGAGCCGTCTGGCCCAAGGCGCCATAGTTCCTTGTCCACATCTGGACACACTTGTCCAACGCCAAAACACACCCGAGCCGTCTGGCCCGAGGCGCCATAGTTCCTTGTCCACATCTGGACACACTTGTCCATCACGCCACCTGTTTCTAGTATTCCATTCACAAAACCCTAGAAAAGATGACATGATTATTTTGAGATAGGCTTCGCCTATTGTCAATGGGGCGCCGGCTCTACTTTACTATTATGGCGACCCGTCTGTCTGACTTCACTCCCTGAGTTCAGACAATAAAGAATGGCCCCATGGCCACATGCACTGGTCACTCCCCAGCTGGTTGATCATAAAAATCCAGGGACAATCGATGGGTGTCGTTCTTGTCCTTGACCAGCTGGTGAAACCATAAAACCTATTGTGAATCGGAAGATGGGAATTCACTCCCCTCGAAGATGTCACAACTCCTTCCCCCTAAAAAAGGTCCAATTCACGGGACTGCTCTGGTCCTAGTTGGATTCAGTTCTTAGAAATCACACACATAAAGATCGTCCCATCAATGAGATTGATCAGGGCAGCAATCCCGGTATTAAACACAATCAAAAAATAACATAATACATGAATCAAAATTTCAAAAAAAAATGTACACTTTACACAATTAGATCTTAAAATCCGAATCTGAGATTCTTTTTCTCAAAGTTACATTTCACCTTTAAATTATAATTTTTAAACAAAATGCGTCAAATGCCAATCTCTTACTAACCATCTACACTTAATCGCGCATGACTACAGAAGTAAACATCTGTTGGCCTACGGTTGACTAAGAGACATCAGAGATTTTCACTAACATCCATTTTCTTCCACAATGTACACAGATACACATACACACATATAAATAAAACAGTAATTTAAATATATATAATAATTAATAGAAAAATCCACAAACTACTTATTCCAATCTACTTATTCCAACGGTGTTTCCAACGATATTAAATAAACAAAATAAACATTTATAAATTCCAAGCTTTGCAAAAAACATAAAAACCAAATTTTTAAATTAAGAAGTTTAAACTAAGACTTTTTAAATTTAATTAAATTATGGCTATCAGCAAGCATTATCACTACCATCATAACAGGTTATTCACAATTCATGGTATTGTCTTCCATTACGTTAGTTATTGAGGAAACACTTTAATTGGGAATATAATTAACAAGCCTCAGTAGCTCATGCAATGAATTTCACTATATCTACATTACGTCAACACGGAACAAACTTGCCCATGTCTCTAATTTACCTTTAGTCGGTCCGACTTCCGACCCAACCCTACTCAACCATTTTAACACAAAGTCTATTTTCTTTACACGGTTTTTCCAAATTTCCATCAGAATGTCTATATCGACCATTCGCGGTACTTCAATCGGCTCTAACAACCTCAAAATCCGAGTCGTTAAATTACATTCATCATAAGCACAAAGAAACTTAAACCTCGATTTTTTAATAATGTACATGCCAACTGGCATTACGCATGTGGTGTGCTTCGGATAATTCATCATTAGAGAACGATGAAAATACCACTTCCACAAATCCAATACAGTCACCCACGATGCCGAGTTGATCTTTCCTACCAATCTTTCCCTTTTTAACAAAAGATAAATCTCGGCTCGCGTCACCTGGTTCAAATTCCTATACTTCATACATTTGATACGGGGTACGGGTATCTGTTCACTCTTCCTAACCAAACAACGGGCAGAGTACGGTTTGACTGCCCCATACCGTTTACACCTAAATCTAAAAGATACTTTGTATCCTCTCGTAGTGAATTAATTAACATCTGGGATGAACAACAAGTTTTAATTCTAAAGGGCTTTCCCGTAACCAAATTAAAATCCTTCTGTCTTAAAACAATCGTCTTAGGACCTGGTAGAAACCTTTCTTTCTTCTTAGCGTTAATCATCCTTAAATAGCTACTTCGATCAGGCGGTAATTTAAAATACAATTGACTTTTCCTTAAATTACCCTGAAAACCAACATCCATAAATAGCTTTACCGAATAGAGAGTTTCGGAATCTATTCCTTCTGAGCTATTCTTCATAACCAAATTTTCCAATTCCGGCTTTCTACGGTACAATTTTATTAAATTAAGACGATAAATGGTACTGCGATCTCTTTTTCCGGGTAAATCTATCTCGAAAGTAAATTCTGAACCGATGTTAGAGCTATTGTCCGTCGCTAAACTATCCTTACAAATCTCCCTTGGTTCTGAGAGAGGCAATCGCATTGCTAACCCGTCTTCCAAGCATTTCCGCCCATCTGCTTTACACGTGTTTTCTTTCACTTTTAACGGCCCTGCTGTCTTAGCTATTGTATGATTTCGAAAACTTTCCCGATTCACTGTTAACTGCTTTTCACAACCCATTAACGTCCCAAGGGTATATTTTCCTCGCAGCTATTCTCACAAATCAATCCTTCGGGGTTCGCCACTCCCTTATCTCTTTTCAATTCAAAAGAGCCATCTCCGATATTATCCAGATTTATTACCCGCTGTGCACCCAACGCCACAGTTTTGACCCTTCCTTCACATACCCCTACTTTCATTTCCACGTCACAATCACTACTCCTATTCACGTTGAATTCTTTCCTTCCTACTTCAGATGGGTGGGAAACGTTCGTACATCTCACTGGGGGGGTCACAATTCTTCTTTTCAAAATCACAAGACGTAGCGTTCTCCACGCTTTTATTAACTACCGGGTTAATTAAAGGCCTGCACTTATTAACCGGTTCACTAACTTCTGCGGTACGTTTTCCTGACAAAATACAAACATTTGCGAGATCGTTAATCCTATTCCCTGCCTTCAATTTATTTTCATTTAACTTATTTCTGAGTTGAATTCTCAATCTTTCTAACTCACGTTCCCTAGCTAGTCTACGTTCTTCGTATTCCTTAATTTCCTGCTTTTCACGTTCTTCTTCCAAAATACCCTCCAACAAACATTT
Source organism: Trichonephila clavipes (assembly GCA_019973935.1). Taxonomy (NCBI): domain Eukaryota; kingdom Metazoa; phylum Arthropoda; class Arachnida; order Araneae; family Nephilidae; genus Trichonephila; species Trichonephila clavipes. The sequence goes on from BMAU01013295.1 coordinate 314,286, forward strand.
AACTGACTCTTCGTCATAGTATTTACTCTGACAAATTCTATTCTTAATTTCTGATTTGGTTAGAGTACTATGGACTTCGACTCCCAAATCTATCGCAACCACTAACAATACTTCTTTTGTTTGCTTTAAAAGAAACGCCATCATGCTTTAATAAATACAACACTAAATCCAATCTCAATTGTCTCTAAAACAATTCAAATATCCCACATAAATCAACACTACACTATACATTATACTTAGTTGTACTACACAAACTTATACAACTACCCGGCGTAACTAACCGTACGCTAGACCTAGACTTTAATTATGCTTCACAAAATTATACTCATAACTAGCATAACTAACAGTACCCTAGACTGAGACTTAATTATATTTCACAAAATAATAAAAATACTCAGAGTAACGTGACAATACACTACGCAAAACTGTGCTAACGAAGCAAATATACTACTGTATACTACGACCTAACTCAATAAACAAACACACATACAAACATAGCACATCAATACACTTCAAACAAACTTAATAATTTCTGTAGTCTCTCAGTCTAGACTTTTAACTTTATCTAGCATTAATTTCCTTACAAAATTTTACATAAACCAGAAATAATGTATTGCTGCCCCGATACGATACTCAAAGAAAAAGACTGACCTTAACATTGCAGGTGGAAACACTGGAAACATCTTTCTCATCCTTCTCCGGGAAAAAACGGAAGGCAGGCACTTCGCGGGCACTCTTCACAAGCAGGAAAATACAGGAATTCCGGGAAACCTTTCAGGTGGGCACGCTTCCTTAACACACGGGCACGAGCAAGGCACTCCGGTCACTTCTTGTTGCATGTAATTCGATGAAATACATTTCTTTCACAAGTTGTGCAAGAATCAGGCGGGCATAACTCCATACGGCTGGCGTTTTATTTTTTTCTTCTCAATAAAGGGTTCGAGGCATCTATTCACAGAAATGCCTATCTCACAAAGCTGCCACCAAATTAGATCTTGCTGTAACGTCGTCAGATGGTAGCGTGAAAATAATACATCACAGCAAGGTTGTGGGAGTAAAAAAATACTTTTAATTTTTTTCTCCAATAGGAAAATTGATTTAAGTTAGATTAAGAAGTTGATAATTTCCATGCCAAGCCAGTATGGAGACCCCGTTTTGGGGTCTCTCACTCCACCGCTTGTCTCCGTCCAGTCCGCAAGGCGTTTTTACTCATTCGCGTTTCGGATTCCTGGTCAGCATCACCGAGCAAAACTCTGGGATTCTCCTCTCCGCTTCCTCAAACGATCAGCCCTCGTCTTCTCCGAGCTCTTTTCCTCGACCTCTCCTTTCGGGTCACCTTCTCTTTTTTCTTTTTTCGGGTCTTCTCGTCTCCTGAAAAAAACCCTTTTAAACACCAGGGGTGTGTTCACAACACGCCCCTCGCTCCTTCTTATTCTCAGGTCACCAAAGTCTCTCTTGACCTCCTCCATCATCTTATTGGCGCATAACACGCCAAAACACACCCGAGCCGTCTGGCCCAAGGCGTCATAGTTCCTTGTCCACATCTGGACACACTTGTCTAACGCCAAAACACACCCGAGCCGTCTGGCCCAAGGCGCCATAGTTCCTTGTCCACATCTGGACACACTTGTCCATCACGCCACCTGTTTCTAGTATTCCATTCACAAAACCCTAGAAAGATGACATGATTATTTTGAGATAGGCTTCGCCTATTGTCAATGGGGCGCCGGCTCTACTTTACTATTATAGCGACCCGTCTGTCTGACTTCACTCCCTGAGTTCAGACAATAAACAATGGCCCCATGGCCACGTGCACTGGTCACTCCCCAGCTGGTTGATCATAAAAATCCAGGGACAATCGATGGGTGTCGTTCTTGTCCTTGACCAGCTGGTGAAACCATAAAACCTATTGTGAATCGGAAGATGGGAATTCACTCCCTTCGAAGATGTCACAATGTGAAGGTTTGGAGGGCTCAAGACCATTATGAATCAAAATCCATCGAAAGAAAATTTAAGCCACGTGACACACACACGAAAATATGAGAGTGAAGAAGGCAATATGCTAAATGTTCATTAGTCGAGTCTAGTACAATCATTTGTCCTCCTCGTCATGTAAAAGTACGGCTGATGAAGAAATTTGTCAAAGCTCTTATTAAAGGACAGGGTTTCAAATATTTGAGAGAAATGTTTCCGAGATTGAGTGAAGTAATGTTTAAAAAAAAAGCTTTTTCTGGGGGTTACAACTTACAAATATGGGATTAACATTTTGACTTCTTTTTAAACAATTTGGAAGCAGTAAGTGATGAACAGAGGGAACGTTTTCACCAAGTTACCGTTACCTTCGAACATCGACATTAAAGGCACTGGTATCCTGCAATTATGGGTGACTACTGTTGGTTCCTGTTTAGGGAGACTGGTGAGATACCATACAAAATAATGATGTCAATATCCTTTTTTTCTGCCAAATGAAACTAAAATTAAACTTTTTATTTATTATCATGGCAGATTTTGGACTTCACTGACAATTTAAAGGTTTATTTTTACTATTATTAAAAGAAAAAATTGCTGCTGTAATCTGTTTATAAATCTTTTCATTATTATATTTTATCATCCTTGTAAATCTAGAACATGTAGGGTGATGAAGAAATTTGATTCTTCCGCTTAATTCAGCATCCATAAATTAATTAATTACTCACATTTACTAACCAGATGATAAAAATATACGTTTGTTAGGTAGCGCAAACTTATCATAATTTATTTGGTATTTTTCAGTTAACTTAACCAAAAGCAATAACAAAAGAAAAAGAAATTGTAATAGGGAAATTTTTTATAGTTAAGTAATCTTTTTTTTTTAAATTTGATACTTTTTTTACATTGAATTTAAAGCACATTTTTTGTTGTTTGATTAAAGAAATAATTTGTGAGGATTATTTTCTCTTAATGATTCAAAATTAAATTTATTCTAGTGTTATTTGAATGTTGAATTAATTTTTCTTAAAGAAATGCTGAAACAATATGGTTATTTCGAAAGAATGCAGAATATTAATTAAAAAAAACTCACTTATTTGTTTCTTGGAACAAATGATTTATTTAAACAAAAGGAAAAAAAAGAGTCTGAATTGTTTCTTAAAAAATAGTTCCTAATTAAAGAATAAAATATTTAGAATATTCTTTAATTATAAGTATACTTCCAAATATATATTCGATTCCTTTTCCATTATGAACCATTAACAAAATAAATATTATTCTAATCGGAATTTTCTTTAATTTTTCAACTTAAAGATTAATTAAGTTACCATGAAAAATAAAGAAAAAAAACACAAGTTTAAATGTGATTGCATTATAAAATCTCATTAATAAGCCGAGCTTAAATAACAGTATAAGAAGAAAAGCAATTACAAATTAGACCTCGTGTGCGCATTTATTTTTTACAAAAAATTCCTTTCTTTACATATTAAAATTTTTTTAATTTAAAAAAAAACGCCATATATTTTATCTTTTTCGGTTTATATTTTTATTGGAGAAATTAGTCAGAGGTGTTAGAGAACTGTGTTTTAGTCATTTGCTGCCACAATTGTAATATTAAATAAGGAGTTGCGATAAATATTCCAATAAGCTATTTAACTACAATGACCAGCACAGAACTTCTGCCAATTTCCATTCTTGGCGCAATAACAAAATATTAAAGAAACATAGCTCCTTTTCCTTGGCAGGTGATATGGGCCTGTTTTCTAGTAATGTGAAACCTTATTCCTTAAAGTCCTTTTCCTATTTTAAGTTCGACATTTCTAGACTGAGCTATTGACCAGGGTGTGTAAAAGTTCAAATATACCAGAATTTACGAGACATTTCTCTTGAAACAATTCATGGCACCCCTAATTAGGCATTAAAATTCTATATTGAGAGCAGCATAGGTGACGGTGATATTTCTGGAAGTGGCGTGCACATTGAGATCCCTGAAGGTACATTTGACATTAAGATTAGAAATAATAATTGCTGTTATGTTTTTAGGTTTGAGCTTATTGCAATTTACAAGGGGTTGCAATTCGTTGACACGGCTTCTGAATTTATCTTCAGGGACATTTGGATTCTAACTTTCAGTGGTGCTTCTAGCCAGTGCCATTCTCATTGGACAACAGTTGGGGATAGGACAAGCCTAAATATTCTGGATCTTGTGGTTCGATTTCCTTCTAGACACTGTAAATGATTTCAACGAGTTTCCTTCCAGATTGGATTGAATGATAACGAGTTTGTCAAGTTTAGTTTGGCCAAGTCTGCCACTACTAACACCTTGCGTGAGTGAGTAGATATTAACGTCGCACTGTTCAACTACACGAGGGCTTTTGGTGACGAATCACGTAATTTTGAACCATGGTCAAGTGACTTGGACGACACCTGAGCTGGCACCCCTCCTAACTACTACACAAGTGGGAGGACGTTTCAGCTCTCGACAGATTTAACGTGCATTGCTGCCCTACAAGGCGGTTCTTTAGTGGTACTGGGCTCGAACTCATGACATGCCTGCCATGATGCAATACCGTGACCATTGGGCTACCTCAGCCCTGCTAATACCTTGCAGGGAAACGCTTGTCTAACTATTACCGAACTCTCCTCTATTAAGGATAGAATTAAACGGCTTCACTAGAATTAAACCCTTCAGAGAATACCGCCTGCTCACCCTGGGTATTTTGAGAAAGATCTCGTTGGTGTCATCAGCTCAATATTCCCAGGAATCAGCAGACGACTCTATCACGCTTTTTTAGTGGTCTGCCACCCCAAGTCTCTTACTTTTCAACAGGGCCGGAATATCTTTGCAAAGTATCATTTGTGCAAGGCTGATCGGTCCCCCCTGTCATATTCTTAATTGCTTGAATTTTACTATTGACAAGGTATTTTATTTTTGGAATTTTTAGTGATTTTTGGTTTTATGTGGAGATCTAAGCTACACCATCTGGGATAAGATACAACAACAACAGGAGTTGTGATACATAATAATCTCAGTTAGTAAAAATACTTATAGAAATATTTTTCTGAAATTCAAGCGCCTTTTAAAATTTTTTTTCTTATCTTATTCCTTGCTATATTCACTTAAATTTCTAAATAAGAACTGAAATTCTAATTTAGTTTCAATTTCTTTTATAGAGAAACAATGTTTCTGATTTATTCTATAAGATTAAGTTTAATAATGAACTTTAAAGCATTATAAATGGACACACAATAGTTTGATAAACTAAATAAAGAAAAATATCTTTAATATATAAAACCTTATGAAAAGAATACAAAAACTTTTTAACTTATTTTCAGCTTTTACTTCACAATTTTAATGCTTGAGAAATTTCTTTTATTACCTTGTTACATCAAATCGTTTCGTCACTTTTGAAATCTGATAAATTACTAGCTTTTACACTTAAGTTAAAGCGATATTAATAAAGTTTAAATTGAAAATTTATGCACTAATTTTATCTTCTTGAACACAAATGTCGAAGGTTGCGTTATTCATTGAATGCCTAAGAACTTAATTAGAATATTGTAATTGAAGAAGGAATAGAAATTAAATGTCTTTTTTCTAGATAATGAAAAAATAATAATCGTTTTACTTAGTTTAATTAGAATTTTTTCGCTTTAACATTATTTCTTGTAAATGTAAAATTATCTGATAGTCTCGAGATTTTAGCTTTAAACATGGCAAATAATATCAATCAATATCAAAGAACCTGTCTGAATATTGATTCCTTTATTCAACTTTTAAGTTTTATAAATATCAAAAAGAAATTCTTTCTGTGGTTTTAAGAAACGTACAGTTGGCAAAATGTTTATTTGTACACTTAAAATTTTGTATGTTCCTCAAAAATAAATTAAGTAATATAACTAAAAGTTATTGAGATACATTTAGATTGTTTTAAAAAATAAGATTATTTCACAATAAAAAATAAAATAAGCATTTATTTCAATACGTGGATTTAAAAAAAAAATTATACACAAAAGATTATTTGTACACTTGCTTAGTAAACATAAACAAAACATATGCAACAATGTAATGAAATTTCAATATTTTGTAAACAGTCCATTAGCTTTTATAACTGCTTCAAGAAGCCATTGCATTGATTCAATTAATTTCTTTGTGATTTCTGTGTCAATGGAGTTCCACACTTCTTGAAGTTTTTCTTTTAAGTTCTCTTTACTTGTTACATTTTTTTCCGAACTTCAGTGTCCAAATGCATCCATAAATTTTCTATAGGATTAAGATCTGGAGATTGTGGAGGTGTTTCAAGTCACATTGGAGCATGATAAAGCAACCAGGTCTTAGTAACTATAGCGGTGTTCTTTGGGTCATTGTCTTGTTGGAATATAAAAGTGTTCTCCATGCTCAATTTCTTAGCACTATCTAACAAATTATGTCGCAACACATAGATATAAGCTAAAGCATTCATTTTATTGTCAACAAATGGTAAGTTATCCTCTCCATTATCCCAATACCATAACATTTTCGCCATCGTGTTTTAAAGTGGGAAATACATTTTTTGGTTCAAGAGCTATTTTATTTTTTCTCCAAATTTTTCGAATACTTGGTGGTGTAAAAATCTCAAACTTGCTCTCTCAGAAAAAATAACCTTTTTCCAAAAATCCATGGGCTTATTTTTGTACTTCATGGCAGAATCTAGACATCTTTTCCTGTTTACTTCACTAATATAAGGTTTCTTTCTGGGAGTTCAGGCTTTCAGACCAGCGCTGTGCAGTACATTTCTGACTGTTTGAGCAGACACTGAAACGTCATATGATGACAGAGAAGTTCATTGGCAATATTTTGAGCTGATGTCATTGGTTTATTTGTTGCTGACCTTACAATCATTCGTTTAGCTCTTGAAGTCAATTTACTCGGACCACCAGGCCTGGGCTTATTTTCAACACTGACGGTCTCTAAATACTTTTTTACGATGTAATCAACGAATGAAAATGACAGTTTTAAAATTTTTCCTATTTCCCGGAAATATTTTCCCTCTTTATGGAGCTCTGTAATATGTTTTCTCATATCTAAAGAAATTTGTTTGGTTTTAGGAGCCATTTTCAAGATTATATCTGTAAATTTAAATATAATCTGAAACTATTTAAATATTATTTATAAACTAAGAAAAACTAAGTTAATCTAAAAAGTTTAACCAAAACTTTTGCCATACTTACACTAAAACAATTCTGTACAAATACTCTTTTTGCAAAGATTTTTCACACTTTTCAAGATTACAATTTACTTTTACACTTAAAAAGAAAAATAATTTGCATACAACAATTAGACGCATTAAAGAAATGCATGATTAATTCGCAACTAAAATATGGATTTTTATTTCATCAAAAACGAAGAAAAAAGTTCTGTACAAATAATCATTTTGTCATTTGTATATGGTCTTAAATTTGGAAATCTTAAAATAAACGAAGAGAGCTTACACTTTTAAAATAAGTAATCCTTTAAGTTGTTGAGAGTAATATGGATATAATCTGCATGGAAACTCTTTCAAATTAAAATTTTAAAACACAGGTATCACCAAATAAGGGCTTAAGGCATTTTGTATACGTTTCGATATTGCATTAGTGCTTTCAACTGTAGATGCAGGGCGTTGAGAATTTCTCTGTTGTGAAATTTGCTGTTGGCTATACTAAATGAGGAGATAAAACATACTGTTATCGTATGGAAATAGCCTTTTATTTCATAGATTGCATCATTAAAACACATTTAATGTTTTCACTTGAGGGTGAATATGATGAGAAGGTTAGTTAGATTCCTAATGTTATGAGTATTTATATGCGTTGAATTCACGCAGTCGTGTTTAGGAACACTAAAATAAAGGGAAATGTAATCTTAATTTTCCATTACTAATTTATTTAAACCTGAACTTTTAAATTATCATCAATTAAAATACATTGTGATATATTTAAAGTAGTTTAAGTATTACTGCACGTATGTGTGTGTGAAGTAATAGTACTTAACTCAGCTGTAATTTCGAAAATTTATTTTTAATTTATAAATGTAATTTTTTAATTCTTTGCTTTTACCTTATCAGAACTTAATGAAGCGTTTATAACTACCCCTTTTTGAGTTGAGGTACTAAAAATAAATATCAGTTAAATACATGAATATATATTTCGGTTTAATTTTTATTCTCTTATTAGTGGATCAGAAAATTTTTAGATTTAATTATAAATGGTTCTTTTAATTTTAGTATGAAATGAAGCTCCATTTAATTTAGGACGTAGAATTATTTTTAAGTTTCAACCTGTCTGAATTCCTATCAAATGAAAACTTCAAGTAAATACAATTTGCTTCATTTGCTCATACGAACTATGGCGTTTCGCTTTTAAAATTTCATTTAAAGGTATTTTTCTTTCAAAATGTATGCTTATCAGAAACAAAGGACTCTAGATGTCCAAAATATGTCTAAACAGGAACATAGTAATAGAAATTAAATTAATTATCTGCAGAAAATTATATTAGTTTTTGCTAAAATTGAAATATAAAATCGTTTAAAAGTTTGAAACTTTCAATTCAGATATATTTACTCTAAATATAAGTGTGTTTGTTAGTAAAAAAAATTAATACTTAAATGAAAACAAGACATTTTGAACAACAACTTTATGCAGTTAAAAGAAATAAACAATAATTAAGTATCTTTAACGGATCTATGATAACAAATTTCTTTTTTTAGAACGAAAAAATATATAACTTTGCAAATTATCAGAGGAACAGAACCTATTGAAATTTTGCTTTGATTTTTATTAAAATATTTTTATATTACAATTATCCATTTCAAAATTTAACTTTGGCATTGAGTTTATGAAAAGTACATTTTTAAATTAAGAACTAACTGAATGATAAAGTGTTAAAAGGATACTCAGAATATTTTTCAAACGTATATGATGTTCAATTACTTTCTGCAAACTTTACATTTTATAGTATGCTTCATGCAATGTTTTTAAACACGCAAACATAAGCTGATGAACAGCGCACTTAGACTTCATTTTAAAAACAACCTTTATCATACTTTTTATTACTTAAAAATATAAAATAAAAAGCATTAAAGAAAATTTGAGTACACAGAAATAAAAATCAATATTTTTCTGAAATTAAAGTTGGGGAATATTTGGAAAATATTTTAACAGTTATCTAGAATGAATTGTATTTATTTGAAAAAGAATTAAGCTATATATATAAAAGAGAGAAATTTTTCAAAAAAAATTAAAGCAAAATTAAGATTAAAAATTTTTAGAGATAATTTAAACCAAAAACATGATTAGTAATTTAATATTTGAAGAAACTAATACTGAAATAATAAAAGTGAGCTATCCTGATGTGTAATGAAATAATAACGTGAAAAATAAAAGGTTGTCGTACATTAACACCATTAATTTTTGTCACTGATTCGAGAATAAATAATTTTATTTAGGTATATGATTTACCAATTATTAATATATAGATGTCAAATGAAAAAGAGACGTGCCGATATATTATTTATAGCTAAATATAGGGATATAAAAAGAAAAGAAAAACAAACTTCTTAAAAAACTACTATCCAAATTTTATAAATAAAAATTTGAAAAGGAAACTGATTCTCTCAATCGTATACAAACTATTAAGTGAAAAAACTATAACGAGGTTCAGGGAAAGAGCTCTGAAACTAATTGTTTGGATTATTGATTCAAAGAAGTAATATAATGCGTTAGAGCAAATTATAAGATAATCATAAGTTAAATATGGTATTGCAAAATCCCGATAATATATGTCACACTATTTTTAGGATATTTTTGTTTGTAAAATAACCCTTAAATCCTTTGGGAGTCAATTTCCACAAAATTCTTTCTTAGAGGCTCTCGATTCAACAAAAGAAACATTATTTCTCAATTTCATGTCCGTAGGTATAGTAGTTCAAAAATGGAATCTTTTTCTATATCCCCTTGTTTTTGTAGTCTTTTTGAGGAGTCTCTTTTCGAAAGCCAGTTTTTAGAGGAAGTCTACTAAAAAAAGAAACATGTTTTTCAAATTTCAAGTCTGTTGGTCTAATTATTACTGCGATCTCTGGATGAGAGAGCGAGTGGCTTTTCTTTTATAGATAGATACATTTTATGCTATATTTTGTTTACTTATACAGCACAGAGCACGGAATGAAATTGTTTTGCTAATCTGAAAGAAATATACTTTAAACGTTAACACCATTTTTTATTTGGTTTTAAAGATGTTAATTAATGACTGCTACATAAATATTGTTTCTCGATACCCTTAAAACACTACGTCCTAAATTATAAAACATTTTTTAATAATTCTGTAACTGGATTATATGAATGGATCTTTATAAAGACAAAAACTTTATCCGAGTTGTTATAAAAGTAGTTTATTTCGCTGCATTACGTTAATTAAGACTTCATGACAGTTTAAAACTGTTAATTTGACAACATGACTGAATGCTCTGATTAATATGCAATCCTTTAATTAAAATTGAAAACAAGAATGAAAAAAAGAAAGAATTTTTGAACGCAAAAAATTTTAAAAGCTGGAAAAACAAAACAAGTTACCTCGCTAATTAAAATAGTGTTTTATCTTTTTCTATGGGAACTCATTAAAAAAAAAACGTCCTCTCTTTAGCCTTAACGCTTCTCTAGCGTTTCTGAAACGATTACTGAGTGCAACAAAGACATATAGGAGACTACAAGAAAAAATAGCCTTCCGGGCATTGCACAACACCTTTAAGAAATAGTTTTTTCTTTCATTCCTTCGGATCAAAACAGTTTAAAAAGTCTTTGCAAAAGTGGTAGTTTCCCCTGATTTTTAATTTTCCATCTGCATTACTTACATCAATGAACACAGTAAACATGATATTTGAACCACTAAACTCTAAGAGCAGACCTGATTCGAGGTTTGATTTGGTTGATACGTAGAATTTAAGATTGTTGGGGCGAGAACTCACGCTTTGTTAGACATTGGAGACTTTTTTCCTTCTTTTTTTGATGTCGCTAATGAAATTAAAATCAATGCAAAGGAGTTAGAATAAATGTTCTTAATTGAAAATTTACTAAGACGTTACTGACACGAAAGTTTTTCCGTTTTTGTAAGTGCATCTAATTTATTTTAACTGTATCTTTTAATCCTTCAAGGGCAATGGTGAGCTTATAAGAGCCGATTGCATAATTGAATGTTTAAGTAAGACTTAAGAATTGAAATTTTAATAATAGAAGATATTTTCTGGATATAAACAATTAAAATTTTTTTTTAACTTTGTAAAGTTTTTTAATACGCTAACTATATGATAAAGAATAATTGTGATTAAATAAAGTAGAATTTATATAATCATGGACGTGAAATTCGTCAAATGAATATGAACACTTCAGTATTTTTTGTATTAAAATTGGCGCGGTGGAAAATTTAAAAAAGTAGAAACCAAACTTACATATCGTCCTTGTCTTTTGACTGTGATTCGAAAAAGTGTTACAAATGTCGATCTTAAAGTAACACGAGGGCTGCTGGTGACGGACCTTGCAATTTTGGGCCACGGTCAAGTGACAAAACGACGCTTGAGCTGGTACCCCTTTCCGATTTTCTCCACTACGTCTACGGAAGGACTTCCAGCCCCGACAGGTTTAACGTGCATTAGCCCTCTACAAGGCTGGTCTGAGTATGAGAGTGAGTGTTTATTAACATCGCAATGTAAAGCAACCCGAGGAATATCGGCAACGCATCTCCTGGGATAAGAAACAACAACAACAAACATGGGTAAACAGCTTAAGGTATCCGACTAGGTTTGGAACCTTGATTTTGCAAAAGCGTATAAATGGATAGCATTTATGATATTTAGTGTCACTTAGATTAGAAAATGTATATAAAATTGTTTTAAGAATATATTATTACAATAAAAAATTATTTAAGTACAATACTTTGACAAGAAATGAACATAGAACGACCAATTTTCAAAATATTCTCCGTGAAAAATGCTTGTATTAGAATATTATTTTGCCTGTATATAGCTCAGACCTCCGTACAGAGGCTCAACTAGAATTTTTGAAATAGAAGTGGGTTTATCCATGTTTTACGACAACAGAGGAGAGAAATTTTAAGAAAAAAACGCCGCTAATTATTTCAATTGGTTGTAACTCTGAAAATAATGTGAATTTATCCCCCCAAAAAAGTCCAGACTCTCTGGAGAAGTTTTTATTTTATATAAGCAAAATATTATTATTTTAGAAGCATTTTCTTATAAAAGGAGAACGTTTTGAAAAAAGGTTATTCTAAGTTAATTTTTTCCCAAAATATTGTATTTAAATAATTTTTTTTGTCAAAATGTCCTTAAAACAATTTTATACATGTATTCTAATCTAAGTGACACTAAATATGAAAATTATCCATTTATGCGCTTTTTTAAAATCAAGGTTTCAAACGTAGTCGGATACCTTAAGCAATAAAAAAACAATTGCCGTACTTCAAATCACCAACCTGTTCTTCCTTTATACAGCGCAATGGTCCCTCTTGATGTGTGTCTGCGCTATAATGCGAATGATCTGCATATTTCATCGCCGTCATCGCATGATGTAAATTTCGCATGATTTGCATGCTTCCTTCAGGGTGTCGCATTTTGTGTGGCCAGCAGTGTATTTTCTTAATAATAATTATATTTTCATGCATGCATTTTTTTCTGCAAAAGACTGAATCTCTCTTTAAAATTTAATGCTATAAAAAAATCTGAAATTTTTTGAAAAAAATATATTTGTTGAAATATATTATAGAAAATCCTTATTAATTATACAAGGTTATAAACTGCTAAGTGCAGTAGTACAGGAAGAAATGTTATTTATATGATAAAAACCAATTTGGAGAAAATGAATTTTAAGCAAAATGTCATATTTCGCTTCTGTAATTTCTTCCGAATAGCTGCTATCATTGACAGAGCTAAGTAAAAATCTGCTGAAATCCCTAATGATGAAAGAACATACCGCTTATAGTAATGTCCCTTGATTAAAATATCCATTTTCTTCAAGGTCATCATAAGCATTAATATTTTCATTGGATTTAATTTTCTTTCTTGAAGAGAATGCGTGCGTAATCCGTCACTCTTCCCTCTCTTATAAACTAGATTGCTGAATCTTGTAGTTGCTTATAATAAGGTGACCAATTTTCTTACAATGAAAAGGAGGACGAAAAATTTAAGAAAAAATTACAGCTTAAATATATGAAATGTTCTATTAATTCAAACAAAAATGCGCTAATATTACGCTTACATTCTTTTTAATTATTATCTTAAAAGAGTATTTTTCCATTGAATGATTTTTTGTCAACATATCATTTTCTAAGATATCGGAAAATTTGAGCAAAAAAAAGATATCCTTTATACTGAATTTTAAGGTAAGCAATATAGCTAAAATATTAACATTCAATTTTGTGTGTGATTTCACACTAGTCACTTCACAACAATCATTACCAAATGAAAAAAACTCTTTCAACTGATGCATTGGTTCCAAGGGCAGCATAATATAAATTCAACAAGAATAATTACATTTTCATATGGAATGTGTTCATTTTTTAAATGGTTTAAGTAATTTCACCCATATGTTACCAATTTCTCAGCATGTTTATTTCCCAATTGTTCTAATTTATTAGAATTTAAATGTACATTCAGTCTTCTTTCTGCTTCAAACAGACCAATGTCATTGGTTTTAATATCAAGCATTTCTTTCGATAAAAACTCAACATAATTTTCTATATCTGCCCACTTTACTTGAGACCAAGTCAAAAAATACCATTGAAAACTTTTATATCCTGTGATATTTGTTTCAGACCATTCTTTGACATTTTGGAAACATGTTTGGTTCATCTCTGAATACAGAGATTAACAGATCAGTTTTAAAATATTAAAAAAATGACAGAAAGGAGGACACTTTTCGAGAAAAGACAGAACTTCTGAAAGGAGGACGATTGGTCACGTTACTTATAAGAAATGGTATCCCACAAATTAAAAACTACAAGAAAATCTTGACAAAAAAAAAAGAGCTTTCATCATGAAAACAACGTGTTTAATATAGAAAACAAACAAGAAATTCTGCCAATTTCTTCTATCAGAAGTTGCCCTTTAGAGTATTTTAAATAATAATAATAATAAAAAATAAAGAACGGAATTGTGTGGGATGCTTACAATACATAAAAAGGTTTATTTTAGTATGAGTTAGGGTGGTACTCAGAGTTTGACAAGAGGTAAAGCAGTTAAAAAATAATTAAAAATGTGTTTATTGCCCATAGAATGAAAATTTTGACACTAGAGTGTAAAAGTTGATATTTATAAAAATTCAAAAACTGAAACAAAGTGTTGCTTGTTTCAAAATTCATAAGTAAATCCCCTAAAAAGTTATTTTTTTGAGTTCGAGACAAGTTTTTACCCATGAGAATAATTTAGAATATTCCATAAACGATTAAATATTTCGTTTCAAACAAAAAAAAATCCTTTAATTGCAAGGGAAATGGAAATAAATTTATCATTTCTGTTGAAACAAAAATGTGCTTAAATATTTTTTTTACCATATATATGTATAAGTGAGAAGAAAATAATGTTGTATAACACCACAAACGATAGTGAATTAAAAATAAGTGAATTTCTTTTTATAATAATTTGTAACAACTGCATTTAAACCCTGCCTTCCATTGACCATTAGCGACAGCTAGGGGGTACCACTTGTTCTTTTGAGAAGCGGGAACTCGTTCTTCCCTCTCTTCTGCCCTGGATTGCCCCCGGAGAGAGATGTGTACACGTGGAGGCAGGGAATGCCTGGTTCCCTCCTTTTTAGTCCTTAAACTATTTTCTGTTACTATAATGTATGTGTGTTGTTTATTTAAGCAACCCTTGTGTTGTGGAATGTAAGAACATTAAATAAGATTTATTCCTGTTATACAGACTTCTTTATTCAGAACAACGAAGACACGACATGGGGGATTGTCATAAATTTACAATAGCTATTAAGTACATATGAAAATACATTTGTATACAAATATATTTATTTCTATACTTATTTATTATTTATTACATCTTATTTATTATTTATTATATCTGATTTATTATTATATTATTTATTATTGAAGTATGTGACAATAATAAAACATTAATAGATATAGATATGGTAATGGGGCATTTCATATTTACATGGCTACTGTATTCCACATTCCTGGAATGATACCTATTTATAACTATAGTAGAAATGGTTAAATATGTTAATGGATATGTAAGAGCAAATTTGTTAAATAAAGTTGTTTACTTCGAATGTACTAATAACATTCTAAATGGAGTAATGTTTCATTAAAGTTAAATTTAGAGGCAACGTGTTTGTCAAAGCATGGAGATATATGTTTTCAGAATAATTTAAGATTAGTTACTTATTTAGCCTATACAATAATGATTTGTGATGATATAAATTTTATACTCAGAAGTTAGAGGCAGTTGAAACCAGTATTAGCATTAATTGTGGTAATGATTTAATTAAAGTTAGCTGTGTGTGACTCACCTGCTTTTCTGGATATTTCATGATGTATGAATACATAAAGTTTTTTCGCATGAATACATGAAGTATGAATACATGAAGTCTCAGCATTAAGCCTCCAATTGCATTGAAAAAGGTTCTTATATCCCTCGAATTTTTAAGAAAAAACAGGATTTGCATTTCTAAAATACAAGCATATTTAGCCTTTACTCTCCCTCGACTTTCCCTCTTACTCTCCCTCATTGGAGTTAATTTCTATAAAACCAATATTAAACGAATTTCTACTTAACAAAGAAACATGTCTGCCAAATTTCATGTCTGTTGGTCTAATAAATCAAAAACAGAATTTAAAAAAATAATGACTCCCGCGTCACTCCCATCAAACCTCTTAGGTGTACGATCTGTCGTACACCTAACGATCATACGATCTGTCGACTGTGATCCGTTCTTAACGGATCTCATTTCAATAAAATAATCATGCATGCCAAATTTCAAATCTTTAGGTGGAATAGTTATAAAAATAATAATTTCAGTTTATAACATCTTTTAATCTCCTTTAAAAGCCAATTTTTGCGAAACAAACTTGTTCGGCTTTCTGCTAAGCAAACGAAACATGCCTGCCGAATTTCATGTCTGTGGGTCTAATACTGATGTGGTCATTAAGTCAATCGCGATCTACAGGTGGACCATCAAGACATGTTGGGATGACCCCTTTCATTTAGATTTAATTATCCTTTCATCATACGAAGGCTTGGAAATATTTTTAACATACAGAGGAAAAAAATAGAGTCACAAGAGAAAATTTCGTTAAATTGAAAACGCCATTTGGAGGTTATTTTAGGAAGGAAATCGTAAATTATTCTTGGGTCCAGGAAAAATCTCGCAAAATGGAGTTTTGTAAAATGGAGGTCCGACTGTAATGTAGACCTTTTAGCTCACTATACATACTCCCCTAGGTGGACCACAATACCTTGAAAAAATTAGAAGCAGCCCGTGCCCTTGAAAAGTCAGCCCACCCCTGGTCTAATAGTTCAAAAACGGATTTTTTTAAAACCTTGAATGCCCCATAACTTGTCTTGGGAATTGATTTTCGCAAAACCGATTCTCATCGAATTTCTTCTCAGGGAAAGAAACAGGTTTCCCAAATTTCGTCTGTAGGTATAACCGTTCAAAAAGAAGAATTTTTGTCTATAACGCCTTTGCTACTCTCCTCTTGGGAGTCAATTTTCGAGCATCTATGTACAGTAAGTGATCGGTTAACGAATACTTTCAAGAAAGAATTTTTGTGTTTGGACAACGAACATATATTCGGAGGTGATCAGGAAGACATCCCTGAAATTATAGAGGAAATTTTGACAACTGCTAGAGATCTGGAGTTGGAGGTGAACGAGGATGACATAGAAGAGCTTATAATGGGACATGAAGATGAACTGACGATAGAAGATCTCCAAGTAATTTTGAAAGAACACCAAGAAACACAGCGAAATGTATCTCCTTCTGAACAAGATGAAGACGAAAGAGGACCAATGCCGACATCTGCCATTAAAGATCTTTTGAAAAAGTGGAAGGCTGTCAAAGCAATGGTCTTAGAATCACACCCAAACCAAGCTGATGCCAGTAGGTTTGGGGATCTTTACAACGACAATGCTATTAATTACTTCCGGAAAATCCTGAAAAAGAGGGAACAGCAATCGACATTGGACATGTTCATCAACGCCCCATAAAGCAAAAAATGAAAAGGACTGATTAATATGCAAGACTATATATGTATGTATTATTTTTTAAAAAAACCTACTAAGAAATTATACATTTTTTAAAATTTACTTTTTATGGTCTCCAGATTTCACATAGAAGTCTACAGTGAATAGATAATCGGTTAACGAACAATTCGGGTAGCGAACATAGTCTTGGAACGGATTTTATGTTCGTCAACCGATAACCCACTGTATATAGATTATTCCATAGATATATTATTCCATAGATATATTATTCTATAGATAGATTATAGATTTTTATCCTGGGAACATATGAAATACAAGTGAAGAAGAGCAGAAAACCTACAACACAAACAGAAGAATATACACATTTATTACAAATGATGATTCCAGCATATAATAAGAAGGGGGGCTCGGCTTTCCTTTCGAGACGGGAATCCATTACAAGCGAAAGACCGACTTCTTTCCTGAAGAAGATACAACCATGTCTTACTCGGGATTCGAATCCGAACCCACTCGGTTACAAGCCGAGGGTCATAGCCACCATACTGGCTGGGCGACATTCCATTAATTGAAACACAAAATTAAAGTCACGACCTACTTTAATAAAAGATATCTGGAATCTATGGACTAAAATAAAAACCAGAGAAAAATAAATGTATGTTCTGCACAAGCAGTCTTAAACCGAATAATCAAAGTAAACATGAAAATATTTTCAAAAATTAGACGGAAAGTGTAACTCTGTAGAAGTATTTATTATTTTATATTCTTTTGAGTGCATTATATATACTGCATTCAAATGACGACATTAAGTGCAGATTTAAGAAGGAAGTCCACGGGATTAATAGAGTTTTTTTTAAACTCAAAATGGCTGGCAGGCGGGATCCTTAGCTGTCATCGCTGTAACGAACTTTAATAACTTACAGAATAATCTTTTGAGAAAGATCGATACCCCAAAATTTATCCTTCAAGCCACATGTTAATTAGTACCTTCGTGCTGATTTTACACAAAGATTAACTGAAGCGAGAAGAGATATTCACTGCTGAATACTCACGGGATTTTATTATTTCGCATGGTACAAAGATCAATTGCTTGTGGCTTATTTAAGCATCTTGAAGTGAGTCGAATCCTCTCTCTACACACATTTAGATAAAATTAGGTCGTGACTTGCGGCTATTTGGATTAAATCCTAGGTAAAACCAGTTACTTAAGATATATATATGTGACATTTCATTTAATAAATTTCGAGTAAAGTTTAGGTAGGATAAAATATTTAGCGTAGGCGGGAATGCTTTTAGGGAATTATTTAGGTAGGGAATATGCTTAGGTGGATTTACTGAACCGTGTGTAACACAAAGTTTTATCACAATTTGAGTTATAAATGACAGGGGTTGCCTTCCGGTGTATCGCCTAGATCGTGAAACGTCTCTTTTGTATTAACAGAAAGTACGAGTGAACCACATTTGAGATTTCTACATATGTTATAAGAATTTACTGAGAAACAAAATGAAATATCTGTCCATTAAGTAACAGAGTAATAACAGTTTTAATTAAAATTTTTCGAATAGTTCAGAGAATTTATGCCTCAAAGGAGAGAGAGGAAGGAAATCATTCCCTCCCTTTAGAATAAGTAAGAGGGGCTGATCTAGGCCATGGATTCCCGATCATCTTTGTTTTAACCTTGCGTGGGTCATTAGAAAAGTTTTCATTGGTCAATGTCTGACCCGCGGGCCTTAGGTTTGCCACCACTGGTATAGTTCAGTAATACTATGCAAATTAACAAAGCAATCCGGAATAATAAAACATATGAACGAATATATACTTATATTTATACATAGATTTTGCTCCGAAAAATAGGGAATTCATTTAAAAAAACTTACAATGGAGTATAATTTACGCCTTTAATGTTTTTTTAATTGTGTGTATTCGTACTAAAAATGATTTTGCCTTTTACAGCTGCACTATTGACACTTACTTACGTGTAATGTTTTCAAAATTTAACTCTTGTAGCTAAAATAGCACAAAGTTTTCTCTAAATAGAATGAAATCATCAACGCTTCAAAATGTTTCCGTTTCGGGATCTACCAAAGTTCTTGTAAAATTTCTGGAAGACTTTAAATATACATGTCTGCCTACATTTTTAAAGATGAGACAAAAGTACTGTTTCTACTATATGTATTATAACTCGAATGACCTTTAACTCATTATTTTCAAGGTGCGAGACATGCAAATCAAAAGCATATAAAAAACTTTGAAGTGATCTATGGAATTTTGTTATTTTTGCACGTATAAAATTTAACGATGTTGCATTGTCAAAAATTTTAATTTCTATAAGCAATAATTCAGTGTTTATAGGAAAAAATAATTGCAATTTTATGTGTAATATATATATATATATATATATATATATATATATTGTAACAAATGGTAATTCTTTATCTCTCTCGTGATTTATATTAATGCTTTATATTAATGCTCATGCGTGCTTTTATTTATAAAAATTAACTGTAATTTTAATTATGGAAAGTTCTGGAACTTTCGATGGCAATAGATAAGGAGATGGAATATTGAGTTTGAAAAGTAAAGTCTTGAGTCGTATGTGGCAAGAGTTGTTGACATTTTTTTATTTTTCGTGTTAAAACTGGCGCCCACACCCGTGGCCAAAGAACTACGATCCCGTAGACGCTGTGACGAAACGCCACAGAAAAATGAAAATGTAACCGGCTCTGTAAACTTTACTGTCCCGGAAAGAAAAAATTACTGGTATTGCGCCGCAATCCTTCTAAAGCAAGAGAAAATCCCTGGAAATTGAGAGAGAAAGTGAATCATCCTGACTTCAATTGTCTGAAGAAAAAAAAAAAAAACATCTATTTCCTGTTAAAAGTTTTTGCAATAGTGTTTTGTGCATTTTTCATATACAAGTGATAGCAATCCTGCTACAGTGTGTTAGTGCTAGGGATAATTTTATTATTTATTTCATTGATTTTTGGTATTCTTATGCAATGATAATTCTTAGTTTTGCTGTATATTAATTTATTTCTTGTGAGATAACGTTTCCTGATCAATATTTTGTGAATTGCACATTAATAATTACTATTTTGCTTGATATTTTACAGATTTCCTATTGAATTTAGGTAGCATTACATGCCTGATTATTTTAGTTTTGTTTAGTATTTTCATTGCACTGAATTTTTGTATCATTACAACTGATGATTCCTAAATTTTCTTTATATTATTTTATTATTTGAATTAATGTTCCTTGTTGGTATTTTGAATATGTTACTAATTTATTTACCTATTTTAATTGTTTTTGAAGTGCATAATAATTTATAAGATTTTAAAGCTAGCCATATTTTAAAGTGTATTCCCATATCTGTAAGAGCTTTGGTGTGGACAATAAGGCCTGGACCTTAGTTACTTATTTTATTTATTCGTAACTCTTAAATTTCTCAGTCATGTCATTTCTGGGAAAAGGGAAAAAAGCTGATCTCATTAAGCTTGCTATGGAGTTAGGTGAATGTGAGTCGAAGGGGGAAGAGCTAAAAATAATTGAATTAAGGACAAAAATTTTTAACAAATGAGGCTTATAAGGAAGACCCTGAATTTGTGAAATGTATCTTTGAGGGAATCGTATCAAATAGGATATACGAGGAAAACTAACAAAAAGAGCAAACACTGCGTGAATTTGAGCTGCAGCAAATACAACTGCAAAATGAGACTCAAAGAGTTGTAGGTCCACAAACCCTACCCCAAACAAAAACTGAATTAAAAAAATTGCTACCAACATTAAATCCTGAAGTTGATAACATGGACCTGTTTCTCACCTTATTCGAACGACAAATGAAGCTATTAGATCTCGGTAAAGATCTGTGGGTGCCCTATCTCATTGGTGCCCTACCTAGTGATGTAACCTCCCTCATTGCCCGTGATCCTGAAGAGAAATGCAGGGATTACTCCCACATTCGAGGAATGCTTCTGCAACGGTTCAAATTAACCGCAGAAAAGTTCCGAGAGCTGTTTTCACGACACAGAAAAAGCCCAAATGGGACGTGGAAGGATTATTATTTTGAAATCCGAGCCTATTTTGAAGGTTGGCTCAATGAGCTTAAAATCGATTCATTTGACGGATTGAAGAATTTGATGATTGCCTATCAAATAAAAAAGAGATGCTCTCCAGAGTGTAAGGAATATTACCTGGATATCTGGGAAGAACTTATCTCCCCAGAAATGTTAGCAGATAAGCTGGAAGCTTTTGACAACATCCGACGTTCCCTACCCAGTGGACCTAGGAGACACGTGAAGGCAAATGAAACCGTAAATGATGGAAGACAGGTATCATTCAGGAAACCTGAACGCTCTCACAAAAAAGAATATTCCCATCAGGTACCAAATGAGAGATCCCCTTTCAGATGCTATGGCTGTGGGAAACAAGGAGTGATAAAATCTAGGTGCCCCACCTGCAACCTCAACGCCTCACAAAGAACAGACGTAGCAACCAATCACATCAATGCTTACACAGCTCAGACCAGAAGCCCTCGATTGACCCTAATCGACATAACATTCTGTGGAATAAAGGGAAGTGTATGTGCAGACACAGGATCTTCTCATTCAATTGATGGGGAAAGGATGTTCCAGATATTTAAGGATAAGGGACTCCTTTTCCAGGAAACCACATTAGCAATGAGCTTAGAAGATGGTCAACAGATCACAGGTGAGGTCCTCAAACTGAGGGGAGATCAGTCTTGACCAAATTCATAATTCTTCCAAAGGCAAAGGGAAATAGAACACTTTTAGGAACAGATTTCCTTAGTTCTGCTGGTTTGGTTCTAGATGTGAAGAATACTTGTTGGTACTTCTGGGACAATCCTACCCACAAGTATCCATTTGGTGAAGAATTTGAGCCCCCCTCCATCCATAGTTGAGAAGATGTCCAGCAACACCTACCAATTAAGAGAAGGGGAAGGTGAAGGTTTGACCTCTGAACAGAAGGAGAAACTTAACCTCCTGTTGGAATCCTTCCAAAATGTCTTCGAACCAGGGGGAGAAGCAACAAATATCTTGGAGCATCACATTAACACGGGAAATAGTCCTCCTATCTCTGTACCCCCATACAGAATGTCTCCTGTAAAGAAGGAAATATTGAGAAAGGAAATTGAGGACCTTCTCGAAAAAGATATAATTGAAGAATGTGAATCTCCTTACGGAGCCCCTGTTGTACTGATTCCAAAGCCAAACAACCAGTTTCGCCTGTGTATCGACTACCAGAAGTTGAATGAAGTCACGGTCTCTGATACTTACCCACTTCCACGAATGGATGATTTACTGCAGGAGGCAAAATATACTGCATACATCTCCACCATTGACTTAAAGTCTGGTTACCACCAAGTGAATGTTAATCCTGCTGATAGGGACAAAACTGCCTTGTTTGTTCATTTAGAACCTACTGGTTCAAAAGGATGCCCTTCGGACTTAAGAATGCACCAGCAACCTTTCAGAGACTCATGGATATTTTCCGAAGAGGGTTACCTGTACTTGCATACCTAGATGACATTATAATTATGTCCCCTACATTCGAACATCATCTAGCAGACTTGGAGGCCGTGTTTAAGTGCCTGATGGATTTCAAGTTACGAGCAAACTGGGAGAAGTGCCAATTTTCCTGCTCACGTGTTAAATACCTGGGCCTATGGATTACACCCCAAGGAATAGAAGTCGACCATGAGAAGACTTCAGCTATTTTAGGGACTCCACCTCCTAAACATGTGAAACAACTGCAGTCCTTCCTACAAACCTGCTCATGGTACCGAAAATTTATAGCCAATTTTTCTGAGATTGCCCGACCCTTGAGCAACCTAACTAAGAAAAAGGCTTTCTGGAAATGGTCAGAGGAAGAGGAGAAAGCATTTCAGACCTTGAAGCAATGTTTGGTGTCTCCACCAATTTTGAAGCAAGCAGACTTCTCTAAACCTTTCCTGATAAGAACTGATGCCAGTAACTATGCTCTAGGAGCAGTCCTCCTACAAGGAGAAGACAAAGAAGAACATCCAGTTGAATTTGCTAGCAGGTTGTTAAACCCAGCTGAAAGAAACTACTCGACCAATGAACGAGAAGCTCTAGCTGTGGTTTGGGCCGTCAACAAGTTTAGGGGCTACATTGATGGGGCAAGCATCACTGTAGCATCTGACCACCAACCCTTAAGGTGGCTCATGAAACTGAAATCTCCTACTGGAAGACTAACCCTTTGGGCTCTGCATTGCAATCTTTCAACCTCAACATGGAGTACATCCCCGGAAAGAGTAATGTGATTGCAGATATGCTATCTCGTCCTGCGTGTAATGAAGAAAAAGAACTGTGTGAGGTCTGCACTGTAGCCATTGATGTCCCATCCAGGTCTTCCAAGGAGATACGTGATGAACAAATGAAGGATGAGGAACTGGTCAAAATTATTTCTTGCCTCGAAGATCCTGAGAAGAATGTTAATTATGTCAATTGGGTCGAACGAGGTTATTTAATGAATCAGGGTGTTCTATTCAGATATGCTCCAGACTCTGAGAGTGAAGAGGCCCAGTTAAGAACTGGTAGCCATGAAAGAACTTTGCATATGAAAGAACTTTGATCCTCAAAAATTATCATGATGCCCCAATGGCTGGTCATTATGGCGCCGAAGGCACCTATACTCGAATAGCAAAGAACTATTATTGGACTGGTATGAGGAAATACATAACTGATTATGTAAAGAACTGTCCTGACTGCATTAAATACAAAGCTTCAAATCAGAAGCCTTCCGGGCTATTACAGACGCCTGTGCCAGCCCAACGTTTTGAAACCTTGGCCATTGATCTCTTCGGGCCCCTACCTGAGAGTAAAGATGGTAAAAGATGGATCCTAATCATTGAGGATTGTACAACCAAGTGGGTTGAACTGTTTGCACTACCCAATGCCACAGCTAAAGAATGTGCCATTACCTTGATTGAAGAGGTTCTACGGGGGTATGGTATTCCTCGCCGCCGTATCAGTGACAATGGAACCCAGTTTGTGTCAGCAGTGATGCAACAAATATGCTACCTATTAAACATCCATTAATCCCTGATCCCTGTATACCATCCACAAGCTAACCCAGTTGAACGAAAGAATAGGGATCTGAAACCATGGATGGCAATTCTTGTCCAAGACAAGCATGGCTGTTGGTCAGAGAAGCTACCCTTCATCCGCTTTGCTCTCAACACAGCCAAATGCGAAACGACAGGACAGACGGCAGCCTTTCTGAATTTTGGTAGAGAGTTACGCACTCCAAGTGAAGTTGTTAATGATATCCGAGTCGTCATCCAGAATGATAATTTTGTGCCAGATATAACTCCCTATCTCAAGAAATTCGCTAAGTTTTCCACTCAGATTAGAGAGGTGGTTGAAGAGCAACAGGATAGTAGGAAGTTTTACGCTGATAATAAGAGAAAAGCTGCTCCAACATATCAACCTGGAGAACATGTCTTTGTAGCATCACATCAGCTGAGCAACGCTGCGCAAGGAAGAAGTGCAAAACTAATGCCACGCAGAGACGGTCCCTACGTGATTTTAACACAAAGATCACCATCATCTTACGAGATTGCTAGTTTTTATAATCCGGGGGTACCTCTTGGTGTTTACCACACCTCTGCTTTAACTCCTTGTAATATTGACAAAGTAAAACCCCTTATTCCTCTTCGTAAACATGGCCGTCCACCAAAGGTCCCACAGACTCCTGGTTCCTCGTCGGGACGCCGTCGAAACCAGAGGGGGAGGATGTAACAAATGGTAATTCTTTATCTCTCTCATGCTTTATACTAATGCTTTTATTAATGCTTTATATTAATGCTCACGCGTGCTTTTATTTATAAAAATTAATTGTACTTTTAATTATGGAAAGTTCTGGAACTTTCGATGGCAATAGATAAGGAGATGGAATATTGAGTTTGAAAAATAAAGTCTTGAGTCGTATGTGGCAAGAGTTGTTGACATTTTTTTATTTTTCGTGTTAAAACACACACACACACACACATATATATATAAGTTTAAAATAAGAAACAGAAATACTAGAAGAAATTTAATGCACAAAATGGGAAAGCACGTGAAGAAATTATATATTTTTTCTAAAGAAATATTGCTTACAATAAGTTAATAACATTGTTACATAAGAGCAGGGAAAATTTAAATATTATTTTGCATGTTATTTTGAAGAAAAGAATTTATTTTTCGAAAATAATTATTGCATTATTTGAAATAAAAATGGGTTTTTTTGTTAAAAGCTTTTTTCAAAAATTACAACAAAAGGAAATTACTGTTTTACAGTCTTGAACAGGGGTCAGCAATATTTTAACTGTGGTGTGCTAAGCCATTCCACCATTATGATTCAGCATGCCACGCAGTAGGAAATGTTTGAAAATATTCGATTTGCTGGGTAATGCATGCAGAGTTGGGGAATAGATGTCAAAAACACAAGGATTTAGAGTTTTATAAAATATTAATTATGCATCATTTAAAGATGTTTATTTACATAAAAATAAGCAACATAAAATATAAATATTCCTTCAATATAAATGAAGAATAAAATTTGTACATATATTATGTATTACGCATCTTTTTAGAATATTTATTAAAAAAAAAGAAATAAACTTGACATAAAATACAAGTATTCCTAAAATGTAGTTAAATGAAAAAATTAAAATTTAATGAGAATCTTTTTTTCCAGCAAATCTCTACTTAATATCGCAATATCAGGAGTATAATTTATGGCTTCAATTTAACGCTCAATTCTAAATTAGCAGATGTTACACAACACTTTTGGGACTCAACATACATTACATATAAGACGTATACATATAGAACCAAAAACTGGAAAGCGCAGAACCTTATGAACTTTTTAATCGATTTCTATGCTGAATCTCCATTAAAATATATGGAACAAATATATTTTTGCATGGAGGTGCTGTGTCAACGTGCAAACAGTTAACGACAAGAATCAAAGTGTATGGATTTGATTTTAACTAAAAATACACTCAGGAACATTGAAAATAACGACCCAAGAAGAAAGCATCGGATTGAAATGAAATTTAATACACATAATGACACAGATGAGAGATTCACTTGATCTCAAAAACAAGACAATTAAACGAATACAGGGTGTGCAACGACGCAAATACTGGGCAACTTCAATAGCGCGTTGGACCACCTCCAGCTGCAATACTTGCCGCCACACGGTCCGGCATTGAGTTGATTAGACACTTTATGCTGTCCTGAGGTAGATGGGCCCACAAATCTTGAACAGCCAACTCTAAATCATGTACAGAGTGACACGATGGCATCTGCCGTTTTAGCTGATCCCCCACATGCTTTACAGGGGACAAATCGGGGGAGCAGGGCGGCCATGGAAGAGTCTGAAAATGACGTAGGAAGTCTTGAGCAACTCTTGCTGTATGCGGACGAGCATTATCTTGCTGGAAAAGTGCCCCTGGGAGACCATTTAGGAAAGGTCCTACATGAGGCAAAAGAATATTATCAACGTAACGTTGGCCCGTTAAGGTTACACACATCACAATTAAAGTGGACCGGCTATCATAGGCTATGGCCCCCCAGACCATTGCACCAGCTGTTGCGGGCAGTGTGACGTAGAACAGTGTGGGGGAATTCTACCGCTCACCAGGGCGCCTCCACACCCGTACACGGTTATCATTTCTCCCCAAAACAAACCAGGATTCATCACTAAACACAACCCTTTGCCAATCTGTGACATTCCACATTGATCTGACTTGGCTCCACTGTAGACGCAGTTGCCGATGTTCCGGTGTTAAAGGATGTGCACGGAAAGGGCGCTTGGATTTAAGATTTGCTTCTGCAAGGTGTCTGGAAATTGTTTGTCGAACAATTGCTACGCCTACGTCTGCTCGTATCGTTGAACGAGACACTATGGGGTCCACAAGTGCTTGCCGCACGATCCTTCGATCCTCTCTCCTCGTGGTCTTCCTGGTCGCTCTAGACCCGGTTTTCCGCGCGTGGGTACCTTCTCGTGTCCCCTGCTCCCAACAATTTCTAACGGCACACTCCGAACGATCCATCTGGCCAGCAACACGGCGCGTCGACCAGCCTGCAGTTTTCATCCCGATGATCAGGCCTCTCTCAAACTCGCTTAACTCTGAGAAATGTCTTCTAGCACGTTTACCTGGCATGTTTCGCTTACCAAAGTCTTCCTACAATCGGTTGGTAATTGTCACGTTTACGAATCTTCGAATTTGCGCTGGCTTATATAGCACCCTCTTCCTGATTGTAGCGCCACCTCGGTGAGTATGAGCATGCGTATTGGCACAAAACTTGGATCATTTGCACATCACATTACGCTGTACTTATTTGCAAAGTTTCGCGTTTGTACTTAGCTTCCTTCTTGGGTCGCTATTTTCAATGTTCCTGAGCGTACATTTGCGATATATATATATACACGTCTTCCTTCAAGCATTCAATTTTTTAACGACTATTAAAGAGCTTATTTTTTTATAATTGTAAATAGAAATTAATCTGGCCCAAATATGTCGTCAGGAATTTAAAGTACCTCTAATTACCCCTCCAAAAATTATTAATAATTATTAGAAACGACATAATTTAAGTAAAGTTTTTTTATTACAGAATATTAATAAATATCTTTTATAATTAATTGCAAAAGTTTTTGGAGGATTTTTAATCGAACATCAATTATTGTGTTTAATAAATTGTAAAAAGAGTAAAGGTAAGCATAGAGACTATCATGCAAAACCTTATTGGTAGTTGGAAAAACGTTTTCCAATGTAGTTTCCCTGTTTTTATTCTGTTTTAAAAAGCAGTTAGAAAAAATTATTTAAATAAAGGATATTAAAAGAAAAAAAATGCAGTATAAGAAATTAGTTTTACATCCTGAAAGAATTTTTCTAGTGTAGAAACTTTTTCTCATAATTGTAGTTTAAAAATAAAAGGAAAAAAATAAATAAAGTTTTTTTTGGGTATAGAAATTTTTTAAAATCTATGGTTATACATATAATTTCTCTCTTAATAAAAGAGCTTAATACACAGCACATTCCTAAGTCGAATTTTTTTTAAAGATTTACTTTTAATTTTTCTCTGATGTCCTACATCATATGTATAATATATATAGTATAAACATTACTAATTTATTGAAATTGTAGTAATATGAGAATAATAACATTAATAATTTTTTAGCAAAATAATTTTAATTTTGATGAGGCTAAAGTACGTTAAATCTATCAATGTTCATTGTTTTCACGTTGAAGATGTGGAGAATAAGTTCCTAGTTCAGGTTTTAATAATAATATTTTAAAAGACCTTTTTAAATCTAAGAAAATATAAAGCGTATGCATTGCATTCAAATGTTTTTTTACAAAATGTATTTTGATATGCGACTGAAACCAAAATTTTATTCAAAAATTTTATTGTGGTATATTTTGTTCGATGAGTTTTCTTATCAACTTTATCTATCATTTCTTTATCTCCTAAAAATCTTCTAAGCTTGATTGAAATTGAGAGACATAATTTTAATTAATCTTTTCGTTTTTGTGTACAATTATATTATGCGTTAACATATAACTTACCGTCTTTATGCGTTAATATATATAACTGATTAAGAAAGAAATTATTAGAAACAATTAAAAAAACTCTTCATAATCCATTTTATTATTTACATAATAATGACAATGATGGATTGCATACTTTATTTAAATTTTTTTTCTAAGATTAATTCCATTTTGCTTGACAACTTATTTACACAAATAACATTTGTGCTGCATAAGATTTTACTCACATAATTTTGTGCACTATGATGATTAATGTAAAAATATCTTGTGCATTTCTAAGTGAAGCGTGTAAGCGTAATTAACATGATTACTCTTTTCTAAATTAATTACTACACCATTAATATTTTTTCATGTGCAATGCTTTGAATCGAATTTATTCAACTCCTACTATTAACTCATACTCTCTCTATATTTATTTATTTATTTCTCTTGGGGGAATTTTAATTATTTATAAAATGCATTTTAAAGTGCTCAATTGAGCTGAAATTTTATATATATGATTATTTTGGATGACAATACAATAATTTAATTATAATTAATAAAAAATAATTGATTAAAATTAATTATTAAAGAATTACAAATACAGCCACGTTGGCATCATTTTTGGCTACTTGTGTCAAAACTTGAAAATGTTTTTTCTCACGTTTTAAAGCATTCAGTTGAACTGAAATTTTATATACACGATTGTTTTGGATGACAGTACGATACTTTAATGATAATTAATAAAAATTAATTACCACTTAATATTGTGATTCTATCATAAGTATATACATATTTATATTAATTGTAACTATTTAATAAAAAGTAGCTAAAATAAAATTTTTCTTTGATCTAAGTAGGAATTGACTTAAGAAAATTTTTTTATATTACTTGTTTTAATATTGTATTCTCGAAAGAAATATTTAACACTTGTTAATAATAGATATAGTATTACAATTGTTGATAATACTCATTTTAAATATTTTTCTGTATTCATCGTATTTTGAATTGGAAAATCTACCCATTCATGAAACTTAGAAGTATAGTGATATTTACATAAAAAAGCAAAAAGGGAAACTGAATAACATAAAGGAGGAAGCTTTTTAGTTCAAAACTTTTTGTAAAAACATTTTACCAACAACTTAAGAAAAAGAAACGCTCACTAAGAAGAAGTGAATTTTTTGTGTTTTGTGAGTCTTTCTTACAAACAAAATAATTATTTAGCATTCAAAAACCCTGTTTTTAACTACAAAATAGTTCAAATCAAAATAGCATTTACTTATAGTTCCTAACATCTGTTTCTAGGGTAATAAGAAAAAATTTGATAAAAAAAGTCCAACTTTTGAAAATATTCTAAGCTTGAAATTGGATAACAGGGAAAAGGATCAAAATAGTTTCATTAATGAAATTTGCATTAAAATAATTCACTCTTTCAATGCAATTTTTCATTTATGAAATTATTAATGGTTATATATCAGATTAATTACTCTTCTTAAAAAATTTATGAATAGGAAGAATAATTAGATATAATTTGATTATTATTAATAAATTTCTCTTTCTCAGTAAGCTCTTAATATTATATATATATATATATATATATATAAGAGAAAACTAAAACAACTAGCCACTGATCTTTTTTAAATTTTGAAATTAATTAATTAAAGAATTATTTGATAAAGTATTATTTTTTTTTAAAATTATTTAAATAATAAATCAAGTTAAAATTTATTAAAACATTTTATCAAAAATTTTATGTAATAATTAAGCATTTAATCAAATGAATAAATAATTTTTAATTTCATTTTGTTATTTTAATTATTTTTTACTGATTTAAAATAATTAAATGCATTTAATAATTTTTATAGAATTATAAATAATTAATTTTTTAATGCTACATTATTTCTATTGGATAATTCCTATTATTCCTATTGGAATAATATGACTCTATAGATTCTACATCTTTAGAGATATTAAGCAAATATCTCTAAAGATGTAGAGTCTGGTGGGTTAGATTAATTTCAGACATCCAGGAATCAAAAAGAAACAAACAGATTCTTAGAAAATCTTAATGAACCCTCTGTCTGAACATATCTTAAACGACAAAAATCTGAGATACATCCTAATATTGATTGAGACATTTTTTTTTCTCAGCTCGACGTGCCATTTACTCAACAAGTCATTGGAAGTAAATAAAAGATATATTCATCTACGCTTTCCCTGCAGCTTTCCTTAGTTGTAAAAATCCTGATGCTGAAGGACTTTAGACACAAACTTTAAATCATGTTCCTAAAACCAAACACAAACCATTTGGGCCCACTGACATGTTGCATTGCCATCCTGGAATATTTTATCATTATTTTGTTGATACAGTAAATGATGGCTACTTATTGTTTCCAAATAGTCAAGAATTGTCATTTTCAGTCATTAATTGGCTCAGTTTGACCAGAGAACTCAGTTCAAGCAATATAAAAATGGCCTACACCAAAATGGAGCCACCGCTAGCCTACACAACGCCTTCTTGACAGCTTTGTTACATAATCTCGCTAGATCAATGCCTCACTATAACCTTACCATCAGTTCTTGTCAATTAAAATTGAGATTTATCTGACCAGCAACATTTTCCCAATAATCTTGAATCCAACCGATGCGTTCATGAGTCCAATAAAGCCAATGTGGAATGCAACGACGTCTTAAGACTTCTTGAAGCTCTGGACACCTATGCAAAAATATGCCCTATCTGCGACTCTTTTAAGTTGACAGTATATAGCATACGTTGTCCAATACTCGTTAAGACAGTAGTTCCTAACAAATAAATGTGCGTGTTTCACAATCTTGCAAACCTAGACACAAATCGATTCAATTGACTACCACCATTCGACTAAATGAGTAATTGTGGGGAATTGGGGTAAGCGTTGGCGTGAACAACACGGACATGAGTCTTGCCATTGTTGCCAACTAGTATATACTAGCTTGAAATTTCGAAACGTTTTCAGAATATGTCCAGGAATAAACATTTGACGATTAAAATTATTCGGATCAATCTCTTATTCAGATCGAGTCGAGAACGAGACGAGGTCTCGTACCGTGCCCAAGGCAGTAGGCCCGGGCACATAGGGCCCTTGATTTATAAAGTCCCTGTAGTGGCATGTTGTTAATATGGATACTCGAATCGGCCTACTTTTGCCACATCTCAACACTAAATTTTTCTACGCTATCCTTACGGACCCGTAAGTCTTCTCATATTGATTGTTGCTGTTATTTAATGCAGTGTTCATTGCGTAATAAAACTGACTTCTCTGTGAACATGTCATTTGTCTAGGTCTTTAAGTACAAGAGGTCCGTTATTACTTTATTTACGGTGGGAGGTATGCTACATATAATATTTTCTCGGCATATGCTTGATATTGCCATTCGTCCTGTTTCAACCAGAATTCCTCATTCAAAGTGCATTAATTTCCGTGAACATAATCAAGCAAGGAACATTTTTACATGAATCATTTGAATTCAAATGAAAGAGCCCTGACAACGCACCACCTACTAATACATTTCTCATGTGGTGCTATTCACATGTGGATATTTGCATATTGTTATCACTTTGTTTTGGCACTTCAGGTGTAATTATTTTTATATTTAAGTAAATGAATTTACAAATTTTTAAACAAAGAAATATTGCAAAAGTATAATTCTATTTAAGGGTATAAGAATTCAACAGTTTATAAGTAGTAGATAAATTAAATGCACTTTACAACTTCAAATGTTTACTCTTATCTAAATTTGACCTATTTCAAACTGTGTGAATTCAGGTTAGACTACCATATGAATGAAAAACAATATATTCTACTCAAGATACAAATTAAAATGATTCTAACTCTCATTTAATCTCTCTCCCTGATTGCTTCTGATATTCAGATGTTATAAATGAAAATTAAAAAACCCTATCCTCTCTTCAAATTTTAATCTTTTGCAATGACCCATTTTCAAGAAATTGATTTGCGCCCATTCGGAAAACCAAAATGATGTTCACTAAAATTGTTTTGAGAAATATTGCAAATTGAATCTAATATCGAAAAAGAGTAATGTTTCTTTTAAGCATTTGTATTGAAATTTCGATGAAGAGAAATTTTCTTTAAGATTCTATGTATACAATTTACTTTTGTACGGTAAAAGATATATCACAGTAAAATTCAGTCAAATGATTAAATTTAATACAAAAGCGATATTTATTTCCAGAAAAATCTATGTTACATTTTCCTAGTTTTTCATTTTTGCGCAATCTATTTCACACGAATTTTGTGCAAATGTGCTTGTATTTCTGGTTCTTCTAAATGTGCCAAGAATTGGTGATATTTTTCTATGAGAAATTTTCGTCATTTCTTCATTTCGTCATTTAAAGAATTGGTATTCCATAATATGCAAATAATCACCTACGATTTTCCCGCTCGATTGATTCATATCAACTTCGAATATAAAGCTATTTCTTTTCAAGTTAAAAAAAATCTCTGAAATTTAAAGTAATTTTTTATAATGAGATTAATCAAAATAATTAAAATAAAATGATTAAATCATTCTGAAACTTTTTTTTAAAAACATATATTGAATGTCATAAACATCGTACCATTAGGTTTAAAATAAATTTAGTTTATGGTATTTATATAATATAATTCATGTTATCCATTCTTCATCCTCATATCTTCACTGTCATTATTTATCAGAAAAAAACAAGTATGTTCGTACGAATGAAATTTTGATTTACATTTTTCAAACGTCTACAATAATAACTTCATATCTTTGACAAAAATATAAACTAAAATCTAAAATAAAATATGGGCTTCGCAGAAGTCGTATACCTTACAACTATGCAGAACCAATTTCTTTATGTACATCATTACTTCTATATCGTTCCAAACACACACAATATTTGATTTCTTATACTATATTTTACTATATAATACTGTAAATAGTTATATACATAAAAATGTTTGTTCCAGTTCTTTTAACTTTAATTTACCTTGATAGTAGATTATTTCAAATAACAGGCAAAAACATAAATTGTTTTGTTGCAAAGGAAAGGAAGCTATGTGGAGAGTAGAATATGTTTTAGGTTTAGGAATAAACAAACATTGAAGGAATTTTTAAATAAAAAAGGAGGAGACATAGAAGGAATAGAAGGAAGTACTTCTGAGAATATAAAGTGTTTTTTTCCAGGTATAGAAGTTTAAGTTGGCATTACTTTCCAAGATGGCGACCGATTTAACAGCTGTCAAGTGATTTATTCTCAGTTTGGTTTGGCAATTCATCAAAACGATCACCAAGCAAGGCGTAGATTCGTCGAATGGGCCCAAAACGAGATTGCCGTTGTTCCCGATTTTCATAAGCGAATTTTGTTTAGCGATGAAGCGCACTTATGGTTGAATGGCTACGGCAACAAACAAAACTGCCGCATTTGGAGTGAAGCTAATCCACAAATGTATGTCGAAACACCGTTACATCCAGAAAAACTGACTGGTGCGCTTTATGGGCTGGTGGAATCCTTCTTCAAAAACGATGAAGGCCACAACGTTACAGTCAATGGTGATCGGTATAGAGAAATGATTACTAACTTTTCATTCCTGAATTGAACAATCATGATGTCCAGAAGCTGTGGTTCCAACAAGACGGCGCAACATGTCACACAGCTCGTGCCACAATCGACTTATTGAAAGACACGTTTGGTGACCGCCTAATTTCACGTTTTGGACCTGTGAATTGGCCTCCAAGATCTTGTGATTTAACACCGCTAGACTATTTTCTGTGGGGCTATGTAAAGTCATTGGTCTATGCGGATAATCCACAAACGTTTGACCATTTGGAAGACAACATTCGCCGTGTTATTGTCGATATACGGCCACAAATGTTGGAAAAAGTCATCGAAAATTGGACGTCCAGATTGGACTACATCCGAGCCAGCCGTGGCAGACCTATGCCAGAAATCATATTTAAAATGTAATGCCACAAAATTATCTTTCGAATAAAAAAAATTCATGTCAATCGAATAATACATCGTTGTTTTATTGCAATTTAAAGTTCTATACCTCTAAAAAAACACCCTTTATAACCGGAGGATATGATATTTGATCGGTTGGTAAAATTTTTTGGCACTGAGTCCTCTCCTTAACACACACACACACACACACACACACACACACACACACACACACACATACACACACACACACACACACACACACACACACACACACACACACACACACACACACACACACACACACACACACACACACACACACACACACACACACACACACACACACACACACACACACACACACACACACACACACACACACACACACACACACACACACACACACACACACACACACACACACACACACACACACACACACACACACACACACACACACACACACACACACACACACACACACACACACACACACACACACACACACACACACACACACACACACACACACACACACACACACACACACACACACACACACACATACACACACACACACACACACACACACACACACACACACACACACACACACACACACACACACACGCACGCACGCACGCACTTAACGTTAATGCAGTTGCTTTTAACTGGGATTTCTTAAAAATATGCATCGATTATTTTTTTTTCATTGTTTTATTTAAAATTTTAAAGTTCAATCTATTTAAATTACATGGAGCTATTATCAGCTAAAACTGTCATCTTAGAACAATATATATTAACAATAAATGTAACAAGCTATCAGTTTTAAAAAGGTAAGTACATTAACATTCTTACGTATATTTGATATCTTGCAGTAATACAAACAAAAATGTTCATTATTAGACGCAGATGCATATTATGAAACAATTAATTACTCAAATTTGGAACTATGATGTTCATTTTATGCCACAAGGGTGCGATAAATAATATATGGAATAAACTAATAACTGCATTCAGATATTTCATCTTCTATATTTCATTGAGCCTAATTAGTTATAACTTATTGCATTATAGTCTGATTGATATCGCTTCTCATCAGTGGTAACATATTAATCAAACTGGTTTGGAAGGAGCCTTCATTAAGAAATGTATATTCAAGAATAACTAATGTTAAAGTTATTTTGAGGATGACTGAGCTTAGCTTAAAATCATAGCGTCATACTAGAAGCAAAGTGAGGGAATTTTGCACACACACTAATATCATTTTGTATGTGATCACTGTTATATATTTGATTAAGAATGACATCTCATTCCTTTGGGTTAGAGATATTTAGTTGCAAATATATTTACTCCGTATATTTACTCCGTAGATGAAGATAATTTGTTGCAGCATCTGGAGATCCCAGAATGTTTTAGTTCTAATATTTACGTAATTAATTCTTTGAATTCTTAATTTTAGATTTTACACGGAGCATTTTTTAAAGTATGTGGATTTTCATTTATGCATCAAAATGTCTACATTTGAATATTGTTATTTAAAGTTTTACGTTTATTGTTTTTAAAATGATAGCAATGATTATATATCTACGCCGTTATTTGGTAAAAAATAACTCGCTGGGTGGCATATTTGGTTTGGCCCTGGCCTTATACGCCCACGTTTACGGGCTCGACCCCAGCCCTAGTTGGTGGGTTTTCATGATGCAAAAAATCGACAGTATCCATGTCGTATGATTATGCGGCATGTAAAAGATCCTTTGAGTGCCTATTTGGCATGAGTTATCTCGGCAAAATTAAATTATTGAACGGTTTTGGCATCGTTAAAGATTAGATGCTTTCCCTTGGGGAGGAAACTGGGCGTTAAAATTACATGCCGTGATTTGTATACCACCTATATATGGTGCCCCACTAAAAAAAAGATACCAACTCCCAGGGAATGTACTAGGTCTGA
Organism: Trichonephila clavipes; assembly: GCA_019973935.1. Taxonomy (NCBI): domain Eukaryota; kingdom Metazoa; phylum Arthropoda; class Arachnida; order Araneae; family Nephilidae; genus Trichonephila; species Trichonephila clavipes. The sequence continues at coordinate 350,980 of BMAU01013295.1, forward strand.
AATGGTAAAATACCAATTCACAGCCATATTAGAAAAAAAATGGTAATAAATATATCTTCAGATAAGAAAAAAGAGCCTATTGTCCCATTTTGCCTTGAAGGCATCAAATTTCACTTCATTTCAGTAGTTAAAACTTAGTGACAGTTAAAAGCCGCTAATCTGACCGCTTGACTGAATGTTATTATTGACACACTTAAGAATATTTAATTAAAGTAAGGAAACACACAATAAGAAACTCCCCACAAAATAATTGTAAAAGCTTAAAAATCAAACTATATTCTTATTGAAATTCTGTTTTATTCCCCCCACACAATAAAAAAGTTGTGAAATGTTTCCTCGTTATCCTTAACACTTCCCTTGCGTTTTTGAAACGATTAACGAACAACGCAGGCCCTTAGAAAACAAAATATGAAGGCAAGCAGAATAAGAAGGTAGACATTGAGCCACAAATTTGCTTCATTATTTTTTGTTGTTTGTTCTTTCTATGAATCAAAACACCTTAAAAGTTCTTTGTTAAAAAGGTAGATTTCATTGATTTTTAATTTTCTGTCTATATCGTTCAGTGATTATATTTGATTCAATGAATTCAAAAAATGGATTTTATTCGATATTCTTAGCTGACTAATTTGAAGAGTTTGATGCTTTTGGAGTCATAATTTACGCTTATTGGATATTAGAGAATGTTTTCTTTTTTAATTTTTTTTAATTAACCATGCAAAACTAGTATTACAATGTGAATTAAAATAAAAGTACCGTTTTCTAATTTATTTTACTTGCACTGCAACATATTTATCATCAAAATCTTTCAATAAGAAATCAAAGACAATTTTCACTTTTATTGCATATTTTTTCGAAACTTATAAAATAAAAAAAAAAAAAAATTAAAATTATATCAGCATCTACTTGGTAATAGTTAACATGGAAATATGGGACTCATATGTGTTGTTGTTGTTATCTCTAATGCTACCTCTCTGACGCTGTCAGATCGAGGCCCACGAAATTTGGCAAAGGGCTAGATACAGGTCTGTCGTTAGCCGTAGCTTTGAGCACCATACAGGTGACAGAATGATTTAGTTAGGTTTCATCTCAATTTTGAGGGCTAACACCCTAAAGGTGATTATAGAGGCCTTCCACCTCCCTTCCCTTTCCACCAACCTCACAAGAGGACTTGTGGCTCGACGACTATTTAGTTTGTTTCCATGCCATACAGGCACTGTACATTTATAAGCATCCATATCTTCTCCGGGTTTCGAACCCAGACTGTACGGTACAACTGCGCTTACTTTGTACAAATATTCTATTTCAATTAACAACAGGATTTCGAGATTTTCTTTTATTTCATACTATTTCAGTGATACTGTTTACATTAAGGATTTCCAATGATTTTTTCTTATGCGCAATCAACTAAAAATACACAGATAAACTAAAAACATTTATTTTATATATATATATATATAAACTACAATCGTTGAAATTCCAAAATATATACATATCCATACATTTCTTTCCAAAAATGATGCCTTTTCAATTCTTTGAATACATAACTATTTTTTTTTTGCTTTTTATATGTGTTACGTGTGTGCAAGCATGTGTGTTTGTGATTGAGAGAAAGAGAGTTTTTTAATTTTAATGCTTTCATTTTCTGAAAAGTATAGTTTAATTATTTTATATTTCTTTGCCAAGATTTCAAGAAATATTGAAAAAAATTCGAAGAGGAATATGATTGTTCTTAATTGATTTGATAGCAATACAAAATGCTTTAATAATTGTAATATTAAAATCCTTTTACGAACCATAATTAATATGATACATGACACTTTTGGTACTAATTCGGTTACAATTTCGAATAATAATTTTCAAATTGGATTATAAATATAAACATATGTAGAGTGGTTTGCTTTAAATCATACTCTATCAAATAAATATTGTAATGAAGGTTTACTTAATTTGTGATTTTCTAAATTCTCTAATATCCTAATAGTGGAACTGATCCACTTTCTGGATCTCTTCGGTGAAGTTCCTTTGACCTAGGTTAAGACTTCAATATAATGCTGACATTAAACTCTCAATTATTCTATCTCCTATCTTTCCCCTGAATTTCATTAATTAATTCTCCTCCTAACTTCTCATCTATCCCCTATTCTATTCGCATAATTTCTATTTATATAATAATGCTCATTTGCATCCTGGTTCCTTCACAAGTAGAGATTCTCAGATCAAACAACGTACTAAAGTAGTCTCAAACATTAGTTAAGAAAAGTGCATGAGAGAATCTGCTATAATCTTAACTTTTCTTTTCGATTCCTCTAATTTTAAATGGAATCTGTGGCATAACAGAAAAATAAAATATAATTGATATATTATAACAAAATTAAAGCTATTTCTTTATTACGTAAGTTTTGGATTATCTCCTTCATCATTTGTGATAGAATATACATTGCAAAATTTTATATAACGATATAACGATAACGATATATTTTATATATAAACGATATATATACCGTTATATTTATACAGGATGTCCCCGAATGCCGTGTACAAACTTGGAGGGGAGGTAGAAAACATTGTGAAGAGCCATAATTACATAGGAAAGCAATAGGTGTGTCGCTGTACGCTAGCTAGCAAGGTCGGCACGCATGTGGTTTCCTCATTCCAGACACATACAGCGTGCGATGAACATGAATCGTTATACGAACACCGAGTAAATGTATATACATTTTTCTACACTTTAGTCAACGGAAATGGAAGTGCTACTGTTCGGTTGTACAGGGAAACATACCCAACGAAGAAGCAACTGAATCATCAAACTTTCGCTCAGGTTCATCAGAACCTGGCGAAACATGAATCTTTTATATCCACGACTGAAGGTACTAGGCGGCCGCGAACAGCACGAACACCCATATTTGGAGAGGGTGTGTTACATGCTGTGAACCAAATTCCCTGTACCTGTGGGTGGGTACTTGCCGCTGCAACTGGAAGATAACGAACAACTGTCCATTGTGTACTTCAGGGCAAAGCCTGGCTGCGGTAGCCAAGAGGTATAGGTATCGGATCGTGGCTGGCTTTGTCACGAGTTCGAGCCCAGTACCACTAAAGACCCACCGTGTAGGGCAGCGATGCACGCTTAATCTGTCGAGAGCTGAAACGTCCTCCCATTCGTGTGGTGTGGTAGTTAGAAGAGGGGGTGCCAGCTCAGGTGTCGTCCACGTCACTTGACCATGGTTCAAAATTATATGGTCAGTCGCCAAAAGCTCTCGTGTAGCTGAACAGTGCGACGTTAATATTCACTCACTCACTCAGGGCAAAGCCTTATGTCCGTTTCATGTACAGACAATGCAATTATTACAGCCAGATGACTATCTACGACTTGTCGCGTTTGAAAAGTGGTTTGTTAACCAAAGTGTGGTGGACATGCACTCTGCCAGTTCCGCGTTGTTTTGTGAGGAATCAATCTTTTCACGGTAAGAGGTTCAGTACGCACAACGCGCACGTGTGGACCTTAAACAACACACACAGCACTCGACCACGTGCTGCTGAACAAAGCTTCACTGTTAATGCGTGGGCGAGTATTGTGAGGGAGTGTTTACTCGGCCAATACGTCTTATCGCCTCGACTAGACTCTGACAAATATCTCATCTTTCTACAAGAGTTTCTTCCGGAACTCCTTAACGATGCTCCCGCACCTGTTCGACGTTGCTGTTGGTTTCGGCAGACCGCGGAAAGTTTCATTATGGAAGGTGTGTATGTGATCGCTCGGACAGGACATTCCCAAACAGGTGAATGGGGCGTGGTGGTACCTTCGCTTGGCCTCCCATATCTCCCCTGGATTTTTTCTGGATCTCCTCTGGCCTTCTGTACGACATGCCCGTCAATTCTGAAATGGACCTGGTGTCACGAATAATCATCGCTGCTGCTACGATCCGTAAAACGCCCGGTATTTTCGAACGTGCCATACAGCCAATCCATGTCACGTGGGGTTGTGTGTGCCACAATTTCAAATAATTTCTGTGATTATTTTATGTCATACTTTTTATTTATTGTTTTTGTGTATTAAAGCGTTTTACATTACTTTCTGTGTTGTGGTCTTACTATTTTTGTGTCGTCTCTTTATCTCGTTAGGGTTACGTTTTTGCCCATGCTTTCTAATGTAATTATAGCTCCTCTGGATGTTCTTCATCTTCCCTCCAAGTTTGTACTCAGAGTTTGGGGACACCTTGTATATACAGGGTGATTCGCTACCATACTGACAAACTTGAAGAGTTTGTAGGGATTACAGAGACGAGACTCGGGATCACATAGGAACGCGGGGTCTCAAATGCCGTAGTTGCAAGCTACGGTACAAAGAAGCAGAGAAATACGACAGAAAAAGTCATACATTAATGGGACAGAAAGCATTTAATAAAACGGTTGTATAACAACAGGTGTACATACTTATAAAATTACATTAAAAAATAGCTTAATTGAAAGACTACCCTTAGATTTTAACACAGAGCATTCATTATAATACAAAGAGCAAATTCAAAAAATTTCATAAGAGTATTTCAATTACTTTAAGAGATATCACTGCAACTGTGAACCATTATGTACCAAAATAACGTTCTTCAGAAAATGCAAAATAAAGTTTATATTTGCTATAAAACTTTTTAAAGATTTAGGAAGGTATTAAATCTCTCCAGGATTGTACGTGGTTCCTTCCTGAATCTCATATTTCAAACTTTTACATTTTTGAAAGGCCTTTCTCTTTTTACGAGACATTTTCTTACCTGGTTTAGAACGCCTAGTTGAATCAACAATTCTCGTATCGTCGAGGTTCCAAAAATATTCCTTCATTTCAGACCTTACTTCCATTCCCAACTTTTGAAATAGAGGTAATTGACTAGCAAACCCATAATTAAAAAGTATTATTGCAATATAAGTTCCTAAGTGGAGTGTATGTAACTCAACAAAGGTTCTTTCGGGATTATACTCAACAAGATATTGTTAAAACTTCCATTTCAGTTCTGAGTTTTCCCGTGAAGACATTTTCTTAGGAGATTTTGATCACTAAGATCCATATAAGTCTTTTTAATAGAATTAATAGCTGAATTTGGAAGACCATTGATTTTTTTTCATCGTATCTCCAACAAATTCTGCTTTCTGGAAATCTCTTATTTTTTTGGCGACACTGTTCTTGTTTTCGGCATGATAACTTTAATTTAATAAAAAATAACTATAACTCCTTATAAAAGTACTAATGAAAAAGATCTGAAGAGGTCTAATTTTGAACGCAACTGATAAAAAAATAGCAACTCGTTCAAATCAAAACAAACATTGCAATTCAGTAAACTGTTGTCTATTTGAAAACGAAATATGTCTATTAAAACATTTATAAAATGAAATAAAGTTTACTTAACATGAAAAAAACCCATTAAAATATTTTAAATTAATAAAAATCGTATTTTGCGGGTGAAAATCAACCGAAAACTCACACTCCCGGTTTTGGATCTAAATTTCCGGTTTCAATTTGGGCTTACTACGCTAAACAAACAAGCTAACAAAACAACAACAAAAAACACAACTGTAACTTTTTTTTTAATTCACTCAGAGCTAAAACTAAGATATTTTTAGAAATTTTATTAAACAGGCTACAAAAATAGACTTAAAAAATAAATTTTGATTTTTTGTTGAAAATGATGATTTTAAATCAGTTGGATATCTTAATTGGTATTGATGTGATCACATTAATTGCTACAATTAAATCATCATTAATCAAAAATGGCAGCAAAAAAATGCACAGTAAATTGGTTACTAAATGTCGTACAACTTGCTCATGTTGTAACAAATATCAGACAAGTCTTAGAAAATTTACCAAAAACTAATTGTTATACTGAAATAAAGTAATCTGTATGAGTAAAAAGAACATGTATGTTCCCTCTTTAACCATACAAGAACAAAAGTTATTATTCCATTAAGTGAAAATGAAATTCTCTTTTATTTATTAGAAATAGTTTCAAAAAGTAAATTAAAATAAACATACCAGAATACCATCAATAGATGAAATTATTAAAAAAGTTATTTATTCAAGAATTAAATAAAAACCAAAATTAATTGAATAGAAATCGCAATGGATTCATAATTCTTATCACAAGATCAAAGTTGATTTTGATGGTTGATATTACAAATTAAAGTATGCGGTTAAACTATATCTGTAGAGATAAACATTCTGGTAAAAAAATTCTTCAAATGAAATATTTTTTTTTTCATGTTGATGTGAAATGTACAAAACTTCCAATATTTCAACGTAAAGAAAAAATTGAAAAGAATTTTCAAAAGGCGCGAATCATGAGAGAGAAAAATAACATTCACATTATTCAGAAGTATTCTAAATAATCTAAATCATGACGATTCTTTAAAAATAAAATAAAAGAGATAAAAAAAAAAAAAAAAAACAAAAGTAGACCCTTAGAAAAGGGATTAAAGAATTTTAATTATCTAAAGAACACATTTAATGTATGATGAATTGAGAGCTGATTGAGATCCGGTCACAAACTCTTAATGGTAAATTAAAAAGAAATAAATATCATTAATCTAAAAAAGTTCAAACAGTTTCCCAAGTCATTCAAAGGACATTAAAATTTATTAATCCACTAATATATTATTTATAATAATTAGTTATAGTAATTTTATTTTATATTCTTAACAATCTTAAGCTTTTGCTTAGTAATGAGCAATCTTAAATTTTAAAAAGACTGAAATTTCTTAACATCTTAAAGACTGAATCCGATTTTAATTGAGATGCAAGGAATAAGTAAGAAAAAATAATTCATCAAAACATTAGAATTAAACTTTCTGAAACTTTTTAAATTTTCTACGTTTATTCAAGGAGATTCATTTGATGGCAGAAATGGAAATGACATGTTTACAGGAGCAAAGACTTTTGATAGTTTCGTTATACAAAGAAGCTCATTTTTCTTTGTTTTATCTTGTGTTCTTTTCGGGGGAAGTTTTCTGGATGTTTAATTACTATATATATATATATATACTTGTAAGTATTATTTTTTAAAAAAATGTTGATTTGAAAAATTCTAATGATTGATAAACAATTTTTAAATTGCTCATATAATACAGTTTCTTTTGTGTAATAGTATGACAAATTCAATACAACTATCAAAATTAAATTTTAGAAAAGTGTCATGAAGAATTATTATTGTGTATTTTGATTTTGAACTAAAAAAAGTTTATTAAAATAAATTTTACTGTACAAAAAATGAATTTTCTACTCTTAAATGTAATTTAGTTTAATTTTTATTTTGTGATTATAATCTAGAACACAGGGAATAATTTCAAAGGATATTTTGAGCTATCTTGATATTTTTTAATACCTTAATTTTTATTTCCCTTAATTATTAAATATGCAACCTCGCGAACGAATACAATAAAAGTTTGATCCACAGAGGATAACTTCTTTTTGATTAGATTCGAATCATAATCATAATTTTAGTGACATTAATTCGGTATTTCCATTTAAAGAAATGAATAGACAAAATATTTCAGGTCTTATTTACTTCCCTTTTTACAAATAATAATGACGACACCATTATGTTTTGGGATAACTAATTCATGCTGATGCAATCATTAATCTAATATATATTATAAATGTGAAAGTTTGTGAGGATTTTTGTGGGTCTTTCACGCAAAAACAATTGAATGGATTTTAATGAAACTTTACAGTAATATAGCTTATACATCAGAATAACACATAGGCTATAATTTGTACATAGGCTATAATTTATAAAAGCTATAATTTATAAAAATTTGTAAAAAGTGTCCAAATATAACGATATTTGTCAAGTAAGTAGAAAAAAATTCTGGCGGTGAAATGGGGTTAAGCTTGCTGCATAGGATCGTAACATTACCCATCAGCAGAAAATGTTCACATAATAGTGAAAGAAAAATTGTAGAAAGAAACCAAGTTTGAAAGATGAAGTTAAGCCTAATAATAGCATATGTGTGTGTAAGCTTACAACTATCAAACAAACAATTAATATAATAGAAATAACTTATTTGTAAAACTGTTGCAAGCTACCTAATCATACACACAATAATCCAATATAATTACCATTACTTCAAAAATACTTTCCCCTTGTAGTATAATATAACTAATCCGAACCAGTACTGGAACACATACATGCAATTTGAAACAATTATCTGTGATGGTAGACTAATATATCACTATGGTGTCATGTTTATGACAATTTCGTAATTAATGGTAAAGCTAGTACAACTGTATATAAAAATTGAAGAGAAAATGATGCAAATTATAATAAACCAATTGTTTATATTTTTATAACTATATGTGAATAAAAATTTATTAGGACATTCCCATTGTAAACAGTACTTAAAAATTTTTTGAAATCATATTATTTTTTTTGACTTATCTGAAACTATAGATCATTACTTTTTTTTATATATAATTAAGAACTTTATTTCTATAAAAATATAGATGTATGTAGATTGTTAGTAAAAAACCAAAAGGAATTAGTAAGGATAAAGTAAAGAACCTTATTAGTGTTAAAATTAAAGGCTTTAAATATTAATTTTTAAACAATTATTATCTATATATTATCGTAGATCTAAAAAGTCGGCTTTAAATATGTTAGAAATAGTTCTAACTAATTTCAAAAAACTAAAGTTAGGAATATAATTTAATTTATTATTAAAAATAAAATATATATATAGCCTTTATAAAATTTGAATTTTGTAGAATGTGAAAATATATAGCGAACAAAATATTTCTTTTTTAAAGCGAGCTACAGAAATGTATACAATTTATGTATAACAAAAAAAAAACAATTAGGATATATTCGAACAATTTTATTAAACCTTTAATTTTTATTCTTACCATGAGTTAAATTTATTTTCATACTATTGGATAAAAAAATATCCAAATACGTATATTTATTATTCACTGATCAAAATTTCCTTTCTGTAAATAATGTTTTAAAATTTTGTTTGGAGAATCAGAAAGAAAAACTTTCTTTACCATAATTCTAACAATACCATACATAAATATTATTCAGCTAAAAACATCAGTTTTTTATTCCACAGTGGAAAATTTCAACATGCTGAATAAGCTATATTTTCATAATGGAAGTTTTCAATATTATCTTATTTTGCAATATATAAAAATAGTTGGATGATGTTGTATGAATTCGTATAACCAAGCTCGTTTAACAAAGATATGAATATAATAGTAAACCTCACAACATAAAATTAAACTGTATAAAAGGAATAAATATAAATAGATAACACTGGGCAACAATGGAATTGCTTCTTCGGTGAAAGTATTCAGCCTTAAATGAATATAATGTGTTGAACACGAATATCACATTGAAAAAAGCTGTTTGCCTCTCGTTGCAGATTTGTTACGTTTTTCGTGTTATGAAGGTACTCTGATATAATGCAATATATGCATTAAATTATAAGATATATTTTATTTCGTTTAACCGTTAAGATATATTTTATTATTTAGCATTATATTTAATTAATATACCCTATGTTGTTGTTGTTACTTACGCTACCTGATAGGCAGTAACATCAGATCAAAGTCCACAAATTCTTCTCGGCGAAGGGCTAGATTTTTACGCCTGTCGTTAGCCTTGGCTTTGAACAGCATGCAGGATAATATATTATATATATATATATATATATATATATATATATATATATATAAATATATAAAATCAATCAACAATCAATCACAATAATCAATTAAAAAATTGAAATTATACGAATCTTATAATACTAAATCCTATTTCAAAATATCAATGGCGAATATAAAAGATAAAATTCCAACGTTTTCAAACAAAATTAAAAAATTATAAAATAAAAATTTATAAAATATCCAAGTGCAACCTCGGACTTAGGACCGATAAGTGGGGTTAAACTAGTTTGATGGCGCCAACCTTCCCCTTATTGCAACTTGGTAAGTTAATCGGAAAATATCCAATTCTCAAAAATTTAAAAATTAAAAAGTTAAAATTAAACCATTAAACTTGAAAAATTAAACTATTCGCCATGGTATTCTGAAAGGTATTATAACATTAAAATATTAAAATTCTAAAACAAATTAGAGCATAATATAAGTGAACCATCGAAAACCAAAGATGATGCACCCATATTTAAAATAGTTGTATAGGTAGAAAAAATATCTGAAACCCAAAAGTTCAAATTAAAAAATATCTAAAATCAAAAAGTTCAAACCAATAAACATCTAAAATTCGAAAGTTCAAATTAAAAAAATATCGAAAATCCGAAAGATCAAATTAAAAAAATATCTAAAATCCGAAAGTTCAAATTAAAAACCCAGTGCATTCACAAATGAATAGCGTAAATCATTAAAAACTCACCAAAGAGCATCCTATCAATAATTCAATCCATAATTATTGAACGACTTCTCACATTTAATACAACAATTACCACTCCTATATTTTGCTCATAACTCCTACTAATGCCATGTCATGTCAATCGAAATAATTCATAATTTAACATTAGAGTTTAACTGTTCGGTATTAGATGCAAATCAGATTGCATGCAAAAAACTTGCTTGATTGGTCATATATATATATATATATCTCGCTGATATAATGGATATGATTATTTGGTGGAATCTACTGATCATATTAATTATTGTTATTTCTGTATGGTACCACTTGCTTCTAGAGATTTCATCAAGAAATTGAAAGGAGCAATTGACTACTCGAATTCACTACATGCTCTGCGGTTTGTCTCACATGGCGAAGGACTCTCAATTCCTGAGACATCTGTAGATATTTTTATCTATCAACTCAGATGAGGAGGATCTCAATGAGTCACGTATTTATTCTCCAGTGACAACGTCAACATGTAGTAACAGAAAACATGATGACTTTTCACGCTTTGAGGAAACATCTTTTCTACATAAAATTACCTCGGTTGAACTGAATGATCTTGTTTGCGTGATTTGGACCTGTCCAAAAACAAGTCGGATGTATTAGCCTCAAGAATTCAGCAGTAGAATTTTCTCGAAGAAAATATCAGAGAGACTTCATGTCGCATACACCATCTACTCTTCCAATTTTTCTTTTAAAAAAAGATATTCTGCTGTGACATTGATGGTCACCAACAAGAACTTCACATTGCAGATGAACCCAATGAAAGGTGGCTGTTTATAAAGGCTTCACAGCTGAATCTCAAAATGGCTTTGCTGAAGGAAGAGAAAAAGCTTCTATCCATACGCATTGCACATGCTGTCTACATAAAAAATATTTACCACAATCTAATAATTATTTTGGAAATCATTAACTACAGTAAGTATGGTTGGCACATTCATGTTGATTTAAGGTAGTGTCTTTTGATGGGTTTGCAGCTGGGATACACAAAATATTGTTTTTTTTTTTTTGGTCTGAAGGACTTCAGAGAAATTTCTGAGCACTACATCAAGAGAGCATCTTTTAACCTGAGAGAAATGAATGTAGAACATCCACCTGTGGCAGAGCCACATAAAATCCTCATTCTTCCTTGATTCTGGTCTTTTCAAAATCTTGGTAGAAACCCTGGATAAGAATAAACACTAATGGAAATAAAAATCCCAGCAGTAAGAAAGAGTTTTGCTAGATAAGCGAAATTTTATACGCGTGTTTGAACATCTGAAAGATGACTTAGGTTTAAATTTTGTGTTAGACCTATAAGTGTAGCGCTAGTAGCGCCACCAACACCGTACTGGATCTACAGCAGAAACTATAGCTTCTGTTGGTATCAGAAGGACACTGAGAACTGTATAGATTCGATTGTTTGAGGAATAGCACCAAGCCAGATACCCTGTAGCATTTCTGCCAATAGTTCCGATTCACTGACATCCGTGTTTTCAGTGATATCGTGTTTAAGCTCATTGGAAGGGGAAGTGTTGATGTGTTGTGCCCTCTGATGAGAGATATTTTGACCTTGGTATCAGTAGTGGTTGTATATTGATTATAGAAGAAGGCTAGGCCAGCGCTTGCAAACAAACATTCTGGGGATTAGATATGCTGGACATGCACCTGGAGTTATGATCTGAGGAGCAATTTTTTCTAATAGCGGAGCATTTTTGGGGTTATTCCACGCACCCTGACTGCTAACTTGCACGTCAGTCTGGTGATTCAAAATCTTGCTCAACAATTTATGAACATTAACCAAGGGGTGTTTTCCAAACGAATAAAATACATCCTCATACTCCTGTTATAAACCAACATGCTGTATAAACTGTCAACGTGTTGTCTTGGTCTGCTATATTACTAGATATTTTTCCATTTGTACATGAATGGGACATCATTGGACGACAACTACAGCGTCATCCAGAATAAGAATTAAGCACCCTTATATTGATCGACCAAGTGCAACAGGTATGTAATCTATCTCTCAAACTGATATCTGATATCCGAATGACACATCGCATTAAAAAATCTGGCGATTACAATGATTATTAAAGTATCATCATTTCATGCTTGTAATGGCTCTTCTCGCACTGACATTAACCAGTGATGATTAAACTTTAATCAAATAAATATGTTACCTAGATAAATGTATTTCCGAAGCTACGGTAGTTTACAATAATTTTTTCTTGAGAGAGAGAAAGAGATGTTGGGATTTTTTTCATCACTATATATGCCTTCAAATACCTGTATGAAGAATTTGATTTACTCACAATAATTAAAGTCAACAGATGTTTTTTTGGTAGGTCTTTAGATTAAATAGCTTTTCAGAAACCCCTAGTTTGAGAAACTTCTTCGAAGTACAGAGAAATACGTTTATGGGATGTGCTCTATGATGTGTGTTTTCCTGTCACACAGCTGAAAGTTGGCTTCTTTTTGTTGATAGGATAACCGCGTTTCTAAAGAGTGTTTTTTTCCAGGTATAGAAGTTTAAATTGGCATTACTTTCCAAGATGGCGACCGATTTAACAGCTGTCAAGTGATTTATTCTCAGTTTGGTTTGGCAATTCATCAAAACGATCATCAAGCAAGGTGTAGATTCGTCGAATGGGCCCAAAGCGAGATTGCCGTTGTTCCCGATTTTCATAAGCGAATTTTGTTTAGCGATGAAGCGCACTTCTGGTTGAATGGCTACGTCAACAAACAAAACTGCCGCATTTGGAGAGAAGCTAATCCACAAGTGTATGTCGAAACACCGTTACATCCAGAAAAACTGACTGTTTGGTGTGCTTTATGGGCTGGTGGAATCCTTCTTCAAAAACGATGAAGGCCACAACGTTACAGTCAATGGTGATCGGTATAGAGCCATGATTACTAACTTTTTCATTCCTGAATTCAACAATCATGATGTCCAGGAGCTGTGGTTCCAACAAGACGGTGCAACATGTCACACAGCTCGTGCCACAATCGATTTATTGAAAGACACGTTGGGTGACCGCCTAATTTCACGTTTTGGACCTGTGAATTGGCCTCCAAAATCTTGTGATTTAACACCGCTAGACTATTTTTTGTGGGGCTATGTAAAGTCATTGGTCTATGCGGATAAGCCACAAACGCTTGACCATTTGGAAGACAACATTCGCCGTGTTATTGCCTATATACGGCCACAAATGTTGGAAAAAGTCATCGAAAATTGGACGTCCAGATTGGACTACATCCGAGTCAGCCGTGGCAGTCCTACGCCAGAAATCATATTTAAAATGTAATGCCACAAGATTTTCTTTCGAATAAAAAAAATTCATGTCAATCGAATAATACATCGTTGTTTTATTGCAATTTAAAGTTCTATACCTCTAAAAAAACACCCTTGATGTACACGTACGCCCTTAAAATATTGTGAGATCTTGTCTTTGATCATCGCCTCAGAAACCATTGACACCAGGAGGAACCCTCTACACCACCCACAAACTAGATGTAACTCGTGGATAAAGAGGCCGACCGCTATCATCCCGAGACCCTAGAGAGGGCAGAGAGAAAGAGAGAGAGAGAGAGAGAGAAAGAAAGAGAGAGAGAGAGAAAGAAAGAGAGAGAGAGAGAGAGAGAGAGAAGACGGTTTGAAAACGCTGAGAACAAATGTAATCTGCTCTCTCACAAACAGCAGAATTAGAAATCTAACGAACTAAGCAATCTTTTTAATAACTTCAATGTATATACTACAATTAGTGGCTGTGACGTAAATAAACTAAATGTTTAAATTAATAAATATCGCGTTACCATTATTTTTCTGAAACGTCGCAGCTCCATCGAGTGTCAACAAATTTCCTAGGGAATGACAAGGATATGTTAGCTTTATTTCCAAATTTCGGCTGTAATTTGTCCGTAACGACCCACTTTCTGCACTCCCATTTAAATTCTCCCTCTCCCCTTATAATTGTGGACAAGTCAGTGATGTGTATGGCAAACGTTTTCTTGGGAGATATTGCCAACATGGAAAAAAGGTTCCAGGGAAAATGATGTACGGCAGGGGTCGACGAACCGCGGCGCTTTGTATAGACGGTTGCGGCTCTTCGGATTTCTCTATCTATATAAATTATTAAAAAAGAATTATATCTACTAAATATTATTGTTTTCTTTCTCCTTTATAATTATTTATTGAAGAGATTTACCTTATTTATTTCTAAAATTAAACATTTGACTAGCTTAAGATTTACGCGTTAAATTGTTCTTCATTGACAAAGCTTACTCAACATAACGGAAAATATTAAAATTAGTTTTGGGTGTCAGGGGTGTTAAATTTCTCTAGAAGGCTGAAAATATAAACAATTTTCAATCAACAGGTATAACTCTTTTAAATTTTAATCAAATAATTTGAATCTTTTACTCATTATTTATAAAGAAATGAGGCTTCAGAAAAGTGTAAAATGTTTAAAATATAATCATAATTTTTAAAAATTATAAGCAGACGAAAATAAGAAATAATTCTATAAGAAATATTAGTTAAGTTTTGCGTTGCGCAAGCTATTTTCTAAAATAGTAGCTTTAATTACAATCTATAAGTTGATTTATAAAGCTAAATGCACACATCCTTATTACACTGTAGTATTTTTATATAAATAGAATAATAAATTATGTATTTAAAAAAAATAAAATATTACATTTTAAAATTTTTTTATAAAAATTTCAATATTTTTCAAATATTTTGAACTATAAAAGATATATTATTCTTAAATGGTGTAGGGTTTAAAGAGTATGATACATTTTATAATTCTATAAAGTTTTATACACAACAGAGGCTACTATTTTAGAAAATAGCTTGCGTAGCGCAAAAATTACTTAATATTTACTGCAAAATTATTTCTTATTTTCCTATGCTTATAATTTTTAAAATTATGATTATATTTTAAACATTTTGTACTTTTTTTGAAGCCATAATCCTTTGTAAATAATGTATAAGAAATGCGAATTATTTAATTTAAATTTAAAAGAATTATACCTGTTTGAAAATTGTTTAAATTTTCACCCCTCAAGACAAAACTAACACCCCTGAGACTTCTTAAAGCAGTAAACATCTAATTTATTGGTGGAAATGCCACCATGGGAAGACATTACTTAAAGTGATTTCCAGCAACTTTTTTTTGCATACATAAGTTTGGGAGTACTTTTAAATAGGATGAGGAGGAGTGATATACATTAATCCCCAGGAGAAGTTACAAAAACTCATTCCAAATTTTGTGACGTGTTTAAAGTTAATAAAAAGAATATTGACGGGATTTATATGCAGGAACTATCAAAGTCAGTTATAATTGTAAGTGTGAGCATGAAGTTTCAGAATAAAGTTCTAACGGTATTGTTGACAGGAATATTTTTTGTACGATGCTTGGCATCAATTCCAACATTATGGTATATTGATATTGGTTGTGTTTTTGAATTGAGCCAGAGAAATAAAAAAATGATTGAAAGTTCTTAATTTAAGAAAGGAATGGAAAATGTTACTTTGTGCAAAGCTTTATTTAAGTATTATAAATGAAAACGTTAATTGGATTGCATAACTCTTGTACGCGACTGCTACTGGAGGCTTCCCTTAACTCTTTTCGCGCGTGTATGTGACTCTTTGTACAAATGACCGTGTAAATGTAGAAGAGGCGCGAATAAATTTAACTCAATACAAACAATGGACTGTATTCTTTAAAAACTTTTAATGAATTTAAAAACCTTAAGGAATTTGAGACTCAATGTCTGCTCGGCTCGCAGCCTGAAATACAACTGGAGTTTCACTCCAAAACATATCTTATAACCCAAATGACGAGTGCCTTGGCGCTCGCCAAATTGACAATAAATTACAAATGGTAAAGGCTACGTTAACAAATGTCTCTTTAATATCAATAATTATCTTGTATAATTATAATTATAATTATCTTGTTTTCCTTACATAATGGCTCTTCTCTCCAAAAGTTTGCTTACCACTGGACTATGGCATTGTTGGTTGACTACTATAGGATGCTAATAAGATGTGTTCCTCATATCCAATAAAAGAAATCAAAAGTACGAAGCACATGTTAAGAATTTCCTAACGAATTCTCTTTGTAATCGCCAGAAGGAGTCCGAGCGCTTATGTAAGTAGAAACTTTGTTTTTGCTTATAAACACTCTGTACTTCTGAAAAAAAGCTCTCCATGCTGAAGGTGACTAGGTTGGATAAATAATACTGGATAAAATGAATGTTAAGTTTTTTGTTAAGAACTAGTCTCCCTTATTGATGCTTCACATTTAATGTCTGTCTATTGATATTGCAGCACAGATTAAGGGAATCTTAGCATGCAGTGTAATATACACTGGGGTGCGCAAAAATTAAGGACGAAACGGTTTTTTCAATATAACTTTGTACAAAAGCTTTCCAAATCAACACATTTAATACCGTAAGATCCCCAATACGTAAGGACATGTGTAATGTAAGCAACACTTACTAAAAGAGAAATCAGAGGGATAAAAAGAATATTGATTGAAAAAGTAGCATGGAGCGCAATGCGACTGAAGGCCAAAACATCCCTGTGATGGGTGTCCAGCAAGAAACATCCGGTCTTTAGTAGGGGATATGATCTCCCCTGACTGTTAGGCAGGTTTCACAGCGTCTGCCCATGCTGAGAATGAGGGTGTCAATGAGTTGTTGAGGCATTGCTGCCCATTCGTCTTGCAGCGCCAATCGAAGCTCCCGAATCGTTACTGGTGGTAAGGTACGAGCTGCCAAGCGTCTGCCTAGAAAATCCCATACATGCTCGATGGGATTGAGATCCGGAGATCGTGCCGGCCAATCCATACGTTCAATATCCTCACTCTCTAAGAGCTGTTCGGCAGCTACTGTGCGATGACATGGGGCATTGTCGTCCATGAAAAGGAACTGCAGACCCATAGCGCCTCTAAAAAGACGCACATATGGAAGAAGAATCTCGTTACAATAACGGGTCCCGTTGACTGAACCTGCGTCGAAGATGTGAAGGTCTGTACGACTACCAAGCATGATGCCTCCCCAAACGAGAACACCGCGACCTCCATACCTGTCCCTTTCAATGATGTTCGAGGGATGATTGCGGCTTCCCCGCTCTCTCCAGATGAGTATACGATGAGAATCGCTACTCAAACTGAATCTGCTCTCATCTGTAAAGAGTACTCGTCCCCATTCATTGTCTCTCCAATTCCGGTGTTCCCGGCACCACAGAGAACGCCTTCTCCGATGAGCAGGCGTTAAAGGTACACACCGTACAGGGCGTCGTGCAAACAGACCACCACCGTGCAGTCTTCTGGCCACGGTAAAACGCGATATCGGTCGTCCAGTCACCTGTGTCGTGTGTCTAGCGATTTCTCCCGCTGTCTGCCGCCTGTTTCTTCTGACCTGTAAGACAATGTACCGGTCATCTGCGGGTGTGGTTCCTCGTGGACGACCACTACTGAACCCCCGGATAGCTGTTCCTGTAGTTTGAAATTGTCTCCAAAGTCGTGAAACGGTGCTGTGAGCAATTCCGAACTCTGCAGCCACACTTGTCACACTGCGGCCTTCCTCCAACTTTCCAATGATTCGACCTCGGGTAAAAGCATCCAGATGTTGTCTGATTATTCGCCATTTCTCGCTGAGGCAGCAACTCGGTGTGATTTTAACTGCTATACGGCGTGCAATCTCTTTGCCAGAAATACTGATCTTACACCGACAACATGCTTTATACTACTCAGACACTCCCCCATTACGTCTACCTGCATATCTGCGCATGTGCTACCGTACATCACCTTACTTAATCTCCTGATTGGTCTTTCTGTCCGCTCTGCCTCTTCGTTCAGCTGATATGCTAATTTTTCGACTTCGTCCTTAATTTTTGCACACCAGTGTATGTACATAAATGCACTTTTCTAAATAATGTGAACAGGTTACATATAATTTGTCATATTCGTATTCAGCTCATTGAATTCATCATGAATTGACTGTATTCATCTCGGAAGCAGAAACTTTTTAAAAACTTGCGGCCCAGTGTTATGTGTGGCCAATTTTTTGCATTCAAAATCTTTCGCCGATAACAAATTTTTATTTTAGGCACTTTCAAAAACCATTACTTCATTACAATGACTTTAAAAATAAAATATTCCAATCATTAAGTGGGTTAAATGTAGTTTAGTTGTTAAAATTCTACAAGTTAAATGGGTAGTTTTTTGAAGATTAACATGCCCCTGTTAAACGGGCAAATTTCCAATTTACTAAGTTCAATTTGAGTAATCTAAGCCTAAAAAAGAAAAATTTTAATCGAACTTTTAATTTTGTCATTTAACAATACCTGACAGATAGTATATATAATTTTCATATATGTCCAATTTTTTTTCAGAATTTTTTTCTATGTTTACAAATTATGTAGGTATTGAATTGTATTTTTCAGTCAAAACATTTCTAGTATTTAAAGTAAAACTTTATTCTGTTTCATATAAAGTGAAAACATTGATTTTTTTAAAATTTTATGAATAAAGTATTTAACAAAGGATATATTTCATATTTAATTTAGAAATTGGAATTTTGAATTAATTATAATTTTTTGACAGTCATTATAAAATAACTTTTTTAATTGAACTGACTGTTTTTAAAATATATAATTCTATATAGATTTAAAATTTTATACAGTTTTAATTTGAAATTCCTTTAAACATCTTTATAACTAACAAAATAAAAATTATTTTGAGCATCAATTTTATTTCTTCATAGATGTAATGGAAAAATAACTTTAGTTTGTAATCTAATGTAAGAAACTAGTACCAAAAGAAAGCCACGTATTTTCAAGTATTATTGTTTTTAATTTGTTTTATTAAAATTTTCTCCCTATTTCAAACTTCTATCCCCCATACTATTCAATGAAAAAAATATAATGGTAATTTGTATTTGTACTGACGACGCTACTAACTACAATTAACTACCACGCTCTACAATTAACACTACCACGCAAATAACAACTTTATTTACAACTTCAAACTAATCACACCTTATTCTCATTATTAACTATATCTGACATCTTATACATTACTAATTTCATACCTCATAACACCTCACAAACTCTCTCTCTCTCACGTCATACACACAATTCCCCGCATTCTCGGGGATACACTTACACAACACCGCTGTTGAAACAGCACCATCCTTAACAGTGTTCTCTTGATCATTTGATTCTATTCAAATTAGTGAATATTTGAAGCTTCAATTGCTCTTATTTGATCAGCAAAGAGTTATAATGGCTCAACTTTATCGTAGTTTCAACTATATAATGTACTTAATATTTTTTTTTTTGGAAATTTTCGACCTGTATATAAAAGAAACTTTCGTGAAGAAGTAATCGAGAATCACTCATTGCAGATAACGATAAAATCCGTTCTTTTACCCTAGGCTAATAATTGAATTTTTATAATAGAAACTATATTCATATATATTAAAACGTATCTGTTAAAAAGGAAAAAAAGTAAATAAGTATATCCTTATATTGTTAGACCATTTTATAAAAAATGATTTAAATAATTATATAACTTAATGCTGTAATGCTTTAAATAATTGGATAATAAAATAATTCAGGCATGACATTTTTTGTAGGTGTAAAATAAAATAAAAATAACTACAAAAAGGCACTGAAAATAATAAACTTTTTTTTTCTGAATTTTATTTTCAATAATAAATTGTAAGTGCTTAATAATGCAATTTTATTTTGAGGCAAAAAAACATTCCAGATTATGAAAAAGTTCAGATACATTGTTTCTGAAAGAAAAAAAATGCATTTCTTCAAAAGGAGAAGAAAGAAATTTTTTCCATGCAAAAAATGAATTTTCTTTCTCTTATCTTTAACAGGGTCTTTTAATGAAAGATTTTTCTCTGTTGTATTGTTCAAAATAAAGAGCAACTTTATTTTGAAAGTTTAAAAAAAATAAGCTTTTCCTTTTATTTTTTTATTATTAAAATTTTGAATGAGATGAATCATTTAAAAACGAAAGGTTATATAATATTCTAACATCATTATTGTTATTATTTAGTTTTGATAATATGGTAATATCTTACAAAATACTTTTGACAAATAGATCAACGATATGATAGCAAGGATACAAATTTAAAGTTATGAAAGTATGACAGGAAATGTGCAGCTCCTGTTCTGGAAGGAAGTTATATTTAACAACACTAGTGCACGCTGTTGCCTAATTAATTTAAATTAATGTTTTAGAAGCTATTATTTTGTTAATTAGTATTGCCATTAACCCTTTATCTACCTACGGTACTTTACCACTCACTTTAAAATTACATAGAATAGACATTTTTGCGAATACTCTGATGATACTTATATATATATATATATATAGCACACATATTCTTTTAAATCCCCATTTTTAAGGTATATGGCAGCATGGGTTCTATGATGAGTATTTTAGAGGGGAAAAAGCGAATCGTTTTACAGAAACTGTGTTTTCAGCTGACATTTTGATCGGAATGCGAAGATTGTCACTATTGTTCCGAAAAAGTAGTTAATGTCAAAAAGTAAGTGTCTTATTTTTTTGTATGTTAATGAAGACCTTAGAAAACGATTTGACTATTTATTTTAAGTAAACAGCGTATGTAATTAAATTTACAGTTTAATAACTTTATGGTACTTATAAGTACCGATAGTACACTAAGTATTAGAGCATTTTTTTCGTCCTTGTAGCTTATTGTTGTTTTTTGTTGTGTTGTGTCACTCACTGACGAATGATTTTTTGGCATTTCTTTTTGTCTTAACTTATTCATTTAGTTTTTTTATTGTTTTGTTTTAACGTTTTCAAAAATTTTTGAATTTTTTTTGCCACACAATTGAATGAAACATCTATTCTTATTTCAAAAATAAACAGCATTATATATATATATATATATATATATATATATATATATATATATATATATATATATATATATATATATATATATATATATATATATAATTTCTTTATGTGTAACTGAGATTTAAAAATAATTGGAGATTTTCAAGGTGCTAATATTATTATTTCCTTTTCTTAGAAAGTCAGGAAAAAAGAAACTCAGTATTCAAGATGCTTTGGATTTATTACAGAACCTACCATCTGAAATCAGTGATGTACTAACAGATGATTTTTCGGATGAAGAAGTCATAGCAAATAATCTACTGGAATTTTTGTTAGATACGTAAGATGAAGACTCTAGGTGCAGTAGTTCATGTTGAGAAAATACAGAATTTTTTACCTCAGGATGAAGTGCTTTAAAAAACATTCAATCGTAGCCTCACTCAAAATGCACAACGTGTAATGAATTATTGTGTATTAATGGAAATAAGAACTGTTTCTTTGAATATCATTAAATTAAGTTTATGTGTAAAAGCCGTTTTTAAGTGAAAAAAGTAAATAAATTTTAAATATTTAATAACCTTTAAAAATAAATATTTTGTGCTGTAAAAAATTAGTGTTCTCTGGTTATTTAACATTTTTAAGAGTTAAAAATTCATTCGGTTGTTTCGTACGTTGAGAATTTTTCAGACCTTTGTGGATTGATGGCACTTTTTGGAAAGCATTGTTGTTTAAAATACTAAAGGGTGGTTTCGGTAGCCTTTAGTCCCTCGCTGTGTGGTATTTTAGGAGTTTGTACGATGTCCTCAACGTTAACGTCTTCATTCTGTGTGACATTTTTTCAATAACTGTGGCAGCAACAATAATTTTTAAATCGGAAATAATGTCCTGCTCGCGGTATCGTTCTGTGTGGAGTAATTTTCATCGGCTTCTGCACATCTAAGAACTCTTTTCAGAAGGTCGAGTAAGTTTACATGTTCTGCATTATCATGTCCGACGAACTCCTTTCCCTCGTGATCAGGGAGTTTCGCCAGGAAAGAACTAATGTTAATGACTGTAACTCATTCCAGGCGTCTGCAACCCAGACAACAACATTCACTAGGTTAATTTCTTTAAGTTCTGGATCAGAGCCGGATGATAATCGTTTGTAGAAAAGAGGCAGGGTAACAGCTTTCACTTCTATTTTCTCTTGAGGTTAATCAAAACTCTTTTGCTGGTAAATGCTGTTTTGAATGGGTCTGCCCGTAGGGATTTTTAAACCGAGTTTCTCGGACGGCCGAGTTTTCAAGGCCCCCACAAACACTCACGTACGCACACTAGGCCTAAATATAGAGTAAAGTTGGAGCTTCACTATTTCTCAAAACCAAGTTAACCTTTTTTCAACCTAACTATCGTAAAGATTTTGATATATTTTGGCATCACTTGGCAAGTACCAAATACTGTTCAAATTAATAGAAATTGCTGTTCAATTATTCGATGTTAAATAAATTTTGTAAAAATGTTTGAAATTTTAATTTTCTACAAATCATGCTTGTACATAGCATAAAGTTCATATTTCTGATTTTGTTTAGGGAATACTTTTCATGTTCTTTTAAAAACTGTATTACAACAAATTTTCAATTACTTTTTATGGATACTAAGCCTTTATAACTGTGAAAATTTCAGATAATTCATTATGGAAAAAGGAAAAAAAAATATTTAATTATTTTCGAAGCTAGAGTTTTTTCGTAAAATTACGTTAAATTTTTTTGTAGTTTATCTATTAAAAACGCTGTAGTTATTCATTATATCATTTCTTTTTAAAACAATTAAAAATATCAAACATTTAGTATAAAGGCTAGGGAGATATATCTATTTACCAGTCTGACGAAAGAACTTAAATGCGTTTTTAAAATTTAGCTTTTCTCATTAGAATTTTAATTTATTAAGGTGCCTGACTAGTGCAAAAACGTCAATTTTGATGAAGATGACGAATGTTTTTACTTTATATTTTATGTAGTTGAATTTTCTGCTTTCTAAAAATACCTTACTTTAATTTGTAATTCAATTATTTACGAAGTTATAACAATTTTTGTCAAGAGAGAGCAGCAAAAACGAACCGAAAGTTAGGTATCGAAACCGGAAATGTTTGCATTTTAATACTTTTTTTTACACTTTTTTGGTGTTTATCGAATTTATTTAAAAAATATTAACTTAGGTAAGGTAATGATGGGACATAATATTTTTAAAAAAATAATTTATCAGTTTTAAGGGAAAATTGGCAAATAATTTCGTAAAATTTTTGTCATTTTGCGATTTTCTTATGCCCTGCTTCTCGATATTTTGTATCATTTTTAACTTTATTTTATATATTTGATAGAAGACTCTGTTCTTAAAGACAAAATATTAATTAATTATGCCTAAAGCAAGGTCTGTGAGGTCTAAGGAATTTGCTTCATCATTGATGCTAGCAGTAAGGTGAATGTCGACACAGAGCTAATCCCAATAATACTTAGTCAGTTGGTGACAAAAATTTGAAATATATTCAAAAATGTTTCAAAATTTACTCAGAAAGCCTTTTTCAGCAACATTTAATGGAGTATTTTACTTAAAGATACAATTATTATATATAAACTTGAAACATTTCGCTTAAGTGCATTATTAACGTTAATTTCTTTTAATTTCTAATATACAGGTTTATTATCATTATATATATATATATATATATATATATATATATATATATATATATATATATATATATATATATAATATATATATATATATATATATATATATATATATATATATATATATATATATATATATATATATATATATATATATATATATATATATATATATATATATATATATATATATATATATATATATATATATATAATTAGAAATGCAAATACTTCCCTTCCTAAGATCTTGTACGTGGATTTGTAAAATTTTATCTGGAACATTTTTAACTTCTGTAGGTCACCCCTTAGAATATAGAAAATTTTTGCGGGAAAAAAAGCTGCATAGAAAAAAAATTACTAAGGATAAAAAAAAGTCAAAGTGTGTTCATATGGAGGTTTTAAAAGCTGTTCTTTATATGCTTTTCATTATAATTTTTTATAACCTTTGTGATAAGCAATATTTCGTAAAATAAATTTTTGGGAATATTTACTGACAAAATAACACACATTAATATATTTTATATTACATATTTCGTAAGCTCTAAGATACTTAGTGGAAATATATACCTGTTTTTCCATATAAAAATATAATTTTTTAACGTAATAAAGTTTTTCTAGCGTGCTTTTTATTTCTGTAATTTGTATTTAAAAAAAACTATGCATTTAGACGTTAAGACAAGCTTTTTTGACTATAAAATTGGTAACAAAATTAAAAAAAAGAATTTGAAACAATTATATAATACTGATATGGTATTATAAAAAAGGTTTATTCTTTTGATATAAAGAGGTGTTAGGTTGTTTTAGCAGTATAATGTTCTAAGATTTAGATTTTAAATCTTAAATGCGTTTTTCTCCGAAACAGATTTTTCCATATTTTATCGCATGACAAACATGATATCTCAAAAAGTCCTTGAGATAATTGCATGAAATTTAGCATCATTGTTTATTATTATAGTATGCATGTTGTGCACTAGAGAATAAGAAAAACAATATATTTACCTTTTTTATGATTGTTTTTATTTGCGATAAATGAAAAAATTTTGAAAAATTTTCCTTTTGTGCACTTTTTTACCCCTTATTTTGTGATAAATCCAAATTATTCAAAGATGATAGAGCAAAACATAGGTAAACGCTTTCTGAATAAAATTCGAAGAGCTTTTTTATCTTTAGAATTTATTTTACAGTGTTTGCCGTGATGTGCAAAAAATGCCTAATTTTAACCTAAAATTGTCAATTTTCTTACAAAAATATATTGAAAATTTTTTTCTTTATCATTTTTATATGTTTTCAGTTATAATCAAACAAAAAATGAGTTTAAAAATGAACTTTTAGCATTATTTCAAAAAAATGTTCCCGCAACTAGTCAGGCACCTTAAGGTATCCGATTACGTTCGGAACCGTGATTTTGCAAAAGCGCATAAATGGATAATTTTCAGGATATTTAGTGTCACTTAGATTAGAATATATGCATAAGGCTTTTAAGGACATTTTGACAAAAAAATTATTTAAATGCAAGATTTTGACAAAAAATTATTTAAATGCAAGATTTTGACAAAAAAATTAACTTAGAACAATCTTTTTTCCAAATGTTCTCCTTTTGTGAAAAA
The DNA here is from genome assembly GCA_019973935.1 of Trichonephila clavipes. Lineage (NCBI taxonomy): Eukaryota > Metazoa > Arthropoda > Arachnida > Araneae > Nephilidae > Trichonephila > Trichonephila clavipes. The sequence goes on from BMAU01013295.1 coordinate 376,533, forward strand.
TGCTTCTATTATAATAATATTTTGCCTGTATATAGCTCAGACCTCTGTACAAAGACTCAACTAGAATTTTTGAAATATATAACTTAGAAGTGGGTTTATTCATATTTTACGACAACAGAGGGGAACAATTTTAAGAAAAAAACACCAATAATTATTTCAATTGGTGGTAACTCTGAAAATAATGTGAATTCAAAAATTCTAGTTGAGCTTCTGTAGAGAGGTCTGAGCTATATACAGGCAAAATACTATTATAATAGAACCATTTTTCACAAAAGGAGAACGTTTGGAAAAAAGATTATTCTAAGTTAATTTTTTTGTCAAAATATTGTATTTAAATAATTTTTTTTTATCAAAATGTCCTTAAAACAATTTTATGCATATATTCTAATCTAAGTGACACTAAATATCTTGAAAATTATCCATTTATGTGCTTTTTTTAAAATCACGGTTCCGACCTTAAAGGAAGAATGTTTTACATTTTAAATATCTTTAAAAATAATTAAAATATCTTTAAGTAATTTAGAATTTTGTAAAGACCTATAAACTTCTAAAAAAGACAAAAAGTTCTAATCTTACAAAAAATATAATTAGACTTAGGAACTACCTAGTGTTTCATTTTCTGTTTTTATAACATGCCCTTTTAAGACAACCTCAACATGTACGATAGCCTCTGCATCATTCCCCTTCTGATTATATATATATATATATAGTAATAACATCTCATTTCAAATTAAAATAAGTTTTCCACTAAGAGGATTATGATTGAAATAATCACACGAGGAACTGAAATAGGGTTTCTGAGTTTCGAAATTACTTTTGGGCATGCATGAGGATGCAAATCTCATCGAAGAAAGCTTATAACTTATAGAATGAGGAATAGTCTATGAGATGCGTAGATTTATTAATGAGACAGGTCCATTCAGAATATTAACATCGCAATGAGTAGCATCGAAGTAGTGGAGAAGATATTAGATCTTAAGAAATGCATTAACTAAATGTTTATGGTAAAGCAGGATTTCAATTTTGCTAAATTCCAAAACAATGAAGTATTTGTTTGTGATTCATCTCATTCAAATACTAATAGCAAACTTTTTAGAATAACTTTTAGCATTTCAAAACAGAAATGCATTATTCTGTGCATACTATTTCTTTACATATTGATTTTCGCTCTTTATATTGCCTGTTTTTATGATGTCAAGGTAGTTTCGTACTAAGTCATAATTAAAAAAAAGCTTTACTGCATACATATTTTAAACCTTCCCACTTTTCAAACATATTTAAAACAACATTTGTTGTGAAGCTGTAGGCATTGTTTTAAATGATTCAGTTGACAAGGAATTTTAAGTGGTTTTTAATTTTAAATGATTGCAGGTGTAAGATATTCATGTTCAATTCTACAGAATTCTCTAAATCCTGAAAAAGTTCGTTATATGGAAAATTCGTTATATATAGAGGTTTATCTTTCAATTTTCTTTATAAATTACATTAAAAAAATTTTAACTTCATAAACACTATATATTAAAAAAAGTAATTATTCACACGTTTTTGTAAATAAATATATATTTATTTAATATATCCTACCAGTCAAAATAAAAAAGAAAAAGAAAACTGCAAGGAAAGTTTCTAGATGCCTTTATCTACTTCCTGAAGAATTAGATTTTTTTTCTTTGATGCTCAAGCACTTAAGTTTTGACATTCTCGAGCTACAAAAAACGAAGTTGGCAGTACGACTGATCAATACTACAAATGAATAGAGACTAGGTAAAAGACACGGTGACACGAAACAATTCCACTGAGGGTGAAAGGGGATATCGAAGATGTTTTCAGTGAACTGGACAATGAAGGGTTAAAGATTGCACATCTTTGGTGAAACGCTCAGAATTTTGTTGCTCTTAGCGAGTTAGGCATCTAATAAAACGAAATCAAGATTTATGACGACCATAAAATATGTTAAGAGAGAGAATAACTTGAAATTTCTAGATATACTTTAAAAATAGGGAGAAAAAAATCGAAGCACGAGAGAAAAAGTTCGTTTTATAGAAAATGTGCTTCGTTATTGGCATTTACGAAGAAAATCGTGAAATGTTCTTGGTTCCAGGAAAAAGTTCGTTAGATAGAAAAATTCGCAATATAAGGTTCGTTATATGGAGGTTCGACTGTATATACTTTTTTTAAAAGGGAAATATTTTTATATTGATTTTGAACAGTGCTTTAAATTTAACTCAGAAAAACGCCACTAGTATTTATAGTATTTTTGGCTTATTTTTCGTTTTCAGCAGACTCGATAACAATCCCCACAAAATATGTAATTAAAGTTCTCAACTTAACAAAAATAAAAGTGAAAAATTACTTAAAATTTTAATCCTCCATGCGGTTGTTACTATTTTTAAATAAAATAATAAGAATATTTTTGTGATTTATACAAGAACAATCATTATTCAATTAGTTTTACGCTCCACCACACAAGAAGACACAGAATATTCATAAAAACATTCATTTTAGAACACATTGCATCATCTTACGAAATGGACAGGCAGTCCCTTCCAAGCGTGAGCGCTATCTCAGTCCTCTTACTAGTGAAGAAAAAGATTTGCTTCTAAAGAATAAGCCACATGTGTGTGTGGCTGTCGCTTAACCCTCCAACCGGACAACACGGATTTTTCCGCCCCACTAGAGAGACTTCGAAAACGGACCACACTGAATTTTTCGTAAGGCCGGGGACTCACCAAAATGAACCAAACTGATTTTTTCCTCCTCAAGTAATGTGTTCAAAAACGGTAAAGTCGTTTTTTTCCGAATTCTTTCCCCCCTTTAAAGGTTTAGTATCTTGAAAGATAATTAGAGACGGTCGGGGAGACACAATGGGCATTGAGGGGAAGTTTTATGGCTCACGGGGAGACCGGTTCTTCCCCTGTAGCAATCGTAAAAAACTGGGAAGAATTTCTTTAAACCCTAAAGTGTACGGAAATAATTGCACGTCAACGAGTTGAGAATTCACATTTTTTTCTTTACCTTAAAATTCTCAAATGGAATTAAGTTTTTATAATGTATGTCTAAGTTTTTAAAAAATATCTGTAGTATTTAAATTCAAATTATATATTAAAACATTGAGGATAATTTACTGTTTCATTTTTCTTATTTTAATCAATACTTTCAGGGATTTTTTTTAAAAATGATTATTTTGTTATGTGTCAAAAAATAAAAAAAAAAGGTTCAAAATTTAAAATCTTTTAAAATTTCGTACACTTCTAAACATGAATAATTTTTAAGCTTTTGTATTACATTATTTGCAAAAACTTTTTATGCATTGTTAAAAAAAACCCTATTTAAATCTTTTAGTTTTTCATAATTTTAAGGCCAGGTACTCAGTGCATCTTACATAGAATCCCTTGTTTCGTATTGTTCAGATAACAAATTATATTTGAATGTTGAATGTCTGAACATTAATTTCATTCAAAGAGAACTTTAACTACAAGCTTATATTTTTGAACTTGAATCTTCAAATAAAGAGTATTTAAAAGCATCTGGACAAATTTACAGTTAACATTTGCGCCTATAAATAAATATAAAGATCCTTTTTAAATTCAAGTTAAAAAAATATGTATTTATGCATAATCCCTCATCATTCATGTTCCATTAGTGGTTGACTGAAGAAAAGGTTATTAAAATTTGGACATTTTTATAATCGTAACCCTCTGAGTGGATGACCCGCTTATTGAATTTCACTTCGAAAGCGGTCTACTTTTTCAAAGCTAGTGGTAGCGAAAATGTTTCGGATGAATTTCGCGAATTGCTTCGAAAGCGCACCGCAGTTTTATGCCTTCCCCCCTTAAAACTGCGGGAGGTCCTCAAATGGTTTTGCAGGGGATGATTTTATTGCTTTTAGGTTTCTGTGTTGTTCGAAAGGGGAGGTTTCTCATTCACAGCTGTGGCCTAGGGCGAGGATTGAGAAATGGACATTTTCTCCACTTCACGGCCAACAGAAACTTCTCCCAATTTATTGCAAATATATATTTCATATATTTGGAAAACTTGCTCAATTTCTGATCTAAAAACCAATTAGGTTTTAAGAAATTTTAATTTTCTGAGTTTTGATTTTAAATTCGGTTTCATTTTAAAGCATTTTTGAATTCCTAGATTGAATTAATTAAAAATTTTTTTTTAACACAATCCATTATTTCGTGTGAAATGTCTATTAACTGCAATTTTAATTTCTAAAATCCTTTCTGTTTGCTTATGTTTTTAAGTTTTTGAGTTTTCTCACATTTACTTAATTAAGATTGATTTAAAGACCAATTTATTTTTTGACACATAGTTTATATAATTTAAAAGCTCTTTACTTTGTTTTCATTATTTTTTTTTCCTTTTGAAAAATGCCATGACCAAAATGTACGCTGGCTACTGTGATAAATAATACTTGAAAGGGATGGAATATGACTGAAAATGGTAAATCTAAAATCCAGCTTTCAGGTGATATTACAATTAGACTACAGAATGCAAATGTTGCAGAATGTGAACTAAATATTTCCCTGACGTACCACAAACTACATTATAATAAATATATTGTAGTACTACATTACAGTATTTTAAAGTCATGCAGCAAAAACTTAAACTTGCTTACCTGCCACGATGGGGAACTGAGAAAAAAATATTATTTACAATCTTGGTGATTTCTGGATTACGTTTGTACCACTACTATTTTCTGTATAAATATTTTGCATTTAAAACTCTTGAGAATATATAAGGTTCTGATCAAACGGAATAATTGATCAAATTAACAATTGTTATCAATATTATGTCGAAGAAAATTTTGAATTAGAAAAGATATTTTCAGTCATATTTATTTCAAGTAGAATTTTCATGTAGAACATAAGTTGATAGTAACATATTAAAAAATTAAAGCTTTACAGGCATTGGAATTTTTTTATGCCTTTACAAATTTTAAATGTATTTTTCTCAGATTTTTAATTTTGAAGATGAGAGTGTATTCTAATCCCTTAGGCGTTTTTCCTGTTCAAGATAGAGTCGTGAAATATCTTGTAAATATTCCCTAACATATTTTCTAGTAATTTGCTTCTAAAATCTAAGTAGTTCTTTTCCCTTAATTTTTTATACAAATATTTTATCCAAGTTTTTGATGTTTCACGTCTAAATCGTAAATATAAGAAACAACAGTCAAATATCACGAGTGCAGACGGGGCTCGCTGATATTTGAGTGAGAAAATTACAGCAGCATAAAATGCGACCTCGTTTGAATTATATCTAATGTGCATATTTGGAACTGTTTAGCGTACTCGAATTAACTCAAGTGCACATGTCAAGGGTTTATATTGCATTCTAAGTCAACACGGTGGCTACTGACGAGCGACTACGTATATAATTTTGAACCGCGGTTAAGTGACGAGGATGATACCTGAGCTGATAACTCCCCTTCCAAATTTCCACATCACACCAACGTGAGGACTTTTGACCTCGACGTGTTTAACGTGCATCAGCTCCTCTTCAACGCTAAACTTTTGTGGTACCAGGGATCGAACACTGGACACGAGTTCATAACCATGACCATCAGGCTACCGTAACCGCAAAAGAAAATAGCAAGTTTGAAAGAAATGTAATGGAGAAGTATATATTTGAAGAAATAACTTCAAAAACCAAAATATCAAAATTTATTTTAGGAATAATAGTGAATATAACTTCGTACACCTAAAACCACTTTATGCAGTGTATTTTGAAAGTGAACGTTTCCCCTTTTAGAAAAACTTACTATAATTATGTCAAATTCCTTTCATTTTGCTCTAAGGGGATCCCCGAAACAATGTAATGTTTTTGATACACAAAACTACTTATGGTTGAATCTAATACAATTCCTTACAAAATGAATGAAAACCCTTTTTTATCATATAAATTGTGTTTGAATAGGAGATGGTTAGTTAATAAGAACATTTAAAACGTGTCGGCAATCTATGGACCTGTGGCACGTGGTACAATTCTTAGTGGCACTCAGCACTACTCTACAAATTTGTCAATTCTTGAGTGGATGGAAGTTGATAATAGACCTTATTTGACAAACATCTTCTGAGTTATGGACATTTATGGAACTACAAAATAATCTGAAAGATAATTCTAAGGATAAATTTACAGCTATTTTGTAAATAATTGAGTGTTATTGCTAGGGGATTTAATTGTTGAAAAAAGAAAATTGCATGTACTCTGCTTTCCACTTATGTGATTCGGCATATCAAAGTAAAAAATCTTCCTAATATGAAAAATATTTCTACTCCGCAAAGAAATTGTTTAACAACTGAATGCTCAGAATCGTGTCACGCATTATATATACCCCTGGTTTTTCCGATATGAAAGAAGAGTGGTGAAAGAGTTAATTCGCAATACAATTTTTATTTAACTGTAATTAATGAAGGGAATAATTTATATTTCACTTTGTCTATTTCTTATTTAAATAAATATGTTGGAAACATACATTTTTAATTTTTTTATCTTTGTTGAAGAAATGGTAACATTTTATATTGTTTATTTCTATGTTAATAAATGTATTTTATTGATCCATAATTAATATAAAATAAAACTGTAAATCTAAATTATTTACCTCTATTCTTTAAATCTGCAAATATTACCGTAAGAATCGAAGGATTTCAAAAATTTCCTACTATGTGGCACGCTGAATGATACTGACAGATTGGTTTTGTTTGGCATGTCTTAGCTACACTGTTGCCGCCCCTGATTTAAAATGTTGGGTAAGACAACCATTATATTTTTAAAATTTTATAAATATACAAAAGGAGAGTATTTTGGCAATACATGTGTTAAAAGGAGTAAAGTTTACGAGAACGAAATATAAAATTGCGTTAAAATTATTGGTACTCTATCAACCGTACTTCTTTTTATATATATATATATATATATATATATATATATATATATATATATATATATATATATATATATATATATATATATATATATATATATATAAGAAGTACGGTCGATAGAGTACCGTAGTTACTGCCAACTCGTGACAATGAATTGAAAATTAAGTTCACAATTCATTGTTATTCAAATATATAAAATTTTACATGACTTATTTTTGTATTTGTTATTTTTATATTCCTTGCTGAGAAAGCAACAAATGGGAGTTCATTACCTGCCAAAACTGCAGAGGCCTGGTTGTTTACTCCACAAGCTCCTACCTTATGCTTATTCTGCCCTACTAAATAAAAATGCCGTCTTCTGCTGGTCAAGATCATGGAATTGCAGATATTGTTTTCCATATATTTTAATATTAGTTTTCTAACTTCTACATCAGCCTTTTAATAGTCTACACTCCTGCAAAGAAGTCTGAATTCAAAACTATAAAAACTTATTATTCCCAACAATGTCATTTATAACTTTATTTTTTATAATCTATGAATGCGTTAAACTATTAATTTGTTATCGCGACTATTTAATATTAAATGCGAAAAAAAACGAATAAGTTTCAAACTGAAACTTAAATTGAATTTTTCAAAAATTGTGTCATCGATATTCATCAAATGTTTCAGCATATTTTTACTCATAACATGCAGTTTTCAACCACATTGTGAGGCCGCGGTAGCCTAATGGTCAAAGTAACGGACTCGTAGCTGGCGTGTCATGAGTTCGACCCCAGCACCACTGAAGATCCGCGGTGTAAGGGAGCAATGCTCAAGCGTCATCCTCGTCACTTGACCATGGTTTAAAATTACGAGGTCCGTCGCCAAGTGAGTGAATATTAACGTCGCACTGTTCAGCTACACGAGTCCTTTTAGTGATGGACCTCGTAATTATGAAGCATGGTCAAATGACGAGGGCGACACCTGAGCTGGCACCCCCCTCTCCTAACTACCACACCACATCAACGAGAGGACATTTCAGCTCTCGATAGATTTAACGTGCATCGCTGTCCTACACGGCGGGTCTTTTGTGGCACTGGGCTCGAACTCGAGACATGTCAACCATGATTCGATACCTTGACCACAGGTCCGTCGCCAAAAGCTCTCAAGTAGTTGAGTAGAGAAGAGAGAGAGAGAGTGCGACTCTTTATAATATCCCCTCACTTAATGAAATTTAAGGAATACTTGAAAAAATATTAGAAGTCGAATATATATATATATATATATATATATATACATATATATATATTCGACTTCTAATATTAAAAAAATAATCTAATGAGATAATTTTAAATATCCAAAGAATTATTAGTATTTATGGTAAATATATGTTTTTCAACTGAGTATGTGAGACACGCATAAATATCTTTTTCGAAATTCCAATGCAGAATTTCAGTGGAGCTAATACAAAATTCCTAGTTTTGCATGGTTAAGATTATAAAAATGTCCAAATTTTAATAACCTTTTCTTCAGTCAACCACTAATGGAACATGAATGATGAGGGATTATGCATAAATACATATTTTTTAAACTTGAATTTAAAAAGGATCTTTATATTTATTTATATGCGCAAATGTTAACTGTAAATTTGTCCAGATGCTTTTAAATACTCTTTATTTGAAGATTCAAGTTCAAAAGTATAAGCTTGTAGTTAAAGTTCTCTTTGAATGAAATTAATGTTCAGACATTCAAAATTCAAATATAATTTGTTATCTGAACAATACAAAACAAGGGATTCTATGTAAGATGCCCTGAATACCTGGCTTTAAAATTATGAAAAACTAAAAGATTTAAATAGGGTTTTTTTTAACAATGCATAAAATATTTTTGCAAATAATGTAATACAGAAGCTTAAAAATTATTCATGTTTAGAAGTGTCCGAAATTTTAAAATATTTTAAATTTTGAACCTTTTTTTTATTTTTTTGACACATAACAATAAAATCATTTTTTTAAAAAAAAATCCCTGTAAGTATTGATTAAAATAAGAAGAATGAAACAGTAAATTATCCTCAATGTTTTAATATATAATTTGAATTTAAATACTACAGATATTTTTTAAAAACTTAGACATACATTATAAAAACTTAATTCCATTTGAGAATTTTAAGGTAAAGAAAAAAGTGAGAATTCTCAACTCGTTGACTTGCAATTATTTCCGTACACTTTAGGGTTTAAAGAAATTCTTCCCAGTTTTTTACGATTGCTACAGGGGAAGAACCGGTCTCCCCGTGAGCCATAAAACTTCCCCTCAATGCCCATTGTGTCTCCCCGACCGTCTCTAATTATCTTTCAAGATACTAAACCTTTAAAGGGGGAACACGACTTTACCGTTTTTGAACACATTACTTGAGGAGGAAAAAAAAAAAAATCAGTTTGGTTCATTTTTGGTGAGTCCCCGGCCTTACGAAAAATTCAGTGTGGTCCGTTTTCGAAGCCTCTCTAGTAGGGCAGAAAAATCCGTGCTGTCCGGTTGGAGGGTTAAGCTTTGTCCATGAAGCAATGGCAACAAAACTGATATGTTATGCTCCAATTGTAAGAATCACATTTGCAAATCTCGTGAAAGATATTAATTACTGTTCAAATTCTAAATAAAGTTAATTTTCCATTTCGAATATTTTTCTGTTATTTTTATAGATGCTTTATATATTATTAGATCTATTTTTTTAAATACATTACTATTGCTTATACCATTTATTAAATGACACATGCCATTTACTACAAGAAAGGTTAATTTTCTGAATTGGGTCATATTGAACCAGGTATTGAAGGTAAAACAGCAGGTGTAAGCGACACATCCACAAACATTAAAAGACCTTAAAGGACGCATTATGGGCGCCTGTGGCAACTAGTCACGCTCTATGGTTCAAAGTTTGTAATGTGTTCAAACGAAGATCCAAATGTGTACTGCAACTGACAGTGAAAAGTTTGAATATCTCAAATAAAGGTATATTGTTATAACTAACAGTTTTTTTCTTTCTCAGATCGTTTTTCTCACGGCACAGTGTAAGAAAACACACACATTGCGAAATGCTTGACTTACTGTTCTATTCTTTGCATTAATGTACACAAAGAACTTTTTCATACTAAATAGATGATGCTCTACAACTTTGTAAATCCCTCCCCCCCATGTCCTTCCATTTTTTGATAGGAATGTTAACTCCGCAGTCTATCACCAGGAGGCGCCTTAGATGGTTTTATATTACATAAAGCATGGCTACTTTACTATACCTAGAAATCACTTTTATGAAATAGAGTAGCAGAGGGTGGCAAGATATTTTATAGTGGGCATAATGTACACAAATTAAAATTTAATTCCGTCTTAAGCAGGGATAGTAGCAAATATTTTTGGTCGATTTTCTGATTGTACTTCATAAATATGATTTGATCTTTTGCTTAATTTACTTAAGTCTTAATTGTGTTTGGTTATTTGACCAGTGGTTCTTGAGGACCACTCCTGCTTGTTTAAGTATAGGACTAATTGTGGAAGGTGATATGAATCAGTGAATAATGCATTAAGTTCATGCGCATTAATCTAAGTGAAATTTAGAAGATGAGAGACATCTGAGCGCAATTATAAGTGCCTTTGCATATCATTTGCTGCAATATCGGGAGATATATTATATGATTTCTAGTGTTCATGCAATTAATTACTCCTTTTCTCAAATCTCATGACTTAACAGGATCTTTTTGTATACTCTTTAAATAACCAATAATACAAAATAATATTTAAGATGATTAAGTTATTGATAGTGTAATTTAATATTTTTTGGAGCAATATATAAATAGAAAATAATCAGATAATCAACCAAAATAATTAATCAAACAATTCTTGTGTAATTTTATAAAAATAGTTAGCAATTTTCTTTGTGCTAATTAATGAACATTTCTTAACATATATATCTAGATAAACAATAACTTTCATCAATTTTATAACTGTCTTTTTCTCGTAAATGTACATATTGATAATTATAGTGAAAAATTTCAAAGAAGACCATGTTAGTATTAAGTGCTGTTTTTGAATATCTTTTTTGTTTAAATCTCAAGGAATTACTATATATGTCTAATGTGCCTTAAAACAATATAAAAATAAAAACAGACTCAATTTCTTTCTTGTTATTTTTTTCGAGCAAGTGCAATTCAAACGCATGATAAAAAGTATAAAGGTTTTTTGAGGACTTGCAGATTTTATCTTAGAAACCAATTATAGCAGTGAAACGTATTCAGTCTACTCCTGTTTTAAATTTTTAAAAGATGAAAAAGAATTTTGAAGGCAAAACCAGAAATTTGTTTTTTTTATCTTCCGTGAATTTAAAGAATTTTCCTAGTTATAGTTTTACATTAATATTGTTTACACATTTTGACATCTTCGCACCGAGCATTTGTTGAATATCTGATACACTTGTCTCATTCGCTGAGCGGTATGTGTATACTTATCTGTTGAAAATTCAGAGAAAATAAATTCATACACATAATTATTCTATAATTAATTCAGCAATTAGAGTTTGTGAAGGTCCCCTTGGACCTCACTTTGAGAACGAGAATAAGTAGGAGTCAGATAAGAGCCAGTAGTTATTTTTATAAATAACTTTCTTTATTTGGTTATCTTATCCAAATAGAATCAAAGACTTATTAACAAATATATCTAAATAGTATTATGAGGTTTAAAAGAAATTTTCTTTTAAATCAACTTAAATATTTAATTATCCAATTAATTAACAATTAGAATATCGATCACGCAGAGATTACCACGATAAGAGATCCCAGAATTATATTGAATAACGTTCCTATTGAACATTTAATTTTAATCTCACTCCTAAAATAAATCTTTAATGAGACTTTAATTATAAATCAATATTTACCACACAATCTCAACTCTTCTTGAGATTAAATTATTCACCAAGAAATCTTCAATTATAAATCTTTCTTCACAATTATAACTTTCTGCTTCAATCTCTCTCCTACTGCTCAAACTTTACTATTCCGTTTGACTTAAATACTTTATCTAATCTGCATAACAAGGAAACCTGTCCTCTTTTTGGAGCTGATTGGAAATAGGTAGGGAATTAAATTTCCCTAAAAAAGACGACTCAGAAGGTTAGTGATAAAGTTCCGTATAGATTTGTCACAAGTTCCTATTCATGTTAATTGTAAAACATTAAAAAACAGTATTTTTTGTTATACTAGAAAAAGTAGTTGTATAAGAATTTGCATTCTTTCAAGCATTAAATATAACAGTTTGTATACTTTTACTCTAGTCTTGAATTTTTGAATGGAAATTTACAGATTTTTTCAAACTTAAAGTTTAGACTTTGTCTAAGTTTGAAAATATTTCTGTGTAATTCAGTGATATTATTTTAAACTTAGTAATTTTGGTGAAGTTTTTTAAGTAGATCAAAATAATTTTCGGAAAATTAATATGAGAGTTAACTAGAATTATTTAATAAAATAAAGTATTCTTAGAACACACATTACTACGAGAAATAAAATTTTCTGTTTCTTTTACAATTTTAAACAAAATGATTTAGATGTTATAAATGGATAAAGGGGCAAGATTTCGTAGCCCAATTGGTTAAACTTTTCGGTAGTTATTTGCGCCACGTGAAGTCATACATTAGCATGGAAAAGGATGAATTGATGTCTATTAATGCACGATCTATTTGAAAAATCCATTTCCTCAATTTTTGGCCATATGACTTTCGTCCAGGCATTAAAAAGAATAATGGATGATATCTTAGCGTTCCTCCATACTGTTACCTATGTTACGTTTACCATGGTTACTCCATTACTCCGAGTGGCCGTGGAAAAAGTCAAGGTCATGAACTCGTGGCTGGCATGTCATGAGTTCGAGCCTAGTACCACTGAAAACCCGCCGTGTTGGGAAGCGATGCACGTTAAAACTGTCGAGAGCTCAAACGTCCTTCTGTTGGTGCGGTGGAAGTTAGGAGAAAGAGGAGAGCCAAGTCAGATGTCATCCTCGTCACTTGACCATGGCTCAAAATTGCGAAGTCCATCGCCAAAAGCCCTCGTGTAGCTGAACAATGCGATGTTAATATTCACTTACTTACTTACTCACGGACTCGGGGCTCATGGCCTAGTACCGCTGAAGACCCGCCGTGCAGAGGAGGTCGATGCACGTTAAATAAGTCGAGGCTCAAACATTCTTCCATTGGTGTGATGTGAAAATTTGGAAAGGGAGGTTCCATCTCAGTGTCATTCTCGTCACTTGACCATGGCTCAAATTTACGAGGTCCCCCGCCAGAACTCCTCATGTAGTTGAATAGAGCGACTTCTATGTTCACTAACTCCAATGAGAATGGCCTATTTTTCACATCTGCAGTAATTTGAAAATCTGAATGTCAAGAGGTTTCAAATAATATCCAAAAGAATTGCCATACTCTCCTTTTACGTACAAAATAATGCACATGTCAAATTGTAACGATGGTAACATTGGCTACATGTTTGATATTTGTTTCTGTCTACTGATTTGGTAGGTGAAGGTAGACTGATTAGGTGAAGGTAAAATGATTGAACTGAGAGTTTTTCTTCCAGAGTATGGATTTATATAATGCAATATGAAGTAAATTTTAAGTAAATGGAGGTTGCACGTCTTACTAAATTTAAAGTAATTTTCTATCGTATTCATATATTAAGAAAATAAATTTCTTAAACTATATCCGATTCTTTATGTGGATTTCATAAGCGTTGAACATGACTGAAGTGATGAAAATCTACAAAAAACATCTTCGTGTTCTTATATTTGACTTATACCCCCGGAAAAATACATATTACTTTTTTTTTATCTTGAACATGGAATGCATGGGAATTAAATCAAGAATGAGAGTGAGAAACTAGAAAACAATATACCCAGACTGAAAGGTTGAGATTGATCGTTCCTTTATTTCAATCATTCTCTAGAATTTTATTGCGTTCCATATTTTTTCATTGAATAAGTCTGAAGATTGCAAAAGTGATGAAAATTCTTCTGTTTCTTAAAATAGTTCATCTCGTGCGAATTGTTAGAGAGAAGCATATAAGATTTTTATTGATTTCTCTGTTCAGCATTTTCTTTTATTGACAATATTTCTCGAATCAGAATATCTTCGAATAAGATATTTGATGAAATCTTTATATGTTTCTAGAGTGATATTGTACATCTGCATACAGCTTTGTTTCAAGCTTAAGTAGGTTTTACATTTCCCCGTCAGTGACCGTGATAGCAAAATACATGAAAGAGCTGATGCCATGAAACATAAAATAAACGTAATAAAAAAAGTAGTTGTGGAGAAAATAGAACAAAAAGTAGACTAAAAATGCGTACACGGAAATCAGTTTAAAATAAAATTAAGCTAAGCAAAAATATCTTGAATACTAAATAGTTTCAAATTTTAAAAGAATATCTGAAGCCATTTGAATCTTTTGTACATAAGAATGTCCATATGAAAAACATGGAAAAATATATCAATGTATGGTGAGAAGAGAAAAGCGACACGCTCATCTCTCATTCTCTCAGTCATCACGAGATCTTCGGTACTATTAGACGTATTCATTTGAAATTTGTAGACATTTTTCTTTTGTTGAGTAAAGATTCACTAAGAATATGTTTTGTGGAAATCGACTCTCAAAAGGGTTTCAAGGGGTGCTTTTGAGCTGTCAGATCAACAGACTTTAAATTTGGCAGCTGTTTCTCTTTTTTTTGCTGAATAGAAATCCAGTAAGAACAGATTTTGTGGAAATTCATTTCCAAGGGCGAGGTGTTGTAGGGGCGTTACATAAAACTAAAAAATCTCGTGTTTGAACTATTATATCTACAAACTTGAAGTTTGACAACTATGTTTCTTTTGATGTGTAGAGATCCGAAAAGAGCTAGTATTGCAGAAATTCACTTCCAAGAAAGGCTACAGGAGCATGAAAGATAATCTCTCTTCCTATATATATATAGAAAAAGTGACTCACTCAGTCGTTCATCTTGAGATCTCCGGCACTTCTTGTCCGACAGATTTGAAATCTCTCATGTTCTCTTGCTGAGGAGAGATTCATTAAGAATTGGGTTTGCGGAAATCCTCTCATAGCAACGTTAAAGATAATATTTATATACTGACTTACAGATGACCTTGGGAGTTACCGGGTTATTCAGCTTTATTTATTAATTTTACTTGCTATTATATTTGCTAAATCTTTCTTTTCTTGGAGTTTAGTATGCAATGTACTGTAAAATCCGGCGTATAACGCGCATTTTTAACACAAAAATTAAGATTGAAACTTACGGGTGCGTGTTGTATGCCGGGTATAAAAATGATAGCTACAAAAATAAAAAAAAAAGATATGGACATAAGAAAAATTAAACTTACATAGATCGGAATACTATATATTTGAAAGAAATGACATACCTAATGAAGTTAAAAAGTTCTAATTTTAATAGTATGCTATTTTTTCAAAATCCTGAGATAATATATCTAATAAATGACTTAAAAACATACGGGCATTGTTCACGTACCTTTGTAAAAAAGGGGGTGCACGCTAGACGGCGAATATACCTAAAAATTGAAAAATGCAGCTTGAAAATATGGATGCACGTTATACGCCGGTGCGCGATATACGCCGGATTTTGCGGTACTTATAAAAATATTCAAAAAGTTTGTGACATCTTACGCGTCTTTTCTTTAACAAGTCTTTTGGGTTCTTGGGGCCAGAATTAATGGCAACTCTTTTCCAACCAAATCCAAGAAACGAGAAGTGAAGAGATGCAAATAATATAGGATAAATATAGGATCTTAGAGTAAGCGTAATGACAATGTAAAGGAATTCTAGACAATTGACGTGCGTTGTGGCAGTTGATGATTATTGAAGTTCGTCGTTCAAGATTTAAATTCTACGTGTCGTGGATAAACATATTGGTGATCGATTAGAAGTTAAACGTCAAGCTACATACCACTGTAGATAAAGACAAGTTTATTACAGAATAATATAAGGTAGGATTGATTACTTATTAGTATATTTGAAGATTAGGCGGTTCGACTATTGAGATTGGTCTGAATTATATTGTGTGTTGCGTATTGCGTCATCGTAGATTCTCTCATTAATTATTAATATTATATTTGTTCAAAAAGTTTAAGTTGAATATCTTAATAAAGTCATATTAAGATAATGTTTGATCCGAGTTCTTTCGTTAATCCTACACCTCTAGCTCACGCTGATGCTTCGAGGGATGTACTTCCAAGGGGAGGTACATCACAAGTTAATTATATTTTGAATTAAATATTTTTGTTGTCTTTCTATTTCTATTGTTATATTTTTCACTCACTCACTCACTCAAACACGGGCACACACACGCACGCACACACACATACATAAACACAGTGTGATTAAAAACTCTTTTAAGCCTACTAGCGAGTTAATGCATTGTTGGTGAAAAAGATATTAGTGTGTGCATCGTGGAATACTTCTGTACTAATTGTAACTTTAAAAAAATTTAACTTATATATTTTAATAAAATTCACTAATTTTTCTAAAAATGAAATAAGATGACTTTTAAGAAATTAAAAAACTACTTGAGAAAATTAACATACTATAAACTTCACATCTTCAGAATTAATGTAAATACTTGTATAAGTTTTATTTTATTTATTATTTTTTTATTTAAAGGATACACGTTTGATTCCGATATCCGTGATTCGTATGAAGATGTGCCTGGGTATTGATTTATTTTAGAAGAAGTTAGTCTCTCCCTCTGTGTGTCCCATAATAACAGTATCAGTATATGAATTTAAGGTATCCGACTACATTCGGAATCGTGATATTGCAAAAGCGTATACATGGACAATATTTATGATATTTAGTGTCACTTAGATTAAAAAAATGTATATAAAATTATTTTAAAAATATTATTACAATAAAAAATTATTTAAGTACAATATTTTGACAAAAAAGAACATAAAACGATTACTTTTCAAAATATTCTCCTTTTGTGAAAAATGTTTCTATTATAATAATATTTTGCCTATATATAGCTCAGAACTCTCTACAGAGGCTCAACTAGAATTTTTTTAAATATATAACTTAGAAGTGGGTTTATCCATGTTTTACGACAACAGAGGGGAGAAATTTTAATAGCTGATAATTATTTCAATGGGTTGTAACTCTGAAAGTAATCTGAATTTTTCAAAAAAAAATAGTTCAGACTCTGTGGAGAAGTCTTTACTTTATATAAGGAAAATATTATTATTTTAGAAGCAATTTTTATAAAAGGAGAATATTTTGAAAAAAAGGTTATTCTAAGTTAATTTTTTACCAAAATATTGTATTTAAATAAATTTGTTTTGTCAAAATGTCCTTAAAACACTTTTATACATGTATTCTAATCTAAGTGACACTAAATATCATGAAAATTATCCGCTTATGCGCTTTTTTAAAATCACGGTACCGAACGTATTCGGATACCATAATCTGTCCAATTATAAATACTACAAATAAAATAAAAATAATTCAATAGTTATATAAAAATACATTAAATTAAACAATATATGAATGAAAAATTATTACTTTTTATTTTTACTTTGAATGTTCAAATAGTTTCTGGATGTTTTAATAATTTCGTTACTGTATTTTAAGCTTGTCGATAGGATCCTTTGGCTGCCAAACTTTGTTTTCCTTACATGCATTATGCATTTCTGCAAGAAACGGGTTAGTTGTGCTTGAAACTCGATTTATGGATTCTTACTTTTTCCAAAATTCGGAATAATGTAAAGTTGGAAACTTCAATGGCGCGAACTGCTGATTTTATGATACGTCTCTTCTGCAAAGATTATATGTCTAAGTGTTTCATCTCCATAATTAGGGATTGCAATACCGGTATACCGGGATACCGAATACCGGTATTTTGAGACATTTGTACTATTTTGTAATACTGGTATTCACAAGTTTAAATACCGGTTTTTCGGTATTTACTAGAATTTTTTAAAATTATTTCCAGTATATGTTCAGGGATAGCCAACCTAGCAAAATAGCATACGTTTTTGTATTTATGTCTCCTTAACGGACGAAATTAATTAGACTTTGAATATAAAGTTGTATAGTATAATTAATTACAGTTCAGAGCGATACTGCACACACACAGGATTAGTAGTCGGATATTCGTATCTTTGAAAACAGGGTTGTAGTTGTGAAGAAAATGCGTAATATTTCGATATTTTTTAAATTGAGGAGCTTGTTATTCACATTGTATTTACACATCGTCATGCTTTTTTAAATGAAAATGAAAAAGAAGAAAAGAGACTAACCAATCTGAATTTTACATGTATATAGTGAATTTTCCTAAAATGTTTTACTCACAAACCTATCCACATTCAGAAGAATTCGGTACAGTTATTAAAGATGATGATGGCACTAATGTCGATAGTGAAAAGGAATTGTCTCTTGAACAGAAATTAGGATTAGCGATAACTAAAAAAATTTCAAAAAAACCAAAATACCATACAGAAATCAGTTATATCCAAAACCATCCGACGAGAGATTTACAGGTAAATACGTGGAAAAAGTGTATATCGAGTATTACTAACAATACCACCAACTAGCGTAGATGCCCAAAAGAGAGTTTTCGACAGCTGGTAATTTTCGTACATAATTACGTTCCAAGCTTAATAACAGTACAATTAATGCATTATGTTTTTTAAGACCATATTTCGAAAATTTGTAATAGTACCAGAGACTGAATAATGATATTTACACTTTTTTGTGATTTAAATAAATAATATGTTCCTTTGCTTTTTTTGTGGTTATTTATATACCGTTGAAATTTAAAAATTACAAATTAATTTTTTGTGATATTTACACTATCTAATAAAATTGGAAAATAAAACAAAGAAACACCTGTGTGTATTTTCTTTCTTTTCCTTAAACTTCTACTACCGGTATTAAAACCGGTATCCCGGTATTAAGATCTAAAAAATACCGAATACCGGTATTGAGTTTTTGGTCCGATATTGCAATCTCTATCCATAATCTTTGTACTTACGTGCATAGTAGTTTTGCTTTTTACAGAACCAACGCACACATAGTGGCTTGAGATGTGCTTGGCAATTATTTTCAGGAACACGTTTTCAAATTATTGGCCTAGCCATTCTGTTGCACTAAAATTGTCTTTCAGCTAATGTAATTGCACTTTTCTTTAACTTCTCGTTTTTCTTTTGATTCAAGGACTCAACTGATTCTCAATATTTTCTTGAAAACTTTCCTTTTATCTTACTTTTACAATGGGTTGATATTCAACTGAAATAAAAAAAAATGGTATCGACTAGCGTATGAAAATAGAAAAAATATTTGTAATTCGTAATTATTAGACTCTTGTAAAAACTGAAAAATGTGTCAAATGAAGTGACAGATGTCATCGAGTATTGATTGAAGGTTTCACAATTTTGCGCTATATCATCACTTATAACTGTATTCGCCAATAATTCACGTTTAAATATTCCCATACTACAATTATTATGTGACAGAGGGAGAGTTTTAAGAGTGCTAGTGAATTTTAAAGATAAATAGTTTGGGTAATGAAGCGTTCCAAAACTGTCATTCCCAATTTCATAAACAGAAAAGATGATTCAAACAAAATAAAACGACATGGAAGGAAAAAGGTTTTGACAGCACGGGACAATCGGCAAATGTATCGATCATCAAATAAAAGGGACTTCGAATCGTGACATTTCGAAACATTTCAGCCAAAAGATTTCACTTGTTTCAATTTAGAAGAGTCTTGAATCGAATATCAGTAAAAAAATCTATGAAAATGAAGAAAACACTAAAGTTACTTACACATCATCAATCAAAGAGACTGAAAGGGACTAAAAATGTCAGGTTTTGAAATGACGAGTGAAGAAAATTATATTGCATGATGGAAAGAAGTAATAAATTATTTCATACACGCTTTAAGTAGTTATTACAAAAATAAAATTCCTGAAAACTCAATGGATAATATGCATATACGAGGGTAACTCTGAAATTTTTGAGATACGGGCAGACGAGAAGGTACAAAAAAAAAAATTAATGGTTTAATTTGAAAATACAAAGTATTTTAACACAGTTGACGACTTTTTACTGATTTACTTCAAGTTGTTGTGGTGACTAATGCCACCTGCCCGACGAAGTCAGATCGAGGCTAGAATAAGGGCTAGGATTTTTACGCCTGTCATTAGTTTTGAGCACCATGCAGGTGACAATACAATTTTGCTCGATTCCACCCCAGTTTAGAGGGAGAAAACCCTGGGTGAGGCCAAGGGCCTCCCACCTCTATTTCCCTTCCACCAACCACACGAGAGGACTTGCGGCTCGATGACTATTTAGAGTACCCCCATGTCGCAAAGGCACTATACATATACAAACATCTATGTCTTCTCCGGGATTCGAACCCAGTCCATACGGCACTGCAGTCAGCCTAATTAACCATTGTACCGGTTGGACAACTTCAAATTGCTTAGCGTAGAATAAATTTTAGACTAAAGAGAAAATGGAGTTGACGCGAGAACATTATCGTGCTGTGATTTTCTCTGATTTTAAAGCAGGATTAAATCAAGCCGAATGTGTTCAACGGCTGCAATCAGCATTTAGTGATAAATCTTTGTCGTGTTACTGTATTCAGATGCTTTAAAGAATTTTGCAAAGGTCACTATTCTCTTCAGGATGATTAACACACAGAGAAAAGCCTCGGTCAGCAGTAATCCCGGATAATGTGTCTGCCATACAAAAACTGTTAATGGATGATAGTCTCTTTATCTACCGAATGATACAGAAGGGACTTAATATTGGATCCCCCACCATACACAAAATTATTCATGAAGAATTACATATGGAAAAAGTAGTTTGCTATTTGGTTTCCCATAATCTAACCGAGCCCCCAAAACAGGAACGTGTCAGAATCAGTAATGAAACCCATAAATTGCTAAATGATGGTGGTCACCACATCACTTCTAAAATTGTAATGGGTGATGAAACATATTTCCCGTTTTTTGATGTTCTAAAACGTTAAGAAAGTAAAGTATGGGTCTTTGAAGATGAGCCCACGAGACAACGAGCAGTGAAAAACGTAATGTATGCCGATTTCTTCAGAAGTATGAAATTGGTCAAAGCCGTCTCGTTGCAAGGATAGAAGATAGTAACAGAAAACTGGTATACTACTAAATATCTTCCAGAAATTTTCGAAAGTGAATGTTAGGGGACTAATGCTTGACCATGACAATCCATATTCAAATACAGTTGAGTTTCTTACGTAAAAACAAATTAAAGTGATAGAACTTCCACCTTATTCTCCGGATCTCCGGTTATTTTTTAATCTAAAAAAGAACTTACGTGGACGTCGTTTTCATTCAGAAGAGATTGATATGGCTATAAATGCAATTTTTTCAGCAGTTCCAAGAAATGAAGGGTTTGAGGCATTTAATCTGAGGAAAATTCGTCCACAAAAGTGCATTGATGCTGCAAGAGACTACTTTGAACACTCCTAAAATTTTGTAAGTATATTTTTAAAAACTTAGGTGCATCTCAAAAATTTCAGAGTTACCCTCGTATGTATAATTTCATCTCTGACAAATGATCAGGGGTTTAATATAATTTTTTATTAATTTCACAAATAGAAGCTACACTAGGGGTATTGACAACGGAGCCTTGTAATTTTGTTCCTCAATTTGGTCAACTGACGATGACGGCAGAGCGGAAACCATATCCTCCATATTCCACACCACATCAAAGTGAGAATTTTGAACCTCAACAGATTTTCTACGCGTCATCTCTTCCGCACAATGGTTCTTCTATGGCAGCACGACTCGAATTCACGACGGCAACTCCATCATGAGTTTGGGGCCAGGACCACTTGGTTATATATATATATATATATATATATATAATGATGTAGATCCACACACACAGATACAGAGAGAAAGATTTCAAACTTTTAAAAATATTTGTTATCGCTGCACAAATACGTTTATATTCAACTTTGATTTTGTATTTTAAGTTGGCAATTCGATATAAATATAATAAGAGTAAATGTGATATACTGATGAGATTTTATACTTCACTAAAATGTATACTCTCTAACTGGGAAATTTTATATGTGATGTTAAAGGTAATATTTACTGCAAAATACTGTATATTAGGAATTTATTTAATAATGTATTAAAATTAAATCATTAAGTAGGAAAAATAAAAACAGACTAAAATAAATATTATTTTTAAAAATTTATTTAAGTATTCATAAACAATAAAGAAAAATATATGTGTTGAGAATATTAAGTTATAAAATGTGGTAAGTTTTTTAAAATTCTACGTTGAATTTATATATTTGTAGAATATATCATAATGGACAAATGTATTAATGAATTATTTCAATTTAAGAAATACGCTCCAATGAAAGGAAAAATTATCTAAAATTCTATTAAACTATTTTAAATATTTAATTTTTTTTCAGTTATTGTGTGAGTATAAATTATTTTTTATTTTCTTATACATTTAATAATCAGTGTAAATGAGCTTTAAGACATGTACTCATCGTGAAAAAATGTAACACATATTTTTCTTCAAAATATTTTTTTTCTATATATCAGACATTCCTTAATATAATTTCAATAAAGGTAGTTCAATAACATAAGTGAAATAATTTTTTTAAACATAGGCAACAATTTCTGCAAGCTGTGATTAATTCATACTATTACACAAGTTTTTCTAGTGCAATTATAATTCTTAATTATTAAAAAAACCGGAAAATTATTATGTGATCTTAATGAGATTTTTATATTTCAACTCTAACAGAAGTGTAAAAATAAAATTCCTAATTACATAAAAATGAAACAAAAGCTTATGTCTGCAACATATAATTTACGTCGTCAATTTTGTACTAGCATTTACAAACTTAGACTTCAAATTGCTTTGTTATAAGTTTTTAGCCAATAAAAGAAAAGTTGTTTTGAACAACACAGTTATGTTTCTATATAATATAATTAAGTGCAATATTTTCATAGGTACTTCATCATCAACTACAAAAAGATACATGACATTTAAATAAGGAAAAATATTAAAAAAAAAACTGAGTATAATTTATTGCTATCATTATTCGAGAACGTTGTTTCAAATTTTTCAACTTATAATCTTCCCAAAACTTTTTCATTTGTAAAAAAATATCCGCGATATTTTTTAGTGTTGTGCCTTATTAAAAATAATTGAAGGTTATACTTTATAACCAAGTAAAATTTTAGCAAATAAAAAATGTATATTCTTTGATCAAGAAACTATTCAGAAAACTAGTATAATTTTAACAGTTTATTTTTTATTTCCATATAGCTGCCCTAAATCCGTTGAGATCTACTTAAATTTTATGTCAATTAAACTATGAGGAATTATTAAGAGAAATATTAATCCGAAGATCTCAAGATATGGGAAGATAAATTGTATTTGGAGAGATATGCGGGACTGAAAAGGTCACAAAACCCGAAGAGTACAGGAACAGTTTTGTACTACTGCAGTAGAGTCTCGAAAACTTGGCACTCAATAACCTGGCAGTCCAAATAACTCGTCCAAACCCTTGCTGGTCCAAAAAATCCCCCGTGCAGAATGTGTCGGAAAATGATGATGACGTCAACGTTGAGGACATCGTACAAACTCCTAAAATATCACATAGTGAGGAACTAAAGGCTGTAGAAACCATGCTTCAATATTTTGAACAACAAGGGGCTGCAGTAATAGACACAGTTTCTTCGTCGTCTTCATGATGAAGATTCAAAACGCAGAATACAGATAGGAAAACAACAAAACATTACACATTTATTTGAAAAAAAATAGCCAGCTTTTTTGAAAAGTCGGCTACTTAATTTTAAGCTTAACGACTACTTAAGTATTTCTCTGAGGTGTGTCGGATCAGATAAATTACTGTATACTATGCATTAATTAATTTACATTTTCATATATTAAATGATCAATGCCTTCATAAAATATGTATTTTTACTTTGTTTAAGGTTATTTAGGCACTTTAGTTTCAGTTGCATTTTCAAGCAAACAATTCATACAAGTGCAGTAGAATATTTTCTGAGGAAATGCTTGTGTTTACTCTTTTTTAATTTCCTTTTGGATAACCCGGTATTTTCACAAATTTGGTCACCCTAGGGTCGATATTAGACTGAGTGTTTGGGACACTACAGTACTAATAACCTATTAGGACTTAAATAATGTCACTATAATACATTAAGGTACTACTTCTCTATTAATGCGAAATGTATTTGCATCAATAATATCTGCAATACATTTGACAATATATTACACGCACGTATACACACCTAAGAGCGATTGCTATACCTCGTAAAAGTTTCTAGTCATCCAGTTAAATAAATAATTAAATCAATAATAATAAACATTTACTTGCGCATAGCACTGTGAAATAGCTAAGAAATTTGTTATTTTTTGTCAATTATTTCATAGGTGTTTTACTTACCAATATCTTAATGCTATTGCCCTAAATGGGAACTCTGGAATGTGACGGAAGATGACTAGCAGCTACGTATTTGACGCGCTGTTTTCCTTTTAGGTGTTTAGCTGTGGACATCTGATATGTTCACTTTGCTGTAGGAACGGAGATATCCTAGTTATTAAAGTCAATTAAATTATTATCAGTTAATTAAATTATTTTGACTTTCAGCCAATGGTCGAAATGTAATATGTTACAATTAATTTCTCGATAAACAGTTTTACTTTTGTTTTCGCATGCTTTTTGAATGCCGAGAGTCGATGTTAAAGGAGTGTGGTAAAAAACATCCAAGTGTAAATATCCTTACTGGGAAGGATATTGAACACCCAATATTCATTAATTCAAGAGATTTGCCAAATAAGTTTCTTCTTGAAAGGATGTCTTGATATACTATTTCAAGAACGATATGAGCTGTTACTAAAATCTGTACCCAATATGTGATTGTTTGTAAAGTAGTGAAAGTGTTTTTTAAAAATTAAGTATTTGTACGAAAATGCTTCTATTTTTGCAGTTTCTGGGTACAAGATAGTAAAGCTAATCAATGAGCACCATGATAATTATTATAAATTAAGAAAGTTCTACTATCACTAAGTTAAGAAAGTTTCCTTCATGATAAAGTTTAAAAAATGAATTTGCTATGCTAATTTTAATAGTGGCATGCAAATGTTATACTATCGTGAATTGAATCCCCCTCCCCCCAAATAAAATATTAAATTCTTGTGAATGCATGATTTTAATTTCCTTTAATTGGTTTGCGTTTTATGTTTCTGTTAAGAAAATATGGGTTAGGAAAGTTAAGTTGGTCAAACTTGCAAAAATCGTTATCCCAGAACTATTCTAAAAACTTAGAGGTTTTGATATATAAAATAGCGATAAATTCAAGCTTTCAAAAATGTGTATGCGTGTGGCATCAATAAAATACCTGTAAAACCCATAGGAAGTGAGAATTAATCTAAAAAGGGCACATTAGTCAGTGATCGTTATTGAGTATCTAATCAAACAACATACAGCTGCAATCATCTGTCTCAAGACTATAATGTAATTAATGACTCAGATACAGATTTTTAAAACTTCTGTTATTATACCAAAACAAAAACTTCAAAGCTATGCTTTTAAAAAAAAAGTCCAAACGCAATGTTAGAGGGGAAGATATGTCCTCTAAAATGTTTTTTTTTACCTTTTTGCGTAGCTAAGAAAAAGGCACATTTTTACGAAAAGGTTAGTATTCGAGAAAGGAAAAAAGGCTTTCGGCCAAATCTAATTCACATGTATTGAAAACGAAATGCTAGCCCTATCATAGGAATTGAATGTCTTATTTAGAAAATACAACTTAAAGACAGAGACAACCCCCTCATTTTTGCCTTGATGCAAGTCATTATCCGTTTTGCATTGACTTGTAAAATTGTTGTTCACCTGTTGCATTGCTTGCCCTTCATATTATAGTTAGCGAGTTAATTCACCGTGGCCCAGAGTCGGTCAAAGCCCCTGTTTATGAGAATTCACGCGTATGCAGGTGGAGAAAGCTCTGGCGCTAGCACCGGTCAAGGAAGAATCGCAGAAAAACGAAGACAAGTAGTGGGTAAGCGTGATGTGTACGGAAGGACCTTATGCTGTTGGAATATAAGTCTAGGATTCCGTGAGAGGAAAAGCAACATTGTGGGACTTAGAATCTCTTGAATGTACCGTCGCGCTGTTAGAGTGTAGTGGATAACAACCACAGGGATCCAGTTTTCAAATAGAATGACACCCTATACCATTATTTCTGGTTGCCGGGTTGTGTGAAAGACGGGAATCAAGTAAACATCGCATCACTATCCTGGACGTCTGCAGAAACATTTTCGTTATCAATCGAAGTTCAATTCAATCCTGTATTTATAGCGAGTGAGTGAATGCGAGGTTTAATGGCGCAAGAGCCAAATCTGACCATACTGCGCCAAACATTTGTTAAAATATTAAAACATTTGATAAAATGTGTTAAAATATTGACAGCACAATTTTTTAAAAAGTTAAAATTTCAAATCACGTATAAAAACTCGTTTTCAAGCAATAAAAACAAGCAGGTCAGACAAGATCTAAAAATAAAAGCATTAAAGAAAAGACTAGTGAAAAATTAAATTGTAGAAAAAGTTTAAGCATTTCATGTAAATAAAAATTCGTTCCTACTTTTTCGGAAACGCGTTGGAGTTAACGCGCGTAAATGTCTTTTAGGATAATTAATAGGATTTCCTTTAATTGCGAATTTAACCGTAGGATCTGGCTCAAGTTCCTCCTCCTCCACGTATTAAGTTGTCATATCCTCGTCATCGGTTGCATATTCTATAGATGCTGATTTTCTAGGTCTATGTGGAGCCATTTTTATTTCAATTTCTGGTTTCTGCACTTTTGAGCGCTTTCTTTTATTTCTTGAATTTCGTTTTACACACTGTGGGATTTCAGATGCTTCAGAATGTTCACTATTGGAAGTAGTAGGGACAGACTCTGGTAAGGGAACTAATGGCTGAGTTTCAGTTGAAAGTGCAGCAAATTTATTAGGAGTTGTAAGAGAACGGGTTTCAGTTTCTAAAGATGAAACAGAAGTATTCAAGTTATTGCCAGGGGAAGTAGTTGTAGTAATAGGACTGGGTATTTTTAACAAAGACTTACTTTGTATTGTTGTTATTATTGCAGATGGGGAAGGAAGTAGATTTTCTTGAGTAGATGAACATGACATGGAGACGGTAGACACTGAAGATGATGTACTATGCATTAGATTTTCAAAAGATAGGGGTTTCAGGTATTGTAAAGGTGGACAGATTATGTTTGTTATATTTGGATCTGTTTGGGTAGTTGTGGATATAGATGACGGCTTAGTAGCCTGAGCATACGTTTGGGTTAACTGAGGAACTATTAATTTGCGTGCTTCAAAATAAGATATGTTTTTATTGGTTTTAATTTCTTGGATCTGCTTTTCTAATTTCCATTTTTGGCATAATTTTGAATCTGATGGATGAGACTGCGTACAATTAACACATTTCGGCTCTAGAGTACAATCCATGGAAGAATGCCCAACGGATGCACATCTAGAGCATGTTAATTGCCCGAGGCAGGAAGTTTGGGAGTGACCAAACCTCTAGCACTTAAAACAGCGCAGAGGATTTGGTATGTATGGGCGTATTTTACAGTTGAGGTAGCCGGCTTTTATTGTTGTGGGTAAATTTGGGCTATTGAAAGTTAAAGTTAAGTGTTTTGTTGGAATAAGTGTTGAGTCTTTTTTTATTAGTGATTTTTCTGACCTGAATAACATCCTGATTGGAGAATCCTTCAAGGACTTCCGGTTCAGGAGTGGTCAACAGGTCAGGTTCAGAAATAACACCACGACAGGAATTCAGGGTTTTGTGCGGAATTATTGATACAGGTTCATTAAGAAATGATTTCGCGAGAAAAGAAAGGACTTTGCAACGCTGACGTAGTTTCTATTAGCAGATCCCCGGATCGCAAACGTTTAACTGACTTCGGTTCGCCACCTATTCCGATAAGGGTTTTATGGATTGCAAATGGCGATTTATTTGACATCTTATTGTTTGTTAAAGAAATAAGTAGGTATCTGGAATTTCTTGAAATATCATCGACGTTGAGAATGGGTAATACGAGGCCTTTACCCGGGAACAGCAGCATTGGATTCATAAATACGTGTAAAAACCTTCATTCTGGCGTGCATCCACCCACCACGGAGTCCAACAGTGTGCCAGTCATCTGGCAAAACCAGGCACGGCTCTTACCTGAAGTACACCCAGAACATAGTGCTACAGCATCAGGGCGAGGATCCAACGGGTAAACCCGACACCCCTTATCTGCACCACTAACCCTACAGCAGTGTCTCTTCGGGACACCGAAGACAGGTACCACCCGCCGATTGACAGGAGCGGGCTCACTCCTGCTATCCGTCTATAGCGAAGCGTGGGCCAAAGGTATTCCCAGGACACAATTTTCCGCCTTACGGGACGCCGCACACGGCAAACATGTGGGTCGGAAAACCAACATTGCTAGTTAAAAATAAATAAAGTAAAATAATCAAAACATGTAAAGAAATCCAAGTAATAATACAAATACCAAAATAAATAATCGAAAAAATCACGAAAGGATTAAACTAAATTAAACGCAATGCAAAATGAATACAAAAATGTTAATTAGAAATTTAATTAAAAAATAATTTAATTATACGCATATGTATTTCGGAATAATTGTCTGGGGTCTCGACCTGAAATGAAGAAAAGGGAAATATGAATGGCAAGAAAGAGGGCCGAAACTAGAGAAAGATCACTAGGGCACCCCGGGTTCGTGAAGCCCGTGTTTATCAAAGATAGTAAACCCCTTGGGAAAAGGAAAAGATCACTAGGGCACCTCGGGATTCTGACACCCATACTCCCCTAAAGAAGGTGAGCCCCCTGAGGGGGCTATATTTATAGAATGTGCAATCAAGTGAAATTGCGCTTGAGGAGGAATAGTGGTCAGGAGTTTCGGTGACATCAATCCTCCTTCACTGAATCGCGTATTGATATTCACTGTTGTCAGCGTTTCGGTATTACGTCGGATTATTAAAAAGAGTGTTTTTTTTCCAGGTATAGAAGTTTAAGTTGGCATTACTTTCCAAGATGGCGACCGATTTAACAGCTGTCAAGTGATTTATTCTCAGTTTGGTTTGGCAATTCATCAAAACGATCATTAAGCAAGGTGTAGATTCGTCGAATGGGCCCAAAACGAGATTGCCGTTGTTCCCGATTTTCATAAACGAATTTTGTTTAGCGATGAAGCGCACTTCTGGTTGAATGGCTACGTCAACAAACAAAACTGCCGCATTTGGAGTGAAGCTAATCCACAATTATATGTCGAAACACCGTTACATCCAGAAAAACGACCGTTTGGTGTGCTTTATCGGCTGGTGGAATCATTGGTTCATACTTCTTCAAAAACGATGAAGGCCACAACGTTACAGTCAATGGTGATCGGTATAGAGCCATGATTACTAACTTTTTCATTCCTGAATTGAAAAATCATGATGTCCAGGAGCTGTGGTTCCAACAAGACGGCGCAACATGTCACACAGCTCGTGCCACAATCGATTTATTGAAAGACACGTTTGGTGACCGCCTAATTTTACGTTTTGGACTTGTGAATTGGCCTCCAAGATCTTGTGATTTAACACCGCTAGACTATTTTCTGTGGGGCGATGTAAAGTCATTGGTCTATGCGGATAAGCCACAAACGCTTGACCATTTGGAAGATAACATTCGCCGTGTTATTGCCGATATACGGCCACAAATGTTGGAAAAAGTCATCGAAAATTGGACGTCCAGATTGGACTACATCCGAGCCAGCCGTGGCAGTCCCAAGCCAGAAACCATATTTAAAATGTAATGCCACAAGATTATCTTTCGAATAAAAAAAATTCATGTCAATCGAATAATGCATCGTTGTTTTATTGCAATTTAAAATTCTATACCTCTAAAAAAACACCCTTTATGAACGCATCAGGGGATGTGATCCCCGAGAGGTTGATCACTTTGTCATCGCGTCCTGTCATCACTCTCGGTCGGTCGCTTCTTTTTTGATACCTGTATCACCATGGTACCATTTTTGGCACTATCGTCAAATGGTGAGCAACAATCCGTCCCAGGCATTGAACTATACCGTACTTCACCCATTTTTCTCCATTTAGACTAATTGCGTATCCTTTATCAAATGATGCTACTTTCTCATATTAATAATGAATCTTTTAAATATGGTATGTTTATTATTAAAATTCAATAGTTATTGGATTTCTTAAGTGTTTTTAAATCGAAATTTTGAAAAGATTCGTATGAATAGTGATATAATCAATGTAATTTAATATGCATTTGTAATTTAATGCAGTTTATTAAAATGAAATTTTTTGGAATCATAGAGCTATGTAAGAATTTTCCCCAACTTTCTTTTTATAGACTCAAATGTATTTCTCACTTTTCCTTTTTATCTTTTATTTTCAATTCGTTTAAATATTTTTATCTAAAAGTTATTGAAATTGCAAATAATTCAATATAAAATAAGACAAAATTTTTCTAAATGTAATTAGTCTTTCTGATAACTTTAAACTTTTATGTTTTCATTTCAGTTTCATTTATAACAAACCGAAGTTTACATTTTGGTTAATTAAAATACTTACAATTAAAAATGTAATGAGTGGACAGTGAAGCAAATAATTAATTAAAAACACCCTATTACTTTTAAATCTATCATCTTTAATTAAATTTTTGTAAATTACTTATTCAGTTAATGCAAATTAAGAACAAAAATATACATTTCGCATACGCATGTAACTTATTTAAGGAAATTTTAAAGAGTAACAAAGAAAAAAAATTGTATTTTAATTTGTAATTTTTTGAAAAAAAAATATGAAAAGCCATAAAAAAAGAAAAAAAAGATAAAATGACCCTCCTACTTAAAGAGAAATTTAATTGGTTTCGGAAACTATATTCATCATTTCATTTTGTGGCTCCATAAAGCGTATTTTTAAGAAGACTGCCACACGCCCACGTTCACACTGGTAGTTTCTTAAATTTCTTGCAGCGTCTTATTCAAGATTAAAGAAAGTTTCTCGCTAAGAGGATTATGAATGAAATAATCACCCAAAGAGTTTGGAAAGTTAGTTGTGAACTTGTATAAATATGCAAAAGTCCTCGGAGCATGCTAGAAATTTGTAAAACGAGGAGATGTAGAATATGTGTGTGTTTGATTTGGAGCCTATTAATGAGAAATGATTATTATGAGTAATGACTTTGTCTCAAATGTTGTTTAATTGCTGTAGAAGTATTGTATCTAAAAATATATATAATAGTCATTCTTATTTTGAAAAATACTAAAGATGAAACATTTTTTTTTATTTTACTTATGCACAACTGATGGAGATTTTATTCAACATTTTTCTTTGTAACAATTTATGCACTTAATGATTATTTTTACCAGTTTGATCTGAAATTCTTACTCTATTATTTTCTGTCTAAATATTAAGAAATTTGATTCTCCAATTTATGCTTAAAATGTATCTTGCACCGCATTATCTACCCATCGCACTCAGATAATTTAATTACATCATTTTGTGAATAAAATTTCTTATTATAAAAATATTCATAATGTTACAAAATTTTGAGTAAAATCAAGGACTTACTCTATTTATAATAGAATTGATGAACCATGTTCCCAAATTAAAACGATTAAAAAATCAATAAATGAAAAACTGAAACTGTTGGTTTCGTGAAGTTTGACTATTTCTGTAGATAGGTTTGTAGAAGAAGCCTCTCAAGTGTTTTCCTGACGTTGGGAATTTTTTTTTACATTTATCATAAAATATTTGATTTTTTCAGTAGAGAAAAGGAGCCTTGTCAATCTGGTTACCACGGTTATATCTGTGTCTAGGGAGAAGTACTTGTGTAAAAATATAGTTCGACTGAATCGTATGTATTTAAAAATAATGTCATTATACGGAATATGCCTTGAAGACAATTCATAAAGATTATAAACTGTCCCTCGAGTTTGTCGAACACTTCCTTAGCCAATTACATCGCAGGATCATTCCTCAATAAAGTACTTTTGGAACCAGATAGGACGATACACGCAACTATTTTACAATGTTGCCAATTTTACCCGATCGTTGAAAGAAATTTCACTAGAATCCTAAAAAACTCCATTTAAGCTGAATGAGAGTTTGCATCCAAGCCAGAGGTGGGCTGTCCTGTTGTTGATTTCCTTCCTTCGTAACAATCGGAGTGGCCGTGGTAGTTGAGCAGTTATGGCATCAAGTCCCTCGTTTGCATTATTTTAGTCGGGTCCCATGTCGACAGCCACCAATGATTCTTGCCCTACACGTATTTTATGTTATGAGACACTAACTTGTTTTCACGAAGCCATCAATGTTAATAAGGAATCAAACATCTCAGCTTTGAAAACCAATCGATGCAATTTTTTCGAACAACATTTAAAAGCGTTCATTACTAAATCTAGTCATTTAAAATTTATTACACTTATTTATAAATGTTTAGAAGTTTCTCGTGAGTCTTCTATCATAATAGTAAGCAATAAAATGTCACACACCTTCGAAGAAACACTTGTTCTGTTTGCTGCAATAAAAGTGGGGGCAAGGTTTTAAAGGGAAAGAATATTCTAAGAAATTAAAATGTATTATTTTGACAGCAAATACCATTGTTAGATGAATAGAAATTTTTGCAGAAAATTAAAAAAAAATAATTATTTAAACTGTTTATGATACTTATTAGATATTTTTAACAATGAATTATATGAAGAACTACATTTTTGTGAGCAAGTTAAAAAAGATGTACCGGAGGAAATGTCTTTCCAACAGTGAATAATTTCTTTGCGAAAAGTATCATTTTATGGAAAAACTGCATGTGTAACCAATGAAAAAGCAACTTCTTTGTCTGGAAAAAAAAAAAAAAAAAATTCAAGGCAAAGGTAACTTAAATAGCTCCCTCCTCCATGTGAAATTCTTATATTGTATTACATATTGGCAAGCTATTTCAGTAACAAAAGATTTGGGACAAATACATCATGTGGTACAGAATGTAATAAGTTTTGTTAACTGTATAAAAACGAAACAAGAATAGTAGAATATTTTCTATATTATACAGTGAAATGGGTATTAGCTAAGGCACAATTTATTACTACACCGAAGTTCATCGGGATATCTCACGGGAAACTGCTAAAAAAGGTTAAAATAAGATGAATTATACATTTTCTTTTGTGAACAAAGATAAGAACTTGTATTCTTTTTTCAGTGACAATAAGTGGCTGTTGATAGCCTATTAATTAGTTAAAATTTTTGAACAAGTAACCATGCTAACACAGTTTGTCCCTTCAAGGAAAAGATAACATTTTAACAATGCCTGAGAAAATAAAAGTGTTTCGAAAAAAAATCCTTATGTAAAGGACAACTTTGGAATAGCCTCATTAGAAATGTTTCCACCATTGAGTGATTTTGCTGCTTAAAAATGAAGTAAATATGGAACAAGTTAAAAGTGTTATAACTGCACATTTTATAAAAAATTGGAAAGATAATTTTACAGCCACTTTACAGAATTTCCGAGCAGCAGGTTTATTATTATATTTTTAGCAAAGGGATCATGGGTCATTGCTAAAAATATAATAATAAACCATCTTTAAGTTGCTGCTCAAGAGCAGCTAATTGACAATAGAGAAAGAACAATGTTGCATTCTCTCTCTCTCTCCAAATTTAAGGAAAAATCTTTTTATAATTGAAGGATTGGTTTGAAAACTGAGAATATTTATATATTTGGTAATCACAGCAACGAATTAAATCGTATCATAAAATTCCACTTTAATTGCGTAGATTTTTCTGTAATGACAGTAATGAAAAACAATTATTAAATATAGAAAATGTTTTGAACTTTTCCGAGCCTCGAACCAAAGTTTTCCGATATTACTAAATAAATACAATCTAATTCGAATTCCAATTTATTTATTTATTAAATTTAATTTAATTTAAATGTATGTATGTCATTTATAATGAAGAAATTTGATTTTTGATTACACATACACATGTATGCACTCGACAAAAAGTTGCCCCGAAAGGAATATTCCAAACACGATTAAATTTAGAAGGGTGGGAAAACGTTTATACATGAATGAATAATTACAATTTAAGGCTGAAATATGCAAAATTTATTCAACAAAATGCAGAAGGGCGTTTAACCACCGTTTTTATTTGTACATCATGCAAAGCTCCTTTTTAGTGAACCTTACTGGTTCTTCATGAAGTCTTGCGATATTACACCTCATGCTACTTGAACATTGGAGAGTAGTTCCTAAATATTACTTGGTACGGGTGGAATGGTGTCTTTTCATGGCATAACACATTCTTGAACGGAGAAAGGTATTGTGAAAATGTTAGCTATAATAAGTTATCGATATGTTATAGATAAGTTCCAGAGACGTTAGCAGTATGAGGTCCAGAAATGTATAGCCAGAAAAATGATCAGGAATGGGGCTGAAAATGATCCTAAGATCGTACAAATATAACGTGTGCCTTCCAAAGAACCTGTAACGAGCACCAAAGATGACTTAGAATCATACTCAATAACACCCTATTCCACTGCACTAGACCTTATGGATGTGTAACTTTGCATAACGAACCGTTGATCATTACTCTGACCGTATTGTCTCCAATCACGAGTTCGATTGTCGTCTACACCAAGAAATAAATTAAAAGTAAAAAAAAACTTTTTTAAAAACAAGCTTTTATTTAAATGCACTTAAATAAAATATTATCTAGGAATATGGAACAAAATTATTAAATTATTGCCTTGTCATCGGTCCTTGACAAGTGTGCAAAATTTCAGCTCAATCGGTTGAAGATATCAGCCTCAAACTTGAGTTGCAAGATTCCATCCAAACAAATTACATTGCAAGTTAAATAAAAGCTTGTAAAAAATAGAAAATATCATTATTTTTCAAAAAGAATTATACCGTATCGTGGCAAAATAAATAATCTTCCCGATTATGTAATTATTTTTTGTCTCAGTTTGAAAGAAAGAATAAGATGGGTTTTTTTAAAAAGGTTGAAGACTCGGAACTTCTTAAAGCTCAATCCCATAAGCTGCTTGGCAGAATAAAAACTAACAGGGGTAAAATATTTTTAATTAATTTCTTTTTAACTAATTGTGATATCGGAATATAAATGGTCAAAACATGCATTGTCATCCAAATTAAACGTGTATGCAAAATTTCAGCTCAATCGGTTGAAGACATCAGCTTCAAAATTGTGTTGCAAGATTCCACCCGAATTGCGCGAAAGGTAAAAAATAAACGAATTCCCACTTTTGGTTTTTATCTCTGGAAGAACAGGGTAGAATTTAATGAAATTATGCATTTAATTTGACATACCAAGAAATAAAAAAAAGGTTACCACACAATACTCACTAAAGAGTGGGCAATTCAGTAGCTGCCAAAAGTCTATAAAAGTTTTCAACGAGGAATAATAATTATTTAAGAGTATGTTCCCCTCTCTTGCAGTTAAAATGAATAATTGCTGAAAATGAGAGTTTGTGAATTTCTGTATCAATCAATTCGACAACTCCAGCAACATTGTTTTCTTGTTTTTAATAGCTATGTGAGGGGAAAAGCGAATTATAATATCCTTACTAAAATATCATTCCAAATATGCTTAATTGGATTATGATCCAGAGATCTTGTTGGCCTTTCATCTGAAGAATATCTTAACTTTCCAGAAATTCTTCGGAAGATGAATGCTGACATCCATAAAAATGAAATTAAATACAGCTGAACTTGTTTCATCTCTACATTTTACAGCCGTCACAGTATAACTAGCTATCTAGGGATTTAGAGCTCCCTATCTAAAATCTTTAAGTAATTCACTACCTCTTTCCATTATCTAAATATAGATGGTAACTGTTTTTAATTGATTGGTTTTAAATTTTATTAGAAAATAAAGAAAAAAAATACAAATGGGATCTCCAAGATGAGCAAATGAACGAAACTTGGAAATTGACATGATAGTATACAAAGTATTTTCATTAGATCACACATCTTACACGTGTACGAAACCTTATGTAATTGGCACTATAATTTCTAATTTTATTAGGAAGCATCAGTTTTAGTTTTTGCTCATTAATCTTTAACTAAGAGTATAAATTCTTTTAAATTTTAACACCAATGTAATTTAGCGGATTAGAGTGATTTGCTTGTGTGACATTCTAATAATTAAATTTTTATTCTAAATGTGTCTTAATGCCATTTGTGGAACAGAAACTTCACTTTTTATGTTATATGCCCAGTTATTGTACAACTCTAACAATAACAGGGCATATAACAAATTTAGAATTTATAACTTCGAACAGTTATTCAGTATATTGTACAATTTGAAAAAGAAACTTCCATATACACCTTTAATTTTTTGGAATTTTAATTAGTGTATGCAAATTCAAAATGATTTTGGTCTTGATAAATCTTAATTAGAATGAAAACAGCTTTTTTAAATAATCAATGAAGCTCTTTCAGAAACTCATTATTTAGTTTTAAAGATATTTATGCATCGATCATGAAAATTATTAGTTTATATTAAGCAAAAACAATCAATTTGAAATATTTTTTTTAAAAAAAAATGAAGCCTATGAAAATTCTTAAAATCACTTTGCATTAAAATAAATAACATTCTACAATTTGAGTACTAATACCAAAATTATCCAAAAAACATTCTGCTAAGTAGTTACTCTGATAATTCCCATTTGTTCATATTTGATCATATCACTCCGATTTGACTTTGAATTTAATTATGTATGGTTATTTGACACATGTTACTTGGAGGATCGTTCTTAGATCTTATCAGATTGATTGAGGATGACATTATTTGTGAAAGAGGACATAAATCAGTGAATAATGCATTAAGTTCTTGTTCCTTATGACGAGAGAAATCTAATCGGAGTCTAAAGGTTGAGACATCCGAGAGAAGTTATATTCATATACTCCATAGACTCATTTATTGCAACATCGGAAGGGGAATTGGATATATTAGTTATGATATAGTAAATTATTTATTTCATTTACTAATTCTTCATCTTATATCAAGCGTAAGTAAAAAGTAAATGAATGAGTATCTTCTCTTTTCAAACTGATTTGGCTTCATTTTACAGAAATAATCAATAGAGTCCAAAGAAATGTCCAATAATTTCTTCGAAAAAATTTCTGTATAGTAATAATTTTTAAGTAATTGGATTCTTAACATATTTACCCTAATTATGTAGCTGTGTTCAGAAAATTTCAACCTGTTTATCGCCCGCAATTGCCTCTTTTTCATATAAAAATACAATCAGGATGTCATACGATAAAACAGTACAGATTTCAAATTAGTGAACAAAATACAGCTAAGAGTTTATGTTTATCATCATGTGAAAAGCAACAGAAATATAACCTAGTATTGTTTTAAAAGCTTGATAAAAACAGGTATAAAATTTATTAACCTATTAGCAAACTTTAGTTACAGCTTAATATTTTATATTTTACGTGTTTGTGGTTCAACTAATTTGCTTACGGTTATAGAATTTTTTTTATTTTCAAATGCAGCTTCATTTTAACTTAAGAAACTACAAACTGTAGTATTACTTGAATGAAATTATACGATATTTTTATTTATAAATTAATTTAACCCTTAACCGGTTTGGCCGTACACCGTACGGGCAACCGAAAACCTGTCACAATCAGTTTACCCCGTACGCACTCTACGGGCTTTGATAATTTTTCTTTCTATCTTTGATTTGCACAAATTTTTAATTCTTACAGTGAGATTATTAGTGTTTCTGCTTTTAAGAGCATATATATGTAAATATATATGCTCTATATATGCTGCATATTTTTATGCTTTTAAGAGCATATATATATGCAGTTTATCCATGATACTTAAATACTTCTCATCCAAATTCTCTTTGTAGAGTAGGTGAGAATTTTTCACTGAAGGCAAGAAATTAGATTCTTGAAAATATTCTATAAAGCACAGGGTTGGCAATGTACAATTTGTTGCTAGACAAGAAATGAAAATCTAAAGATCTCCAAAAAAGCCACTATTATCTATGTCCCCATTGCAATGAAATCTTCATATTATACACCATGCTTCAAATTTTGCACATATATATATATATATATATATATATATATATATATATATATATATATATATATATATATATATATATATATATATGCTCTCACGCAAAAATCCTCTACCCCTTGACAGAAAGACAAGAATAAATTTTTTTGTAATATAAGAGAAATTCTTTTAAAATATGTAAGGCATTTTTCATAGCATGCAAATCAAACATTTAAGGGTTTTTGTGTTTCATAATTATAAAATAAGAAAGTGTAAAAACTTTAAAATTGAAAATTAAAATAAAATTCTTCGAATTTCTCATTTTGTTATGCTTAGTTATATGCAATTAGAAAGTGTGCATTTTTTAGGAACATTTTTGGTAAAAAAGTGACCACTTAAGGGGTTAAGTTCCCAAACCCAAAATACGCGCAAATGAGTATTAATTAATTCGAATTGCTTTTCAGTAAAGATAAAGAAGTAGTTTGTTTCCTGATAAATAAACATGTGAATTATTTTAAGATGTATTTCACAAAAGCTCTTGTTACGAAAGTTCGAACATTTTCGAGTAACCCCCAAAAAATAGTGGATAATAACTGCCGTCGTCAATATTATTTGTTGTCGCTAATTAAAAAGCGAAAACTGATTTTTATTCGTATATCACAAATAATAACAATGATTACAAACATGAGAAAAAAATGCTGGGTTTTTGATTAACAGAAGAAAAACTCTTACCCTTAATTATAGGAATAAGAATGTTAACAACTTTAAATAGTGAAAAAAAAGAACGTAAACATTTCTTTTAAATCCTTTACTTGAAATGATGTCATAAATAATCTTAGTTATGCATCTATAATAAAAAATTGTAAGATTATTAACTATATGAAAGTTAAAAATAAATGCTCTACTCTATTTACAGCTTTGATTTTTAAAATCTCTTCAACTCAATAGCAATAGAATATATAGTTAAAATATCAGTACAAATTTTCATTAAATGTAGTGTAATAAGTGATTTAAGTATTGGAAAGTTTAACTTTCTAACAGATTTGGATTTTAAAGAAAACTATGTAACATATAAAGAAAATCAATATAAGCAGATTAAGAATGTACAACTAAGTGAGTCTGCTAGCAATTGCTTAGCAAATTTATTAAGACATTTAAACAAACAAAACTACATCGACAATGTATTTTAATTCTTATATCGTTATAAAGATGACTTAGTTATTTTGGTTCAAAATTATGAATTTGAATTTATATTTAATACAGACAAAATAACATATTTTAATAATATATATCTTTTAATTATATTTCGTAATTAGATTATTCACTTACTTTTTAAAAAAATATAATCCTGTAGTCACGGTAGCCGCATGGTCATGGGCGTGGACCCTCAGCAGTTGTATAATATTTTTGTCGAGTTGTAGATTCGAGTTATGATGCCACTATCTGCACACCCTTGTCCATATAGACGATATGACGCTTGTTAAATCTGTCAAGGTTCAAAGTCCTCACGTTAACTTGGTGTGTAGTTTGGTGAATGGATTGCCAGATAGATGTCATCTTTGTCAACTGAGGTTCAAAATTACGAGGTTAATCACCCAAAACCTTCGTGTAGCTTCTAAAAAATGTAATATTAATATACAATTAATCTTAACAACTGTTAAAATTATTAATAACGATAATTCTTAGCTCATGCTTTAAAACCTCGGTAATTAAAGTAGGAATGTATGAACTAAATACCTGGCAGAAGTTTTTAAGGTTCAAAATGGTTAGGCGTCAATGGAAAAATCGTTAGTGCCTAAAAAATGAAATTAAAAAAAAAAGCATTTAACACGCGTTTTTTGCTAAATGTTGCCAACTAATTCTGGAAAATTAATCATTCATATTTATTTTAGTCAAGGCCCAAAAGTGTGAAAATTTGCTTTTAGAAAAATTAATTTTCTTTCAGTAATGATGCAAATGTTTTCACGACATTTTTCGATAATTTGGTACGCTTTTCCTCTTTAAAATTTAATTTTAAGATGATAAAAAGTAAAATTATTTAATGTAGCGTTATGGTAAAATTATGGAAAGTTTGGTGCTATAAACATATTAACAGTTTGCTGCATGATTAAAGTAAGTAATTTGCGGATTACTTTTTATCAGCGTTTTATAGGGAGTTAAACTTAAAATTTTTTTTTAACGAATAGTACTAATAAAACTTTTTAATCTAACATGAATTCTTTTGAATTAGAAAAACTTTTCATTTTACTAGGATATGTAAATTATTAGTTTATACACAAAATATAGATATTTTAGAAAATTAATTATTAGGTATTATTAATTATTAAGTCTTGGTTAGTAAAGCAATTAAAAGAATACTTATACAAATAAGATTGCTCTGATTATTTAAAATATTTTCAGCTCATATTGCAGTATATATATATTAAGGGAATTTAACTCTTAATTTGTGAATTCAATAACACTAGATATTACATTAGTAAATTTTATTTTGAATTTTTAATACATGTAGCACTTTCAATAATTTTATAATAGAAACTAAATTAGAATTCCTCCTTAATCCAATAATATGTGTAACTAATTCGTTCGTGATATAGAAATCAATAAATGAAGGTATTAATAGTAATTGTTTTTAAAATGAATTAAACCGCATAATTCTGAAAATTAAATTTGCCATTGTTATGTCAAGTCTAATGAATGAAATAATAATAATAATAATAATAAAACTGTATATATATATTTATAAAACTCTTAAATCTCGGATTCTTAATCAGTTGAATTTTAGCATTTTTTTTCTTGAAAACTAAT
Source organism: Trichonephila clavipes (assembly GCA_019973935.1). NCBI lineage: Eukaryota > Metazoa > Arthropoda > Arachnida > Araneae > Nephilidae > Trichonephila > Trichonephila clavipes. Next base: position 417,408 of record BMAU01013295.1, read on the forward strand.
TCGTAGAAGAATCATGTTAAGCTACGTTGAGTTTCAAAGCATAATAATTTTTTATTTTTCAAATGTGTAGTTCAGGCTTATTTAAAAAAAATTAAATTCACATTATTATTAGCTTACAGCAAAACGTAAAATGAATTTGAATAGTAAAATGAAATAAAAATTCTTGAATAAGGATCACAGGTAATAAATTTCGGTAAAAAGGTTTGAAGAATTTGAGTTTAATTTGATATTGAGTATAATAGGATTGCTGGGTTACTATTTGTTAATCATTTACGTTTTAACATCTAATTTAAAAAAATAAAATACTGTGAAAGATTCATTGGCAGAGTTTTCTAAAATGGTGACGTATACGATGAACATGCCTTTTAGCAGACTGGCATCACGTAGTGTTCAGCAACGATTCTCGCTTCAATTTTGAAGCAAATAATCATCGAATGCATGTGCAGAGTGGGCAGAGACAGTGGTTCTAATTAGCGTTTATTTTATAAAAACGTATAACTATTATCACTGGTGTAATGGTGTAGAGTACTATATCTTACAACCGCATGTCGCCTCTAACCGTCTTACATACACTGTATTAGCTGGAAGATATGTTAATGACATCCTGTGGATCTTCAAGTCATGTCATTCTGGGGGCATTTTTCAACAAGGTAACGCCCTAATCCATGTGGTTTAGATATCTCAGTAGTGTACCTGTGTTGTTGATACTCTTTTTTAGCTAATCAAACATGTATAGAATTGTAGATAATTAGATTCGGGAGCCGTAAAATGTTGTAGGTCTTGAGTAAAATCTAATGAATGTCTGACAAAATATATCGCATGAAGAAATTATCTTTATGCATATTATCTTATTGCATGAAGAATAAATCTTTATAACTCCTTACAATTCCAATGATACTTATATGAGTGCATCTACGCCAGGTGGGCGGGGACATCTTCCAATTGCTGATTTTAATATTAATGTGCAATTGCTATCAACTGTAATATATCCGTGTATGAACATTATGCATGTATAATTTCGATAAATACAGTAACCTAATTCATGAAGCAACAAACATATATTCTTCTTTTCCAGAATACATACATTATTATTTTTTTTATCAGCAATTTCCGTTTGTATGACAAAGCAAATTAGTTTTTATTTTAAAATGTTTTCTTTTCCTTATTATTATTGATTGAGAGAAGTAATTGATATAAAAAAACAAATTGCAATTTTATGAATACCTTATATTTTTGTATTTATTAAGAAATGCATTTTTCTTACCATAAAATAAAATTCACTGATTAAATTTCGTTTGAAAAAAAATTGCGTTCTGGATAATAGTTCTTCAATCTTGAATGCATCAGCATTTTTTTTCATCATAATGCTTTGTTTCTTAGTTTAAATGTTAAACTTTCCACAAAGTTCAAGTAGTCTCGAAAGAGGAGTCAAAACTCAGACGATAATTACTGCCACTGAATATTGTTATTTAGTTATCAAAAAATAATTTTGCTCAAATTATCATAATATATTTTTAATAACTTAAAATAGCTTTTAAAATAAATAATGACTAAGAAATGATTATGTTTGACTAAAAATGTCTTTCGTTTTTGGACATACTCAGATAAACACATCTTTAAATAAAATAATCCTTTCCTTTAAAATTTCGTGATAAAAATTCATGATCTTTGAAATTCTTATAAAATAATCATACCATCTAAATGAAAATTCTGCCCTATTTTTCATGCATGCGATCTTATAATATTCTTTTGGTTTTCAGTTAAGATTTATTTTTATGAATGAATTTCCTCCAGTTCTCATTATATTTAAAGACGAATTAATATCCCATCAAAATTGTTTGTACATATTAACAGAATGCATTGTTTTAGTAGTTAAATAACTATCATAAGAGCTGGTTTTATATGTCTTTTACATATTTTATTTATTATCTTTTAAATGTGCCACAGATTTTTTTGGATTCCTTTTCCTTAGTAAAAAGTAAATATTTACAAAAATCGCATTTCAGAACAACGAATAATTTATACAAAATAAAATAGGTAACAGTAAAAAAGAAATAATCATTTTTAAAACTAGCGACTGAAATCATTCGTCGGCAAAACAAAATATGAAATGTTGAAAGTGACGTTTCAAGAGAAACATAGTTTCAAATTTATCGAGGATTTTATTGTTTATTTTGAATCGCGTAGTTTTATTTGCTAAATTTTCTTGACATATTTCTTTTTTTATGACCTGTTTTCGAAGATCAGTTTTCTCCAGGAAAAAAACTATATGGACAGGTAATAACCGCCTACGGTTTTTCTTTCAAAGAAACTAAAATGTTTGCTTTTGTCCGTAAATTAATAAGCTGAAATATAAGATTATATAAAAAAGAAAAATAAATGAAAAGCTTTCAAAGCTAAAAATAGTTTTTTAATAAGAAATTGAAATATCACGTGAAACACAATGAGAGCTTATTTAATATTTTTCAGCGAGAAAGGAGGAAATATCAAGTCAAAGAAAATAAAAATAAAAATAATATGTTACTCATCCACAGAATTTTCAAATTCTCGTAAAGATGACGGAAAGCATTTTTTTTCAATAAAATTATGTTTACTTTTTTAAATTTTAGTAAAATAGTTGCATTTTGAGCAAATGCATTTTCTTTTACTTTTATATCAAATAAGCTATTTTTTTCTTCTTAAATTATGTTCTAGAACATCTCGTTTACTTCTGACATTCACTTCTCGATATAATTTTTTGCTTCAAGTTGTCAAACTATTGAAATAATATCAAATGAAATAAGCTCTTATTTGAGATATATTTTTTAGGAAATAAGCATATTTATGCATAAGTTTCAAAAGTTTTTAAATTTATAATACAAAACTAAAATTTGTAAAAACATATTTCCTGCATACATAATATGTATATATGCCAATATTTTGAAAATGTTCTTATTAATGTCAATATTTCACATCATTTTACTAAAGTCAATGTTTTTAAAAAACTATTTGAATAATAATTTCGCATTTCAAAGGAAAATTAAGTATGAAAGCATAACTTTCTTTTTAAGCCCGCATCTTTATATGCTTGATTAAAAGCTTAAATTAAAAAAAAACTTAAGTAGTTTAAAACTGAATAAAAACACAAAATTCCATTTTACATTACGTATGGAAATAAAAAAACCAGTGGATGGGTATGCATCTTATGTCAAAATGTGTGATACGGAAATTTTTTAAAATCAAAACTACCCTTATTTATGTACTTAAAAAATTAATTTTTATATCGACATGAAATTACTATATATCTGTACAAAACATTATTATGATATTTTGTCACAAGGTTTGTTGCTTGAGCATGGTACACATTTGTTGAAGAATTCGAATACAAATTTTAAAATTGCTAACAAGTATGCAATTTTATGTTTTGGGTTATTACTTCTTTTTAAATTTCCGTGTTATATACTTTGCGCGATATACTGAAATCATTAGTATTAAATTTGAAATTTCAATACAACAAAAAGAAAAGTTAATGTTTCATAAAATGAGCCTATTAATACTATTTTAGATTGCTGAGAAGTTTGGTGCTTGTTCTTATATTCTGTCAATTTACTTTCTTCTAAAATGCCACGCGAACATTTTTTTCAGTACAAATAATTAATTAATTTAATTATTTATAATATTTAATTGATTAAATTATTTAATATTTATGTAAATATAATTTATAAATTATAATTCTTAATTATTATTATAATTATTTAACTATTTATAATTTTTAATGTATAAATAATTAAAAAAAATTGTTTTGAGGTTTTACAGTTAAAAATACTTGGAAGGGGAATTATAGTCGCATGTTTCTCACGGTATGGATTAGGACCCTTGAATCTAATTCTTGGTAAGCTCAACCCCGACTCCTACTCAAGAATTCTAAACAACAATGGACCTTTTACGCTGAGACAGTTTTACGGATTGGATCATTGTTGCTTCCAGGATGTCTCTTGTCATGTGTCAATGTCAACCATGCATTGGTTTGATAATAGGAAACCGACTAGGCGGGTCTGGCCAGAGTCTAGACTTGAATCTTATAGAAAACATCTGTGACGAGTTGGATAACCGAATTAAGGGGTGGAGAAATCATCCAAAAACGTGGAAAGAACTTGCATGTATTTTCCAAGGTGAATGGAAGAAAATACCACTGTCCATCCTCCAAACACTTAGGGAAAACATGTCCCGGAGGGTCAAGGGTATAATTACCTCAGTTGGAGGCTCTACCAATTATGAATATGAATAAATTTAGTTTATCTCTTTTATTACAAGTGTCCGATTTCTTATTAGTAGATAGAATATATATTTACACAGTCCAGTCACATTAATGTGACCACCACGTACTTTCCACTTCAGAGTTAAATAACCAATCACAGAAGGCAGGTGGCAGCACAGTGCAGGTGAGCGTATATAAAGGGTGTGTGAGGGCTTCGGAAAACATTTCAATTGTTGGCGTAATGCAGAAACGAAGCGATTTATCCGACGTCCAAAAGGGCATAATCATTGGCTTTCGGGCCAAGGTTGGAAGCATTTCCGAAACGGCTGAGTTTGTGAACTGTTCGCGTGCCACCGTGGTAAAAGTGTACCGTGCATGGCAAAATGGGACTGTTCAAAATCAGCGACGTGGCAAATGTGGTGCACCACGGGTCATAGATGACAGAGGCGAACGACGGTTGCGAAGATGTGTTCGGGCAGATAGACGGGCTACCGTTGAGCAACTGACCACCAAAATGAACCAAGGGGCTACCAAAAGTGTCTCCCAAACTACTATTCAGCGAACATTGCTGCGTCTGGGCCTCCGAAGCAGACGCCTGGTTCGTGCACCTATGCTGACTGCTGTTCATCGACGACGAAGGCTAGAATTTGCACGCCAGTACAGCAGCTGGACATCCACAGAGTGTTTACATGTAACGTTTTCAGATGAATCGCGTTTTATGCTCCATCGGACAGATGGACGTTGGTGTATAAGGCGTGAAACCTCTGAAAGGAACCACCCTGCAACCATTGCCGGAACGGTCCAAGCTAGAGGCGGGAGCATTATGGTCTGGGGAATGTTTTCCTGGCATTCTCTGGGTTCACTGATCATTGTGGAAGGAACGATAGATCAATACAAGTACGCATCTGTCCTTGCGGACCATGTCCACCCCTACATGCGCATTGTTTTTCCTCAGGATGATGGCATCTTCCAGCAGGACAATGCGAGGTGCCATACAGCTGCCAGTGTACGTGCGTGGTTCGAAGAGCACCAGGATGAGTTTACCGTCCTCCCCTTGCCAGCAAACTCACCTGACTTAAACCCAATCGAGCATCTGTGGTACCATCTCGATCGAGTTGTTCGCGCCATGGATCCTCAACCGCGTAATCTAGCGCAGCTGGCCACGGCATTAGAGTCGGCATGGCTCAACATCCCAGAGAACACCTTCAGGGACCTAAGTGACTCTCTTCCTGCACGTCTCGCCGCAGTCCACTCTGCGAAAGGTGGTTATTCTGGCTTTTGACAGATGGTCACATTAATGTGACTGGACTGTGTGTATATATATACTCCCCAGTTAAAAAATTCTTCTTTTAATTTAATAAACTGAAAAAAATCAGTTTTTTTAAATGTCGAAGCAATTAATTAAAAACTACCTTTTTTGAAGAGAAAATCCCTCAATATCTAATTTTTATACTTAATTAAGGAGGATATTGGTATTGAGAAGGGGTAAAACAAGGGGCGTTAAGTTATAGCTTTTTATTCTAGAGCAGGGGTTCTTATACTTTCGATCTTTGCAATATCCCTTCCTCTTTAAGTATCATAATTTTGGCAGCGCAGGCCCCAAAGATTTTGAGCGCTCCTCCCTCTGACTAACAACACATGATTAAATGGAATAAAGTTTTCTTAATGATCTTAAAACTGCCGCTGCTATTTATACATAATTTTTTTAAACATTTTTTCCCCAAGTAAATAGTCAACATTAAATTATATATAAAAATATTATAAAATACTAATTTTTCAAATAAATAAATAATTTACTTAAACATATTATAATTAAAATTTTTAATTTATACAATTTTGCATATCTTAATTTTTCCACCAGATCTCTCAGAGTCTTTAGAGAGAAATCTTAGTTTTTTTACGAGAGAACTTTGTGGAGCCCCCTAGAAAGGCATTGGGGTCACCAGGAAGTCCTTGGACCACTGTATAAAAACTGCTGTTCAAGAGCATGGTGTTGATAAACACGACGCGTAATGCATAGATAATAATGAAGTGAAAATAAATTTTATATATATATAAGGTTATACTTTTTACTTGTTTTTTTAAAAATCTAATGAGCTGCAATATAATCTTTAAATTAAAATAATCAAAGCCTAAAATCCTTGACAATATCAAGATCTCCGTTATAGAACAGATAACATGGAGAGATTAATGACACTTCTCTGCTATAAAAATCATTTTATTTGTGAAGTTTATTTTCCCTTTTAAGATAATTAATGAATTAAAAGATTTTTTTAAGGTTATTGGCATTAGTCTGAATAAAAAGTTGTCTATTAACAACTGACTTACAGAAAGTGCAAGTGCTTTTTTGTCATTTTCACTTAAACGGAATAAAATGTGGACTTCTAATATATTTAAACAAAGATTTAAATCTGTAAGAAATTAGTTTTAAAATGTTAAAGTTTGTAATAAATTTCATACATTTTTGATATTTGTTGTATTTTCTATTTATTTCTGCAATAATATTTGTTCCTCATATCTATTTATTAAAAATATTTTTTTGGACATTTTAGAATTTACTTTACACAAAATAAAAGATGGAATTATATTGTTGCAAATATAATACAACCATGAGTATAAACGAGTTTTGTTATTCAATAAACTTAAAGAATGATCAAGCACTTTATCGTTTTATTTATCATACTAAATTAACACTAGATTGCCCAAGAAAGTCATTTTAATTGCTTTTTAATTTCAATTACAAAAACGATGGTGTATATAATGGCACAATTTCTTAGACTTTTATACAGTAATTTTTTTTCCGAGTGAAGTAAATTTCTTTTAATGTTAATATTTACCAATAACTTGTTATATGACTGTAAATAATATAAAAATTATTAAAAATTAATTTTAAACAAATTTGTTTACATATTAGTTATTCTTTCACGATGCAGTCATTTTGACTACATTTGGGCAACATTGGTACATACTAAGTTGCAGTCTTCCTACTGTTAATATGTATTTTCAATCGTGTGTAGGGAGCTTAAATGATTTCTTTTAAAACACGATTCATGTTTATAAAAAAAATCTTGTATTAAAAAAAGAGTATTGAGAGAAATTGCACTTTTCTTTTGACAAGATTACAGAGTACAAATCATACGAAAAGCAACGTGAAAAAACATTTAGAATTTGAACTATTATTTTTATTAATATGATGTTGATCCACAGCGATCATGGCGGACTTTCAACAAATTAAGCTTGGAATTATTACATGTAAATCTCTCATAAAGGAATGCTCTTTTCATGCCATTCTTATTATAAGATACCTCTATATTTTGCAAGGGATGAATAGGGGTGTAAGAAATCGTTTTTTTCACTTTTCACTCAACATGTTACCTTAAATGTTTCATAATGTCTGGTGACTGAGGGCACTAAACCAACCATTTCATTTCTTCTCATGTCCATTGAATCAACATGTGGTGCACTTTAATATAAGGTTGTTTTAATTAGCTACCCTGAAGAAAGATCAAACACCAGGGAACAAACATGTTTCACGAAATTGATGACGTAACCGTTGAATTCTGTGATCTGGCATTCGGTGATCAAAAAACTGCTCATGATGCATTCTTAGTAGCTCAGCTCTGCCGTTACCACTTGTACGGCCATATATGTAATACTTGTTTGCGTTTTCGGCATACTTAAAGTCTGCCATGGTAGACATCAGCACAATTGTGAATGGCCTTTCCCCTACTGAGATACATCATGTTGAACGGTTGCTAGACATCTACTACTTCTACCGGCAACGCAACCAACTGATAACTCCATTTCTCTTTTCTTTTTTCCCCCTGTTTGCGCCTCTCCGCGTCACTTGCACATATACATTTCTATACAATAAATGATTGTTATAATGTCCTGTACCTAACCTTAAAGTGTGTACTATGAATTCGGGACCCTCATGTATGACTTTACATTATTGTATCTATAACTTTACATTATTGTATCTATAACATTACATTATCATATCAATAACATTACTTTATATATATATATTAGCTTGAACTTTCAGATTTTTTAGCTTGAACTTTCAGATTTTTTAGCTTGAACTTTCGGATTTTTTAGCTTGAACTTTCGGATTTTTTAGCTTGAACTTTCGGATTTTTTAGCTTGAACTTTCGGATTTTTTAGTTTGAACTTTTTGATTTTAAATATTTTTTAATTTGAACTTTCGGATCTCACAAATATTTATTTTTTATACCTATACAACTATTTTAAAGATGGGTGCATCATCTTGGGCGTTTGATGGTTCACTTATATTATGCACTAAATTGTTTTTAAATTTAAATATTTTAATATTGTAATATCTTTCAGAATGCGATGACGAATAGTTTTATTTTTCAAGTATAATGGTTTAATTTTAACTTTTTAATTTTTAAATTTTTTTTGAAATTTGGATATTTTCCAATTAACTTACCAAGTTGCAATAGGGGGAAGGTTGGCGCCATCAAACTAGTTTAACCCCACTTATCGGTATTAAGTCCGAGATTGCACTTGGATATTTTATAAATTTTTATTTTATTTTATAATTTTTTAATTTTGTTTGAAAACGATGGAATATTATCTTTTATATTCGCCATTGATATTTTGAAGTGTTTTAGTATTATAAGATTCATATATTTCAATTTTTCAATTGATAATTGTGATTGTTTTTATATATTTAAATATATATATAATATATATATATATATATAAAATATATATATTATTAAATATATATAATATATATATTAAATATATAATATATATATATATTAAATATATATATATATATATTAAATATATATATATATATATATATGTATACATTCTTATATCTATAGCTTTATAAATAGTATATTGAGCCCACGTATTATGTTTTAGTATCTTTTGAAATACACTGCAATTTATATGTTTCGATTTCTGCAACAACTTTTCACAGTTTATGTTAAGACCCAAATCTTGAAAATTTCTTAGAATTCAATCGATTAATACCGATCTATGTTCTTCGAAATGTAAATAGACAGTTTTTTCATGCTTTGGCAATTAACTGACTTTGTATTTAGAGCAGTGTTTCTCAAACTTTCAATGCTTGCGGCCCAATTTTCAATCTTAATTTTCATCGAGCCCCCCTTCACACAATAACAATGTAATGAATGCAATAAGAATGCACTTTGACGTTAAAGCTACAATATGATTTTAATCATAAACCGTACAAATTATCAAGATAAATAATTAATTTTGTATATTAAAAGCCTACGTGAATCACTAGTAATTATTAAAATTGTTCTTCACTTTGAATTGAGGGATTAATTATCAAATACATTGAATCTCAGTACTGATACATTTATAACTCCCACATTACAGATACATTTATAAGTGTATTATATGAGTGTAAATGTATGTTTGATATTTTTATTATGCTCGAGTTTATAGTTTGTTTTGCTTCATTTCGGTAAATTTGTAATTTTTTAAATCCTTTATTTCTGACTTTTCGGGATGCTCGTGCCCCCCTTGTAGGATTATTACGCCCCTCTAGGGGGGCACGCCCCACAGTTTGAGAAACGCTGATTTAGAGGGTATGATTAACAAAAATTACTGCAAAATGAACTTTCTGTAATGTAATTTACTTATACTAAATGAAAAAGAATTGATACAAAAAGTGATTTTTCTGATTAAAAATATAAATTTAACTCTTAGAAATTAATGTAAAATGTTGTGCAATTCACTTACACCCAATTTAGCCTTTACTACTAATATAAAAAGAGTGAAATAGATTATAATTTATTAAAGATTATGCATTCTTACACTAATATAGTACATTTTAAAAATCTTTTTTTTTTCCTTTTTCAGGTTTGCTTCTGGCAAATTTACTCCTTTGATTGCTATTGAAAACTACTGAGAAATATCAAGCTTGAAATTCCCTTTTAATTATAATGCAAATACGACTATTTATTTTTGAATATGGTAAGATTTTTTTTTATCAAAATATGAAGCAAGATTAAAACAAAAAGAAAATTCTGATTATTATTATTTAAAATCACTTGAAAATGAACAATATTTCTAATACAGAAACTTTATTTTCTGATTTTTTACTTATTAAAATAATCTGTTAAAAGCCTTATTTCTTAGCATTAGAAAACTAACAAAATATTTAGTATTAATAAATTATAATGAGGATTTGAAATTCTTAGGATGCTTTCATATTTATTTCTAATAAAATGTTTTTGCTTATTACATTAAAGTGTATCTTTCGAATTTCTGATTTCAAAACTGATTGCTGAAAAGTTTCTTTTGAAAGAAACGAAATAATGTTTATCAACGTTTTCTCTTATAATCGTGACAGAATATGTTTGCATTTTAAAATCTTATTTTTAATATAACTATTCAGATAACAGATCCAAATCGAGTTTCATTAGGATATGGAGGCATGTTTATAATTACGCCATAATAAATTGACATTCGATAAAATTCAACTACCGAAAGTTCATTATCTATATATATAAAAATGAATGTTTGTCTGTATGTCATCGATGAACTCAAAAACTACTGTACCGATTCTTATGGAAATTAGTATATATATGAATTTTTCCACGGAGAAGATTTGTATAATATGCTCATTGATGCCACTCGCCACGAGGTGGCGCTGCAGAGTAGCAACTTCTGCCCCGTTCAACCGATTGTCATGAAAATCATTATGACCATGTATTTTTACACAGAGGAAACGAATATGATATTCGTATTAATGGAAGTTACCACCAGATGGTGCTTCCATGTATCAAGTTCAATACTGATTTTAATAGATATCTATACGAATTCGTATAAATAAAAGTTCTCAAAATATATTTTTGGTGCGATAAGTAAAATAAAACTATAAACTTTCTTTTCTTCTCTTCTCTTTCTCTTTCTCTTCTTCCCTATCTCTTCTTCTCTTCTCTCTCTTTCTCTATTCTCTTTTTCTTCTCCTCTATCTCTTATTCCCTTCTCTTCTCTTCTCTTCTATATCTCTATAAAAATGATTGTTTACCTGTATGTCTTTTCTAGAATTGTAAACAATGTATTTGATTATGTGAAGATGTCATTCTAATGAATTTCATATATTGTCGTTACAGTTCATGCTGATATGAATTGAAACAAATGAAGCGAACGATAGATGACATTTCGAGTCGAGAGTGACATAAGAATTTGTGTAGGTTGTGAAATTCATATCTAGCTTACATTAAACAGGCAATATTGTGCGTATTTTTATATTTGGGAGAGTTTTTCGAATAATTTTGTGCATTTCATCGTAAGCTGAATTAATTTAGATAAATACTTCAATCGAATTGAATATTTGTAGTTTCCGTGAGCTGATTATATTCATTTTCTACAGTGAATTTACGAAGATCATCGAATGTGTATGTGAAGGATTTGACTGCTGATTGACATTCCGAACGCATTTGCTGTGCGGTTTTTTTTTTTCTTATTAACATCTTATACCATCTGCGACTTTGCGACGTTTTATAAATTCAAAAGCATCACGTCGTTTCTGTATAATTATGCCTCCAAAGGGACGAGCAATTGGCCGATCTACACCTCAAGCACGAAAGAGAAGAGCATTACGAGCCTCAGAATCAGACGAGCAACGAGCATTAAGGCTGGAAAATCTTCGAGTACACGCCACTGAGACCCGTTCGTCTGAATCGTCTGACCAACGAGAAGTAAGATTAGAAACTGATCGAATACGTACTAATCAGATCCGTTCTTCTGAGACAACTGAATTACGGGAAAGAAGGCTGCAAAATGTTCGAATAAGCACTGCTCGATCAAGACGAACACTGCACGCTGATTTGAATCTTAGTGCATTCCATTATGACAGTAATAATGATTACAGTCTTCATCCAAATGTCGTCATTGGAAAAATGGATAAAATTTGCATGTATTGTAGTGCACTCAAATTTAAAAATGAAACGCAAACGCATGGAATGTGCTGCGCCAGTGGAAAAGTTAAGCTACCAGAATTACATTCACCACCCGAACCACTGTCAACGTTTCTATCTGGTGTTACACGTGTGTCGAAGCATTTCTTGGAAAACATCCGCAAGTACAATTCATGCTTCTAAATGACATCGTTCGGTGCAACGAACATCGTGCGCGAAAATTACATGCCGACATTCAGAGTCCAAGGGCAAATTTATCATCATGCCGGATCGCTTCTACCATTGCCGGACGCAGATCACAAGTTCCTTCAAATTTATTTTATGGCAAACAGTGATGAACAAATTGAACAACGATGTCATTATAATGCGGGCACTAGACGAGAAATTGTGGGTGCGTTACAAGGCCTTTTCGATCAACACAATGAATTAGTTCGGTTGTTTAAAACCGCCATTCAACGAATGCCAGCCGATGACTATGCAGTTGTGATTCTAGCAGACAAAAGACCCGTTGGCCAACACGAGAGACAATTCAATGCACCAACAATCGATGAAGTGGCGATCGTTATAGTTGGCGAAGAATTTGAATCGTGCGACATAATTCTTCATCGCAGAAGTGGTGACATTCAGCGAGTCTCCGAAACTCATCGCTCATACGACGGATTGCAGTATCCGATTCTGTTTTGGCGAGGAGATGATGGATATCATTTTAACATCAAAATGATAAATCCACAAACAGGTGAGGGAACGAATAAGAAAGTCAGTGCCATGAATTATTATTCGTATCGACTGATGATTCGTCAAAACGCTGAGAACCACATTCTGAAATGTAGACAATTGTTACATCAATATATCGTCGACATGTACGCGAAGATTGAAACCGAACGGCTATTATATATTCGATTGAATCAAACCGAGTTGCGTTCTGAACAGTACATCCATTTACGAGACGCAATCGTTAATGATGGTAACGTCAATCCAAATGAATTGGGAAGAATGGCCATATTACCGTCTACATTCACGGGGAGTCCATGACACATGCTTGAATACGCACAAGATGCGATGACATACGTTCGTGCATATGGTCGTCCAGATTTGTTCGTCACCTTTACATGCAATCCAACATGGAATGAAATTAAAGAACTTCTATTAGTTGGACAATCATATCTTCGGACCGCCATGACATTACCGCACGCGTATTTAAACAAAAATTGAAATGTTTGATGGATTTTATTATCAAGCATCATGTTTTTGGAGAGACACGCTGCTGGATGTATTCCATTGAATGGCAGAAAAGAGGATTGCCACATGCACATATTTTGGTTTGGTTAATCAACAAAATTACGCCAGATCAAATTGATCAAATCATCTCAGCAAAAATACCAGATAAGCACATTGATCCAAACTTATTCGACGTCGTCACCAAAAATATGATCCATGGCCCATGTGGTGCATTCAACAATAATTCACCATGCATGTCTGATGGGAAATGCACGAAACGACATCCGAACAATACAGAATGCTTCTATCTAAGATTGCTGTTGATCAATATACGTGGACCAATATCCTTCCAAGATTTAAGAACAGTCAACGGTCAGCTGTGCGCTACTTATCTCCAAGCTTGCCAAGAACTAAATCTTCTTGAGAATGATGCAAATTGGGACACTGCACTAGCTGATGCATCGAATACTGCTCGACCACAGCAAATACGCACGCTATTTGTCATAATATTAACAACCTGCTTCCCATCTAATCCAAAAGATCTTTGGGAAAAATACAAGGACTACATGAGTGAAGATATTCTACATCGTTTGCGCGGAGCGAATCAAAATCCGGACATTCAATTCACACCAAACGTGTATGATGAAGCATTGATTTTGATTGAGGACATATGTTTGACAATCGCTAACAAGGCACTGGTGCAACTGGGAATGCCTGCTTCAAACCGACCTGCAAACAACCTTTTTGATCGTGATTTGCAACGAGAAACACACTATGATTCTGACGAACTATGGACATTCGTTAGGATAAATCTTCCGCAGTTGATTCTAGAACAACGCATTGCGTATGACAGAGTTATGCGTGCAATCACAGAACAAAGAGGTGGACTGTTTTTCATAGATGCGCCCGGTGGTACAGCCAAGACTTTTCTTCTTTCACTAATTTTGGCAACCATACGATCACAAAATAACATTGCACTGGCTATTGCATCATCTGGAATTGCGGCAACTCTTTTGGATGGTGGCCGAACAACGCATTCAGCATTGAAACTTCCGTTGAATTTGCAAAACACTGAGGAACCAACATGCAACATCAGCAAAAACTCTGGAATGGGGAAAGCACTCCAAACGTGTCAAATTATCATATGGGACGAATGTACAATGTCTCACAAGAAAGCATTGGAAGCGCTTGATCGTACACTGCGAGATTTCAGAGGAAACAGACGGATCTTCGGTGGCGCACTCATTTTATTGTCTGGTGATTTTCGACAAACACTGCCCATTATACCACGATCAACACCCGCTGATGAACTTCATGCATGTCTTAAATCATCAGTTCATGGCGTCATTTACAGAAATTGACTTTGAAAACTAACATGCGTGTACAACTACAACGGGATGCATCGGCTGGAAATTTTGCAAAACAATTCATGGATATTGGAAATGGGCGAATGGAAATTGATGAATCTACACAATATATCACTCTGCCAGCAAACTTCTGTAAGATCACAGAAAGCATCGACGAATTGATGCAAAAAGTTTTCCCAAACATTGCACAAAACTACAAAAACCATCAGTGGCTCAGTACGCGTGCTATATTAGCAGCCAAAAACATCGATGTAAATACCATCAACTTCACCATTCAGCATGGAATACCCAGTGAAACGACAACATATAAGTCCATCGATACTGTGGAGAATCAAGATGAGGTTGTCAACTATCCAACTGAATTCTTGAATTCGCTTGATTTGCCAGGCATGCCACCGCACGTTCTTACATTGAAAATTGGCGTACCCATCCACCACGATTTTGCAACGGAACCAGACTCTCAGTCAAGAAAATGATGAACAATGTTATCGAAGCAACACTTTTGACTAGAAAATTCAAAGGTGAGGACGTCCTGTTGCCACGTATCCCAATGATCCCGACAGATATGTTATTCGAATTCAAACGTTTACAGTTCCCGGTGCGACTCGCTTTCGCAATGACTATTGACAAAGCACAAGGACAATCGTTACAAGTGTGTGGATTAAATTTGGAGAATCCATGCTTCTCACATAGACAGCTCTACGTGGCTTGCTCACGTGTCGGAAAACCTGATTTATTCGTCAATGCACCAGATGGAAAAAGAAGAAATATTGTGTATCCCACAGCACTTTAATAAACATCTAATTGAAACTGAACTTTGTAATCACACAATTTTTTCGAAACGGCTTTGAATGAATTGAATATTTGTGTACTGATTTTCCTTTAAAATTATTTTTCTTAAATTTATTTCAATTGTTTGCGTAGCAACGCGCGCCGAGTACAGCTAGTATTGATATAAACTCGAATGATTTATTAATAATAGATCTTTGTAATTAATTCCACAGCATAGTTTTGCTATAATGTGCATCATATAAATGTTTTCAAAGTAATTCATGAAGAAACAGAATATCCTTTCAAAACTTTTTCAGAATTATGGTTGAAATCAATGTCATTTCGTATTTTCTAAGTAATCGAAAGAGCAAACACGGTTAAAAATGCAAATTTTTATGAACCTGTTTCCGTATAATGCTTATAGGAAGAAGACATGAAGGAGTAATGGTTATATATAAAAGTATTTTTTAAATTTACTTCTCTACTATAAATGCTTAAAAGGCTTCACCTGCTAATTATGGTATTTTTTATTTATCTTTTATTTTAAGCCTATATATATATATAAATTCATGTATACCTTAAATGTAAGGAATACATATTCATATATTCTTTCAAGAGCCAATACTACAAAAATATTCCAATATTAGTTTACCAAAAGTTGCTTTTAAATGAATTCATATAAATGGTAAGTACTGTTAATTTAATCTAAACTATGATGCTATAGTGATATAGAAAATATTAATTTTGACCACTGATTTGTCTTAATTATTTTGCATAGATTTTATGGCATAAATAAATATATAATAATATGGAATAAAGTTTTTTATACTTTTCAAGCATTTTTGCAGTATCCATGGATTTAAGTCATTATTTAGTTATTTCCCCCAAAAAATAGCCCGGATAAACAGAAATTAATTATATTTTTGTGCTATAACTATGCACTTGATTTGTCAGCAATGCTAAATTTTACTAACAAGAGCAATAATTTCATTATGTTTTATTAAATATTGCAGTGATATTTGACAAAGTACATCTTAAACTGCCTTTCTAACCGATTACATTTTTTTCAATAGTTTGATTTTCATTAATTTGAATTAAAAATTTTGCTGTTGTGCATCTCAGATATCCATTCAGAACTTTATGTGCTAGTTTTTATATTCAATTTTTAAATTCAAAAACATTATGAACTAAAAAAAGTTTTCTAGGATGGCAAACTTGAATTCGAAGGTAGAACTTGGGATGCCTCCTATAATATAATTTATATGATAAATAAACAAGAAGTAAACTTACATTAACCACGGGAACATATAAAGCTAATTTTCAAATCCTGTTCTAGCAAACAAGAAACTGAATAGAATTATCCATAAAGTACGTCGATTACATGACTTGCTCACTTTATGCATTCAAAGAGTTTCATTATTTTACGTTCTTTTGATCAACTAATTCCATAAAAGTAAGGTAGAGTTTGAAGTTTCAGCTCCTCTAATTAAATCGGCAGAGCATTTGGAATTCCCAATGTTCTCTTTAAAAGTATGAACAAGATTCCTTGGTTAGATTGATGTGATTTTGTGATTAGATTAAATATCACAAGAGACTTAAGAGCTAAATTGAAGACTGGATACATTTAACGAAATAAGCCTTCCACAAAAGCTGTCTGAGCTGAAGTAAAACAATATAGTATTAAAATTTTATTTGTGGGCAATTGTATACACAATGCACTTCAATCTAAAATATATATATATAAGCATGAATGTTAATCTTTTAAGCTACTTCCTACCAATTGCAATGCTAATTGTTATTTAGATTTAAGCGGGAAATATGTTGAAACGAAAATCATGAATTATATCTTTGAAAAAGTGGTACTTTAATGTTCATACATATAAGCTACAAGTTTTAAAGATAAAAAACATGTAAATTAATAAGAATTTCACGAGCATTAGAAATAATAAGAATTATCACTTGAAACTATGACAAACCAGGATCGAATTAATTCTATAAAAAGAAGTTATATAAAATAGAGCCTGCATTTTTATATGAATTAATGTCTATTTACTAGTTTTTAAGTAGAATTTAGTATGCACCTTTTGTATATATTTAACATTTTTTGGTCACTATAAAAGAAAAGAAGTATTTTCAGGCAAAATTGAATAAAAAGTGTTTATTTTATTTTTTAAGACAAAATATACATCTCAACTATTCAAACTAATTGGTTGTGGATTAAAAGGCGAAAGAACAGTAAAAGTATGTTTATTTTTTCTATGAAATTAGAAAGTAAGAATATAATGAATATAATGAATTGGCTTGTGAATTTCTAATGATTAATGTTAATAGATTGCATGGGATAGAGAGAGAGACTTAAATATTTATGTGCATAATTTTAGATTAATTTTGATTATAGTTTTGCTAAATATTCACAGGAAAATGAATCTCATAGCTATTCCATGAAAACTTCTACGTGACGCTAACTTGTCAGAATAAGGAATAGCATCGTAGATATCTTTCTGTGGAAAAGAAGTGTTTTAGAAGTATTTATTTATGTTTTAGAATTATTTATTTAAATAAAGTAAATGTAAGCAATTAAGAAAGATTAATTTTCGCGAGAATCATAAAAATTATTCAGATAATATCTCTCTCTCTTTTTCTCTTTATTGTCGAATAATAATTATTTGTTAAAAATTTCGCTAGTATTATATGACTGTGTTTGGTCCTTAATATTGATTTTGGAAAATGAAATCATTCAGCTAAACTATAATGCGTTTGTTGATAACTTTGCAAACATATCATGGAAAACATTTTATTGAAAAGATTTTACCTTGTATTTTCCTAAGGATAAATATGAAATGCACATTTTTTGTAGCTGAAATTTTATGTTTTAACTTCGCCATTAAATGGATCACTGAACAAAATAGTGTCATCTCAAAATATTACATCTGTACTGACTCTCTTTCCTCCTTGGATTTTCTTCAGTGTATTTCTTCATCTAACAATATAATCGTCGATATCCAAAAGCAACCTAAAAGCCTAAAAAATAAAAACACATCAATAGATTTTGCATTTGTTCCCGGATACACGGGCATTCTTGGGAATGAGTGGGCCGATTGGCTTGCAAGGGCTGCAACCAAGCGCAAAATTGACATTGCCGTTAATATCCTAAATCGTTTTACGAGAAGATCATGAAAGAAAGTATAGTGAAGTATTGGAACCAAGAATGTATCTTATTTCTAATAAAGGGAGCTTAATAAAGAAATTTTTTCCAATTAATCAATTTATTCCAATTTCTCCTATTAATAAGAGACTGATATGCCATCATTTTTATACTAATTACAAAATAACCCAATATCTCATTGTTCAATGTAATTTTAAAAGTTACTTGAACAAGTTTAATTTAGTTCCTTTATCTTCCTGTGACTGTAATATTGATGTCGAAGAACATGTTATCCTTCTGTATTCCAAGTATGTCAGAGAGAGAAATATAAAACTGATTTTCAAGAGACTTAATATAAATTAGCCTCCGAATTTTCACCAACTTCCTTCCACCAGAAGTGCTTTTAAGAAAATCTGTGAATTTGTTGTAAATATTTATAATCCTTCATTACCTCGATTTTTTTCTCTCTGTCCTTTGTAATGTGTGATTAATACTCACTTCTGTGAACCCCGTGTGATACTTTGTGGTGCACGGGGGTTTCTTTTTATTGTTGTTTTCAATTTTAAAAAAATTGAAAAAAATATGAAATAAATATCTTTAACAATTAAGCATAATATTCAAGTAATTCTTCCTTCTGGATTAGGCATTTTAATGCTTTCATTTCAGAGTATCTAACATGTAGAAAAGCTTTTTTAAGAAAAGGAGCATTCAAATTAAAGATTTTTAACTCAAAATTTTAACTCTTGATTCTAAATTATAGAATCTAAAGCATAACTTTTAGCTTTTTTATTAGTATTTAGACTGATTTTGATAACTTAATTCCAAGATTATTACATAACTTAATAATATGATAATTAAATATCGAACAACTATATAAAAATGAGGAAAATGTTAAAAATGCATCAGGAAAAAGGAAAAAGAGAAAATTATTACTCACTGTTCAAGCTTATCAAGAAAGAATGCTATTTTGTGTGATTGTGTGCTGTTAAAGATAAAATTATACCTATTTTATAATACTTACTCGATCCATACTACATAAAAAAAAAGTTTCACAAACTATTTATAATGCAGCAAGGTAATGGAACAATCTGCTAATGTCTGTTAAATTCTTTACAATATATTCATGCTAAAATTTAAATTAAATTATTGTCTAAGCACTTTTTCATACAGTAAAATAAAAAAAAATGATTGAAATTTCTTTTCCTGTGAATATTTAGCAAAACTATAATCAAAATTAATCTAACTAAAATATTTGATTTTTCATTAAAAAGACCCTACACTTTATATACAAAGGATAACAATTTTAGTTTTGCTTTTTAGATATTTATTAAATATATTTTCAGCTAATTAATGCTTCATCTATACTCATGAATTTTTTGATGCTTTAATGTTCAATGGGTGTTTAAACCGCGCAAACAAAAGCAATAAGTGCTAGCGTTCGCTTATAAGAAATAATTATCGTATTTATAAAGCCGATTTATGAATAGGAATAATTGAGATAGAAAAATGTTAATTTGATATATAACATACTGATGCCTATTAAAGTTACCATTTACATAGAGCATTCTAAATTATTATAAAATATTATATATTAAATTTGTTAATGCGTACACAGTGAATTAAAAATAAATGAAATTCGTTATTTTTTTATGTTAACAAATGAATGGCTCGTAAAAAACTTAAAAAGTAATTTAAATACATTTCAAAACTATATCTGTTTTAATAATGTATTGCGTTTCATACTTCTAGTTATTATACTTCTAAAATGAAAGGCATCATAATGTAAGCATTTGCTAAAATACAAAACGAGTGTGCAAATAAAAACTCAAGTGACACAAAAAATTTTTAGACTTCAAAATATTCAAAAATACATTTTAATATATATAACTGATATATAATTTAGATTACAATGAAGTATTATAATTTTGAATTCATGTCTTTCCTTTTTTACAGCAGGAAGCAACTTTTCAGAGAAAATATTTTTTTAGTTGGATGTAGTTTTTTTTACATCCCTTAAAAATATGAAAAAAATATAATTCAAGATTATTTTTCAAGTTTAAATTATTCCCAATAGAAATAATGGAAAAATTATTATTTCATTAAACGAGAAAAAATAGCGCATTATACAAGAAGAGAATTCAATAAAACTTTCTTCTGGGTATATTTTTTTCAAATTTCAGCTTTTCATCTGGAACTGATTCTTCTTTAGACTTTGATCTAACCTGTGAGAAATAAATTTTCAGGATTGATAGCATCTTTTTATTATGGCATGAAAACTTTTTTAACAAAAGGAAAGAAATTTTCACCTTACACTTTACCCTTTGGAGATGTGTGAGAGTTCTGTTTATTTTCTTAAAACATGAGATTTAATTCCATCAAAAAATTGAGAGAAATCTGTACTTACGAAAAAAAAAATGTTTAAAATATTTTTTTACATTTTAATATATATTACAGCTCTACTTCTTTTTCTATATTGAAATGAAAATATATTAAATAGAAAAATACATTATGCATATATTTGTTTGCTTCTTTTAAGTTCCCTTTCACTTTCATTTCAGAGCGAGAAAAAAAATATTAGATCTTATGCAAGGTATTTTTTTCTGAGAATGATGTTCTTTCTCTAAAAAAGTAACATTTTGGGGCCTTTACATTTAACCCAGTTTTAGTGGAATATTTTTCCGTCGTGTCTTATGGAATAAAGTAATAACGATTATTTATGCTATTTTTATGATTTTAAAAAACAACATTGTTATTTATTGTTATTGCACGTTAAAATATATTTCCAATCTTAGGGTATACAGAATCCAATTTTTAAAGACATTAAAGGTAGTACTTGTATAACCCAAAATGTAATCTTTAATATTTATCTTAAAATGGAATTTTTTGACTACAGATATAAATCAAATTCTAAGTATTTCAGTAAAAGTGTAGAATCAAGTGAGTAATTTTGCTTAACGTTGTCCATAAATCCGTAAAAAGTAAAAATTGAAATCAGCTTCACGATTCCAGAAAATACGTATCTGTTGAGATGTAGTGAAATGTTTATGTATTACTGAAAACTATTTATCTCCAATATTGCAATTTTAATATGTATTCTCACTTAGTAATATTTTGTCAAAAATACAATTACCTCTATTTGTGTGTATAATATATGAAGAAAGAAACCCATTACGAGTGCATAATATTTTTGTGTTTTGATAAGTAATAACAATAATAATAAAGCAAGACTGGATAAAAATAAAACTGAAGTACTTAAACTAAATAGTTAAATAGAATTCTAAAGTGTTTAAATACAATGCAAATATTCTATGAAAAGCACAGCCCCAACCTGTTAATCATCTGACTGTTTTTCCAACAGGTGCACAAACTTTTAACTAATAGTACGCTGTTTTTGTCAGTATGAATATTAGAAATGAATGCATAAAAAGTAAATTTAAATTCACCTCTTTTTTTAATTAATTTTATAAAATGGTAAACCGTATGTTCATTAGGGTCCGGATATCAACGTAAAAGGCTTCCTCATTTAAAATCAAATCATGTTACAGAAAAAATACTCTGTCAACATTTATGCAGTTGGCAATAATAAATAAAAGTTTGAAGAACAAAATTATATTTTAGCTAAGGCTCTTGGCTGAGTAAGGAATTGATGACCTTAAGGAGAAGGAGAAGTGGTCCAGTATATGTCATGTAGGGTAAAACGGTTATTGAATATTAAATGTAAATATTCCTTCAATTCAGTGGCATGAGAAATTGAAATATAGAAGCAGTATTTCAATTGTTTTCATAGTTTTACTTTGGCTTAAAATTTGATACGATAATTTGTAATTAAATATGTACCCGTAACGTGACATTTAGTTGAAATACGATCAATCAGCAATTTCCGTTAAATGTGTCGTACAGCGCATCCTAAATCACATTATTCAAAACTATTGTTCTCTTTGGAAAAGAGTTTCATATAAGGTATTATAGGTTAAACAATTCCCTACATCAAATATTATATTCAAGAACAATGTAAATAAATCAAACAATTATTGCTGCTAATTATTATATATAAAGTGGGAATATATAATGAAACATGCATAAATGGTGAAAATGCTCTACTAACTCAGAACAAAACAATTCTTATTTTAACCATCCCTTTGGTAATTAATTAGTAAAATGAAAAGAAATTTAAGATTTTTAAAAGTTTCTTACTTGGAAAATTGTATGGCTCCGATATAAGAACAGATCAGTTTCAGAAGTTTTATAGGAAATCCATTTTGCTAAGAAACTTATTTCATTTGAATTATTTTTAAATATGTTGATAAAATGATAAAATTATCATTTTGCTCTGTCGAGGGAGAGAGTTCATTTTACTCATTCATTTAGAATAAAGAGAGGGAAATGTGATATTTTTGTGAACAAAATGAAATATGCAATTTTTCTTCTGAAGTGCTGTATTATTTGAGATATTCTTGTATTTGGTATTATTTTTAAGTTAAAGGAAATAAATGCTAATAATTATTACAACAATTCAATATGTTTGAAAGTATGGAATACTATATGTGGTTTTCGCTTTCATCATTTATCACACAGTATCTAATCGTAATTATATTTAAATGAGTTAAAAGAGAAATAGATATGTCTAGACAAAGCCGATAACGCAACCTCTCTCAGCCACTGATTATACTCTAAATGGGTAGAATTCCATTAAAACTCAATATAGAAGCTGTATATTAAGAAATTTAAATACATATTTTCGTTCTAATTCAATTTAAAAAGGTTAATTTAATACTTAAAAAACGATAATTCATGGTAATATTGATTCAATGCTGGTTTAAAATTGATTTTAATTGCGTAAATACAATTTGTAAATCGCTATATATATATAAACATATTCCTGTTATATTATTTGGAAATACTGGTGCATTAATACAAAATAATTAAAAATAGATTTGTTTGTCTTGTATTTGGCATTTTGTAAAAGAAAGTGAAATTATTTAAGGCACAAACTCTTTTTTCTAAATAAATTTTGTTTTTAAGTTTGATAATTTAAAAAAGTTAATACATTTTACTGATGTTGTAATGTTGTATCGGTATCATATTTTTGATAACTACGTACCTATTTTTAATATATTTAAAACATTCTAATACCATGTTTGAATCTCCTTGTTTCACATGCATTTACTGGCCAAAAAGTTGGGATCTCAGTAAAAACGAAACGCTCTTGATGTTATGTTTTATAATTTTAAAAATATTTCTTTTTTAAACTTCAAATGCACGAGAAATTCGGTTTATGGTAGTGACTATAACCAAGCACTTACGGTCCACAAACTCTCTATGCATAGAAATTCAATTTATGAGGAGAAAAAGGAAAGAGAGCTGTTATACCAACATAAATAGTCAACTGCAGCATCCTTCAATAACGGTTGACTACGTTTAACTTTGAAATATTTCATTGCAACCCCCTTTTTAGTTTTTCATAAAGATCGCTGAGATTTTTGATAAAAATGTAAATGCAAAATTTTTGTTTACTTGCTTCTTTTTCTTATTTCCATTCATGCATTTCTTTATGAAGATTTGAAAGCTTCAGAGTCGTACATACCTCACATGAAAGCATTTAAAATATTTAAGTAAATTTTATAAAAGAGAATGAATATCTCTTCGTAACATTTTTCTCACCGTAAAAACTTGAAAGTTGCGAATGAATAAACTTTGTGAAAAAATCAATTTATATCAAAGTTTCAATTCCTTAAACTATGTTTTAATTAGAAACTCTTTACCTCCCTTTTACAGAAATATTAACAGAACCAAAGAGAGAATGATCGTTTTATTACTTAAGTTGGTAGAAAGAAGTTGGTAGAGAGAAACATTTTTCTGTGATTCATGACGTAACAGCTTTTAGTTTTAAATACTGCATGGAATTCTAGTTTTAAAACATGTGTGACATTTCATTAAATAAGAGCTGAAGAAAATTTAGATATGATGAAATATTTAGATATATATAATGCTTTCAATAGAATAATTTAAGCTAAGAATCTGCTTTATTTTGGATAACATAAAATCTTTTTATTATTAATACTAATAATGATTATTTTTATATTATGGTATACTAGTTACTTGGAATTCTAAATGCATGTGACATATATACAATATGTCCAGTATATGGAAAAAAGGCTACTAAAAGTGGACAAAAATTCCTGAAAAAGGTGTATTTTTCAGATAGTCTTCGTCTTTGACTATTGCATGCCACAAGAATATTTGTTTTTTTTTGAATATAACTTGTTTAGTATGAAATATAACTGAATGTGTAACACCAATCGGTTTAGTTTGATTTTTAAAAAGTAATGAAACATAACATTTGTACATAAAAAGGAAAATAAAAAAATTGGGAAATATGTATTCTGTTTTCTATCGCTAAATTTTACTGGTCTTGCTTAGAAATCGTGACTAATAAACTCAAAACAAATGCCCTGAATGAAGCAAACCACAGGAGAATTTATTACGAAATTAAGTTTATCAAATTTTGAAGCTTGATTACGGGAAATTATTTGATTTTACTTCAAAACTCAAATTCATTTCAACTGGTTTCTAGAGCATATTGCCATATCAGATATTTTCTTATGAGTTTCGGCACTCAAGTTCTATCGGAACATATTCCCCATGTGCATCACACATTTTTTCTTGCTTTAATTTCGTTGCTAACTTTTAGCAGTAAAAAAGCAAAATATGCCCAAACCGTTGCTGTGATGGACTTTATAGGATACTAAAATTGCCTTAATCAAATACAAATTTTAAATGTAAATACAATTGGAAATCTCATATGTGATAATGCATAAATAGGAAATATATAATGATAATGCAGTTTCGAGAAAGAATACAGTTGACTAATTAAAACCCTGCATGTTGGGAAAAACAAAACTAGTTTGTTTGGTAACTTTTATTTCAATTATTTTGGAGACGCAGAGTAATTTTTAAAGTTGTTAGTATTTCTTGCTAATTATTCGATTGATAGCAAATGTTTCAACTCTAAAAGCACATGCGCTAAAAAGACTGATTTGGCAATTTGAATCGAGGATTTTGCACGCAGTTTCTTTTGAATTCGAATAAGTAATAAGTGGTCTTAAATTGCTACGCAAATAATTTTGTAAAAAGATACACTATCTATTATTTATAAGTGCATGAAAAAAGCCCTTGAATGAAGGTCTTTAGGCAATAATCTGTTAAGAGTTCTACAATAAGATTAGTACATCTAAAATGTTACTATACATATACAAGAACTTCTAAGCAATATATAGTCTCAATAAAGTCTGGTCTGTAATATGTACCTCTCTGGGTGAATTTCCATTATCGATTATGATCTTCATAAAAGAATCGATACTAGAACTTACAGCATAAAGTAGTGATGTATAATCTACAGTTGTTTTGTCAATGTTATAATCCTTTAATATACCTTGCAAAGTCAATGGTCCGTTTTCCAATAACTTGACAGACTTTAAGAAACGAGGCTGGTCACATTCTTACAAAATAGGGATTCAAAACGAAAGAAAGGGCCCTTTCATTAATTGCTTTATCACCAGAAAGGAAAATGGGCTAAAAGCGAAAATACTTAGCGCACCAGAGGATAATTAGATACATTCTACAGGAATGGTTACGAAATCGTCATTTTAACAAGGAAGTTCTGTAATATTTTGTACGGGGAGCATTTGAAAAGTGGCCAAACCATGTGTAGTGGTATTTGAAGGCGTATGCTGAACAGTGTTAGAGCTGCAGTAAAAAAACCTCGAAACAGAGTCCTTCTTGAAATTTCTTAATTCCTTGCAAGTGTGATTATAGATTGGATGCTATGAGATTTTATATGGGATTTGATGATCTGGGAAAGCATTGATTTTGATTATAACTTGATGTATGCAATAGATTTTTCTCACGTTTGAAATTGTTCGGGAATTATGATTTTGAACAGTTGTTGCATTTTGCTTTTAGTACGTTTCATTAAACTTGACAAACTATGGTTAAATTTTATCAAGGAAGGAAAATAACTAGTTTACTTCAAATGAAATTTGAGATTTGAGATTGAGATTAAAAAAGAAATTCGTATCAGTTTTGGAGTAATAAAATCATTGCTCTATTTTACGGCTTCTACAATTTATTTTTAAAAGCGTTAATATTGACATCGAAACAATATTATAATGCCTAAATCTTGATAAATGTCGATAAAAAAACTTATTTTGTTAAGTGATAGAAAGATGTAAATTAATTGTAAATGTTCGAATTCTATTTTCAGTGAAATATAATACATGTAAGCATTAAAACTAAATTTTCGATAAACTATTCGACAGTTAAAATAATTTTTTTTAATTAACCGATTAGTTTTTTTTAATATTTTTTAAATATAAAGGGAAATTTTGTTTTAAATTTATTTTCTTATACTATAAGTATATATTGAGTTATAATAGTTATAATATATATTGAATATAACGTTCCCAGTTTGCAATTAATCCTCATTTGGCAATCGATTATAATGTTCAAACAGGTATGGAAATGATATTTTCTGCATCACTACACTTATTATCACTACACTTATTAGTTACAGTCTTGGTCATATTAAATTTTAGCTTCAGTCAGATTTAAAAATATATAAACATATCTGAAATACTTCATAGCCCATTTACCTTTTTTATTCAGCATAATTGATGGTCTAAGCATAAAACTCGACGATGTGATCATTAATTATATAAGAAATTAATAGTTTAGAGATATGAACCATAAAAATGTCAGGCTAGAGAGTGCTGGGTTGCAAAGTTACTAATGATGTGTTAAACATTAACAATTTGTTAGAAGAAACCTTTACTATTTAATTATACAATTTAAATTTAATCTAAAACCTCGTTATGCAAATATCTACAATTATTTGCAAAAATGAAACATGCTGATTTTATATTTAAATAGTGTTAAATTTTAGCTAATTCATGAATATTAAAAAGTTAAATAATTTCTGAAGAAAATATATTCAATTCCATGGAATTATCCGCATATTTTATGCTCTTTTCCCGTTTTATTATAGATAGTTATCTCTTTAATTTTTTTCATTAATTATCGAAAGAAAATCTGTTATTTTTTTATTTGTGAATTTCTATTAGTGCGCAGCATATAGATGAAAATTTGTTATTATTTCAATTACCCCCCCCCATCACTATTAAAAGGTAATTTTAAATTAAATAATATTTTTATGAAAAATACTAATATTTCTGGAAAATAATATTAAATTATTTTTTCATGTATAAATTCCTTCAATTTAAGCTAGGTCTTACAAAAAATATAAATGTTATTAAATTATTATAAATTTTGGAATAAAAGACAAAATTGATTATATAATTGAAATTCAAATGAGTTATATTATTGAAATTCAAATGCAGTAACTCGTTATCCCTTTTCTTTTCTTTTTTTAATCAAAACACATTATAAAATTCAATAATTATTTCTTACAATTATGAAAAAAGTTTTAATAGATGCCGCCGGGAAAGAAGTTCGTAAAAATGAATTTAATTATAAAGTATGACAACTACATTTTCCTCAACAAATATGGTTCTAAACCAGCCAGTAATTTTTAATTGGGACGTAGTTGATAATTAATATCTTTAATTAAGTTGGCATATTTTTAAAGATTCTTCTTGTTTTTGTATTTACATCTCCATTTCTCTTTGAGTGAAGGGGTCTCAGGGGTGTTAAATTTTTCTAGAGGTCTGAAAAAATAAACGATTTTCAAACGGGTATAATTCTTCTAAATTTAAATTAAATGATTCGAATCTTTTACACATTATTTATAATAGAATGGGGCTTCAGAAAAGTATAAAATGTTTAAAATATAATAATAATTTTAAAAGTCATAAGCATATGAAAATTCTATAATAAATATTAAGTATTTTTTGCTTTGCGCACGCTATTTTCTAAAATATTAGCCTCTGATGTATAAAACTTTACAGAACTATACAGTACATCCTACTCTTTACACCCAACCTAATTTTAGTATTATATATCTTTTGTATTTCAAAATATTTGCAAAATATTGCAATTTTTTAAATATTTTTTAAAAATGTATGTTTTTTATTTATTAAAATATGTAAGTTATTATTCTATTTATATAAAAGTAGCTACAAAGTAATAAGAATATATTTGTCTTTATAAATCAACTTATAGCCAGTAATTAAACCTACTCTTGTAGAAAATAGCATGCGCGACGTAAAACTTAATAAATATTTCTTATAGAAAAGTTTCTTATTTTCATATGCTTATAACTTTTGAAATTATGATTATTTTGTAAACCTTTTATACCTTTCTGAAGCCCCATTCCTTTATAAATAATGTGTAAAAAGATTCGAATTATTTAATTTAAATTTAAAGGAATTATACCTGTTTGAAAATTGTTTATATTTTCGGACCTCTAGAGAAATTTAACACCCCTGAGACCCTGAATGTGAATTTTTGATAGTGATAAATTGATAGTTTTGTAGAAATATTTAAATCTTTGATTCTTTTAAAATTCTGAATCATTAAAGAAACCTAGAATACAGTTGGGAAATCTGAAGAAATTTTCGACATAGATCATAACCTTCTTCAGGTGAAGATTGACTTTTGGAGTGACTAAAGATGGTTCATTCCACTTTCCTAAAAACTTTATAAATGATCCATTTTTCATTCCTTGTCAATGCCTGCTTCCAAAATGGTATCTTCTTGTTATGTTTATAGAGTGAGTAAAAAATGGAAATAAGATCCATCGGATTTTTTCCATTAATTCTAGAGGAACTCATACCCCAAAAACAATTATGTAGCCAAGATTCACAAAGTGCTCCTAGATGGAGTTTGATATTTCTAACATTCTTTTTCATCAGTGTTTTAATCTGAATCTCCTCTGTGATACAGGGCTTATCTGAGTGTTTTTGATAATCAAGGTTGAAATCACCAGCATTAAACCTAATAAAGCACTTCCGCACAGTTATTTCAGGTACTATAAACAATGCCTATTTTGTTCGCAGCATGTGTGATATTTTTGCTTTTTTATTAAAAGAAAAGCACCCAGTGCCTAATATGAACTTTTTTGCTTCTGTATTCAAAGCGTGTAAAACTGATAAATAACGTATCATAACTAAACATTTTACAATATATTTTCAATCTTTCTGAAGTATTCTGACGTGTCCTTATGCCACCTATCAAAAATTGTCGAGAACTTAATTTTACGAACCTCTTCCTCTCCTCCACATAAATAATCCATTATCAAATGTACTAATTTTCTCTTAGTAAATATGTACATAATTCAAAACGTTAATAATTAAAACTACTGTTATTTATGTCTAAGGAAACGCAGTTAATGCACTTTATTCTTTTGATTTTAATTTCTTTGACTTCATTATTATTTTCTGCTTATTTCAAAACATTTTAGCAGGAAAACCTGAACATTGGCTCCTTTAAACGTTTTACTCAAATTTTGAGAATTTTTTTTTAAAAAAATATTCCTACTTAATTTTTTGATAAGAGAAAAAAAATGTTATTTTAGTGCATCATTAAAAAACGAAGGATTGATTTTCTGTTGTTTGAAAAATTTTATGATGAAATTTAAATGTATTTTTTACTCATATAATTTAACTTTATAGCATCTTTTGGCAGCAAAGAATATTATTAAAATGATAAATGGGATATATTGCTTGGGATGCCATTATCAAGTTAAGCAAATCATTCCTGAAGCTTAATTTAACTAATATTCAAATCAATCTTTCGATATAAGAAATATCAATAGAAAAGTTTGAACGGTTCTACTGACTCTTCTATATCATAACGATGTAATAATTTTAATAGTTAAATTCGATTTTAAAATCCTTGGTGCATGGAAAGTCAATTTCGATTTTATTCGTGGCTATGAATTTGAAAGGAAAAGAAAAATTGGAAAAATATTTTGATCCACAAAATGCTTTACCTAGGTATCATGAAAATTATGGTCAAGTAAAATTTAGCTATTTATCTTAAAATCTACCAACCTATATATATCTGTATAACCTATGTATCTGCTGGAGGGTGTGATTGGTTTGTCACTGGCCTTCTGCATCTAAGGTTGCGAGTTCGACCCCGGCCAAGCTGGTGGATTTTCTTAATACAGAAAATCAATAGCGGCCAAGTCGTATGATAGTACGGCGTGTAAAATCCATTGGCGTGTCTGTTTGGCTTAGGGGCTTTCGGCAAAATTAAATCCTAGTATAGGTTCGCATCGTCTGAGCTCAGGTGCCTCCATCTAGGGAGGATACTAGGCTGTGGTGTGATTGGTATCTGCCTATATGGTGTCACACTAAAAAAAGATGCCAGCTTCCGGGGAATATACTAGGTCTTCAATGGTAAAACACAAATCCGCAACCCATTAGAAATAAAAAAAATGTCTGTTTTACATATGTTTAAATATATATATTTTCTGTAAGAAATAATATACTAGACAAATTCTAATGCTTTGCAAACAAATAAGTATGGACAAATGCAATTATAATTGAATGAAAGATCGAGGAATTATATTGTTTTACTTCATCCTTGAAATCTAGTTAAAAAGTTTGAATGTTCACAGTAGACAACGAAACTTTTTTCAGACCAGTATCTTTTTTAAATTGCTTATTATATCAGTTTTTTACATCCAAAAACTTTTGTGGAAATGAGTTTTTGAATAGCGTAAACATCCCTCACGTTTCCTTTTCATTGAAATATATTTTATATGTAATGTGAGAAATTTTTTTCTCTAATTACCTCTTTCAAATCTCTTTTAATTAAAATTTAAACTTTTAGCTTCGTTCTAATTTTGAATATAATGTTACTTTAATTGAAATGGATGTGTAATTCAAATAAATATATTATTTTTTTCAATGAAACTTGCCAGCCATCTACAGTAATTTTTCAATTGCTTTAATTTTGGTGAATCTTCAGTAATTCATTTGGTTCCTATATATTTGGATGTTTATATCAAATATCGGGTTGCATAGTTTTATATAACCTATGGTATTGGTTTAAAAATTACGAACAAGTTTTTATATTTTAAATAAATGTTTTAAGTTATGTTTTACAGACCAGAGCAGTGATCAAATAATAAAAATCCAAAATAAAAAATAAAAATAAAACTGCAACAATTTGTTCATATTTGATCAACCAAAGGACTGTATATCAAAATTATATATATATAGATTAAAAATTCTTACTTTTCGATTATGAAAAGTTCAAATTTATTAAATGCAATTGTTGCATTATTATTTCGAAGGTTACATGCATATGCTTATAGAAAACTAATAAAGAGTAAGCATTTCAAAATGAAATATATCAAATTTCTTAAATGCGTTATATATTTGTATTCCTTCGAAGTATATAAAAAGTGACGCAATATTCAGTAAGATCTCATTTCTCAATTTTATTCCGCTTATTTTTCCATACACATAACGATATTAATAGATTTTAGCCATAAAAAGACAAAATTTCTGGAAGAGGATTTCAAAACTACGAGTTATAACTATTTTTGAGGTTTGATCTATTATGAAAAATTTCATTTATAAGCTGAATATTATTTTGTAGTATATTCTAAGGCAAGGTGTCAAACTCGTGACCCACGGGCCACATGCCACATTTTTGTGTGACCCGGTCAATATATTAGTACACAATAATATGTAATAAAGTATCAAAATTTCTCCCGAAATAGGAAAGATAGCAGCAGGAAAAAGATGTTAATTGTCAGGACCTACATTTTAAACTTTTTTTGTCCTTTTATATATGTTTATTATAATGTATTATTCGAAATAAACCTACATTTCTATGAATTGTGATTTTTTGTGTGGCTCACTTTAAGTTAAACCATGTGTATTTGACCCAAATCAGCCTATGAGTTTGACACCCTTGTTCTAAAGGGTTATGACATTTTAAAGTTTGTATGCAATGCTAGCAACCAAGAGTAAATTTGACTTTGACCTCAAGTTATGTAATATCTTATTTTTTGGCATTGACATTTCGTCATAGCTAAAAAAAATCCGTTATCCTATGCTGTTGCTAATTACTACATTAAGTTATAGTACAATTGAAATCTTTTCTTCTGATAAACCTTACTGTTGAGTAAACATTGTTATTGAAGACCGCGTAAAACATTTTACTTGATAAATGTGGTATAGAAGGAAAGGTTTGGAAAAACATCTGATATTTTTCTACAACGGATTTTCTGACTTTAGATGTTCATTCATTCTGCATATGGAATCATCTTCAACTATTCAGCTTGTATTTTTTGCCTTTAAGGTAGGATTTAATACGGTACGTTTGCATAATATTGTCAAATCTACGAGCTTTATTTTTTTCAGAATATGCGCTTTTTCCATGAGTTATAAATATTTATATCATGCGTCAAAATGATATGACCTCGACATCTGAAATTTAAATTTTGCATTGCGCATATGTTCTTCATCTTTTTTATTTGGATTTACAAAGTCTAGGATTCTGATTTTTTTACTTTTTGAATATCATTCAGCCTCAAATCATAAACTTCTTATAAAAAAAAGACTTCGAAGAAAAACAAGATAACTATATTTTAAACTTAGTCATATATAAGTAAGTTTTATAAGACTTGAAGAAATAAGTTTTGTAATAAAACATAGATATACGTTTTCAGTGAGAATTTTTTAAAATTTTGCCCTTGGAGTGTTGTGGAAGTTTATTGGGAAAGGTGCAGTTAAGGTATTGTCATCGTAAATACTGTGTGTTGTGAATTCTCAGGGATCAGCTGATCTGAATGATCTGAAAGGGTGGAGCGTAGCCGTCACAACGCTCAGACCCCACGTGATCTATCTTCTCGACAAAAAGTAAAGGGTGTTTTTTTTAGAGGTATAGAACTTTAAATTGCAATAAAACAACTATGTATTATTCGATTGACATGAATTTTTTTTATTCGAAAGATAATCTTGTGGCAATACATTTTAAATATGATTTCTGGCATAGGACTGCCACGGCTGGCTCGGATGTAGTCCAATCTGGACGTCTACTTTTCGATGACTTTTTCCAACATTTGTGGCCGTATATCGGCAATAACACGGCGAATGTTGTCTTCCAAATGGTCAAACGTTTGTGGATTATCCGCATAGACCAATGACTTTACATAGCCCCACAGAAAATAGTCTAGCGGTGTTAAAACACAAGATCTTGGAGGCCAATTCACAGGTCCAAAACGTGAAATTAGGCGGTCACCAAACGTGTCTTTCAATAAATCGATTGTGGCACGAGCTGTGTGACATGTTGCGCCGTCTTGTTGGAACCACAGCTCCTGGACATCATGATTGTTCAATTCAGGAATGAAAAAGTTAGTAATCATGGCTCTATACCGATCACCATTGACTGTAACGTGGTGGCCTTCATCGTTTTTGAAGAAGTATGGACCATTGATTCCACCAGCCCATAAAGCGCACCAAACAGTCAGTTTTCTGGATGTAACGGTGTTTCGACATACACTTGGGGATTAGCTTCACTCCAAATGCGGCAGTTTTGTTTGTTGATGTAGCCATTCAACCAGAAGTGCGCTTCATCGCTAAACAAAATTCGCTTATGAAAATCGGGAACAACGGCAATCTCGTTTTGGGCCCATTCGACGAATCTACGCCTTGCTTGATGATCGTTTTGATGAATTGCCAAACCACCCTGAGAATAAATCACTTGACAGCTGTTAAATCGTTCGCCATCTTGGAAAGTAATGCCAACTTAAACTTCTATACCTGAAAAAAACACTCTTTATATGTAACGGATTCTGCCTCAGTGTTAATTTTGAACTTGACTTCAGCGTTACCAGCTTCTGTGGTTTTTCACGGATATTTTTGTAATCTTGAATTTGGCTTCGTCAGAATTAGATGTGCCATTGTTTTCTAGGATTTTCTCTCGAGTATTAGGATTTTTCTATAGTATATATTTTCAATCTAACATTTTAACTTGGTAATTCAATTTGGTTAAGATTATTAAGTTTTGTTTTATTGAAGTTTATCGAATGTTACCAATAAATACAGGAAAAGCACAACTTGATTGAATTATTTGAATAATATCCCACACGCACCAGCAATAATACCAGTATCTATTATCACTTTTACATTACTGTGTTGCCTCAGAGAGCGACAGAAATTCAAATTGAATTAAATTAAACTCTGCACATTTTTTTCCTAAAAAAATTTCATTTTGAAAAATGTTTGAATGTTACTTATTGTGAGTTCATTTCCACTATTTGTTGTTACAAATACATTAGGCAAAGTTTGAAAATTAATTATTCACTAGTTGAAGATCTGAAATGATCTGAAGGAAGTTTAAATGTTATATACCTGTGTTGTTCAATATTTTAGAAAATATAGTTAAGAGTAAGAAATGAACAGCTTAAACATTGTTTCAAAAACTGTACAGCCCATCTGTCTGAGTATCTCAAAAATGTAAGCATATTATAAAAAATCTGATGGAATTGATTATTGAAGCCAAAATATGAATCCAAATATTGTAAATAAACTATGCCAGATTGAATGATGTAAAATAAATTGCCATATATATAAAAAAAGTAAATGTTTATAAGTTACACAAAAAATTCTGTGACATTAACTAATCAGAATGCATCAAATTAATAACTTCCTTGAGTATGTCCTATACAACGAAAGCTTTCTTATTATAGTGCTAGATTTAAAATTTGTGCACTACAACTTATCTACGTGTTTTAAATTGAATTTATAGTACAAAACCACAAAGAATCTTAATTGTAAAAAAAGGTAAGATCTAAACACTGCTAAGAATATATGAATGCTTTTTCTTTTGGAAAATTGGTCCCTTAATCCTTACAAAATTGAAATTTGTTTTATTATTAAGTTGTCTTCGAATTTAATCTCTTATTTTCAAACGTATAAGCAGTTCTACTGTTCAATTTACTAAGAGTATTTTGAAATGGAATTCAGACTTCTTGGGCTTGGATCTTACTTCTTAGGATATAAGATAATATTTAAGAGTGATTTCGGCAACCTCATTAAATTATTTTCAATCTTTTTCCCAGAAATAATATATAGAAAGATTTTAAGGAATTTTGAGGTTTTTATTTAATTTTTAAATATTTTGCCTTATATTTTCTCTTTATAATTTGAAGTTTCTATAAAATATTTGCTTTGTTACTCCTTTTGAATTATATATATATGTATTTATATATATTTTTATCCTTAAGAGTTTTGCTTAGGTTTAAAAATTATTTAGTTTTACAGAAATGAAGTAGCAAAATAACTCACAATTCATTATATATATGTAAATGCTTTTGAAGCGTCTTTTTGGGGAATTCCTTGCCTCAAGGGTATTAAAATGTTATCTTCCAATTTGCATTCCTCTTACATCACTCATAATGCCCTTATTTTTCTTTTAATTATATGTTACTGCAATATCTTTAAATGTATTTTCTGTACGTATTAATAAACAAAAGAATTCTGCAATTTATTTAAAATTGAATGGCTATTTTATTATTATTTACCCTTTTTTAAAAGAATTTTAAGTATTCCACCTTGTTATTAAACCTTATTATATATATTCTAATAATTCCAGTTTTAAATTTTTTTTAACTCTCGTGAGTTTATCATTGCTTTTAATTAAAATATCACGGTAAAAAAAGAAATATCACTTTTTTAATGCATATCTTGAAGTTTTTTGTCCTATATTATATTAAAAGGAAATAAAAAAATTTCCTTTTCAGCAAAATATAACTCAAAATTCTTAGAATGATGTAAGGACATTATTTTGATCGATATATCAGTTAGATCACTTGTCTAATATAAAATAAATGAAAGTTTTTATCGCCATTCATATTTATGACATCTAAAGCCTTGTGTGATAAAAATATTCTTAAAGCAATATCTATAAAACATTACAAAAAATTAAATGAGAATTACTTTTCAAAAGAGATTTCAAAGAAGGTGTTATTGTGTTCAATTTTTTTCATTTGAAAGAACAATTTAAAAAATTTTTTTTGAAGACATTTCAAGATCACATAAAACTAAAATCACTTTGTTCACACTTTTTCTTTCTTTTTTATGGTGTAACTAGGAGGGAAAGTTTAATGTCTTGATTAATTTTAGGGGATCTAAAATTATAAAACATTTATGTTACTGAAGTTTTTTTTCGTCTACCCGTTTTTAAACTTTTTGTTTTCTGATTGTGGTTTTAAAATAAAACAATGATATTTTTTCATATAAAATAAAGTTGAATATGAGATCTCTAATACCTATTATAGGTATTGTTTCTCTAATACATATAAAATTTAGAACGACTACATTTTTGTAAATATTTGCTATCTGTCTACCTTAAGGTATCAAACTACGTTCGGAACCGCGATTTTGCAAAAGCGTATAAATGGATAATATTTATGATATTTAGAGTCACTTAGAATAGAAAAAGTGTATAAAATTGTTTTAAGAATATTATTACAAAAAATATTTAAGAACAATATTTTGACAAAAAATGAACATAGAATGATCCATTTTCAAAATATTCCCCTTTCGTGAAAAATGCTTCTATTATAATAATATTTTGCCTGTTTATAGCTCAGACCTCTGTACAGGGTCTCAACTAGAATTTTTGAAATATATAACTTAGAAGTAGGTTTATCCATGTTTTACGACAACAGAGGGGAGAAATTCTAAGAAAAAAACGCCGATAATTATTTCAATTGGTTGTAACTCTGAAAATAATGCAATTTTAAAAAAATAGTTCAGACTCTGGAAAAGTCTTTACATTATATAAGCAAAATATTATTATTTTAGAAGCATTTTTTATAAAAGGAGAACATTTTGAAAAAAGGTTATTCTAAGTTAATCTTTAGCCAAAATATTGTATTTAAATAATTGTTTTTTGACAAAAATGTCCTTAAAACAATTTTATGCATGTATTCTAATCTAAGTGACACTAAATATCATGAAAATTATCCATTTATAACCTTTTTTAAAATCCCAGTTCCGAACTTAGTCGGATACTTTAACAACTGAGGTTGATTAAAACAGGTATATGTCTTTAAAGACTTTTTCAATGGTATCTAATTAAAAAGTACTTAAAAATAAATTTGCAGTAAATAGTTTATAAAATAACACTTTGATATACAATATTAAAAAAAAGTAAACATGGAATAAATTTGTGTAACAGATCAGTTATATTCTTGTGTGCGTATTTATTCCTTTCTTTTTAGTAAATAGAATATTTTACTTACAATTTAAAAAATGCTACATTTTTTAACCCCTCCCCTTTCTCTGGGACTTTTATAGTATTTATTTCCAAATGATTTTGTATTCATTGCAAAACTTTTTCTAAACTGAAATTTGCTCTTATTTTGTTTATTCAAATCTTTTATAAAATTCTTCATTAATTTATATATTTTATCTGCAATTTATAGCTTAATTTTCTTGACATTCTTCCTATTTTTAATTTGTTATAACTAATAATTTCAAATATTTTACAGATTTCTGGAGTGTTTTAATTGAAGAAATATATTGTCTGAATTTTTTCTCATTGACATGCGTGAAGCTTACAAATGAAAAAAAATTATAGGGAAACAATTGCAAATTTCACTTTATCGTTATTATAATGATTTGAAGCACATAGAAGCAATTTATTACATATGCAAATAACGAGAGAATGGCCTATCCACGGCAATCAGTAACCAAAAATGCATCTTTTACGATTACTTTCCTATGTTTACATGTTACGATACATTTTATTGTCATTTAATTTGAGGAATGGGAAATCTTATTGTTTTCAAAACATCTCATAAAGATGCATTTTTTAAACGTGTTTGCATTTAAGGTGCATTACGAGATAGTGGAAAGATCGATACTCCTTCAAACTATGATTAAATGACGAAAGATGTTAGAATACATACTAGATAATACTTTATTTTTCAGGTATATAATTATAAGGAGCATTGATTAAAATTTAAAACTTAGAAGTTAAAAGAGGATTACTCTTTACATGTCTTCCTTTTATTGAAAGTATGTTCAAAACCACAAAACACACAAATTTCTGTAGGATGGTCACTAACTTATCTTCAGATTCTATAAAGAATTTAGAATAAATATTCAGTCTGGTAATCATTTTAGTATCCCTCAGTAAAGCAAATTTACATTTAAAAAGGTTTATTTTTTTCTAAAACATCTCAATATTAACAAAAAATTGGTGCATCTTGATTTTGAAGTAAATTTTAATTGCAAGTTTGTACTGCCTTTCGAAATATAATAATATTTCTGTTCTGTGTAAAAATTCTTGGAATATGTTTTATAAAAAACAATAATATACATTTCCAATTACTATTGGGTAAAATCCATAAAACATAATTTTTCATAATTTTAAACACTATTTCAAATAAATCAAGCACAATACTTACATAAATTTTTTCTTATCTAATGCGTAAATATTTTCTTAGACTGTACTGAAGAATAGAAAAAAATTATCCGAAAGAAAATTTTTAGTAGTGGATTCATTTTAAACATAGATAGAATACGGGTTCTAATATTATTTCATCTTAAAAAAAATCTAATTAAATTTTAGGCACAGAAAGGGAAGTTTTTATCTTTTAATTAAAGACTGAAATATTTTATATTAAATTTCATTTTATCTTAAGAATGAATGTATTTGTTTCCTTATATACAGATAGGAATAATTGTATACGATGTGAAATAAATTAATTTATTTTAATTTTTCCGTTTATTTAATTAATATTGAATAACTTCACTATAAATAGAGATGAAATGAGTCTGCATCGGTAAAAGCACGAATGTTTTTCTAAGCTTCATTCCTGGAATTATAAAGAAAATTAATGAGGAAAAATTTGAAAATATATTGAAAAAATATAATGATGAAAAATTTGAAAATATAATGATGAAAAGGATATCAAGAACTAAATCAAACATTACTATTGCATGAGATTTATCACACGTATATTGATTAGAAAAATATGAATTGTGCAAACATTAATTTCTTTTGGTTTCATCATTAGAAATTTGTCGTATTTAAAAAGCTTAATTGTAAGATTTGACAGGTTATATAATAGAAATAGTTTTTTTACAAACTTAAGCTATAGTAAAACCATATAAAATTTGTTAGCTGTTTTATATTGTCCCATTATGTTACATCATTTACTGAATTCTATACCATCATAAAATTTCTGCTACATAAATTCCTTTGAAGAGTCAAACACAAGGGAAATATAATTTTAAAAGACCAAATTTTATCATATGAAGATTTCGAGGATTTTTTCATTCATGGAAACATGTGATTTTACTTAGAAGGATCATTACTAGATGTTTATTTTACCTAAAAAGAGCTCGATTGGAATTTTTTAAAGACGGTAAAAAATGCTTTGTTTATCAATGAACACAGCTACCCGAGAACTTCTTAAGCCCTAAGGAGTTTAAAATAATTTTTTGCTTTGACGTGCGACTTTAATAAAAAGTCATTCAATCAGTTTTAAGTAAGGTATAAGTCTGTATATCATAGAAAATTTCACAGGTTTATCTTTCTATGCAGTATTTAATTTTTTTGTGGCTTCTTCTTATGCAAGATCATGCAATTTAAGCCAATATTTATTTTAAGAAAAAATTTAAAATAATCTTAGCAATAATTCTTTTCTATAAATAAATGATTCAATAATGAGGGGCATATTACAAATGAAGAAATTATAAGATCCATCTAGGTATTAATCCTGAAATTTGGTTAAAAGAAAAACAAATATTTAAATTTCTCTTTAAAAGTCTGTTTTGAAAGAATTACAAAACTTCCCGAATTATTTGTTATAGAAATTAAAACAAAAGTTTATATCGAAAAAAAAAACACAAAGAAATAATGACATTTCTTAACAAATAAATTTTTTTTCAGCTCCTTTGTAGAAAATTTGAACCATAGATTTGCAACGAAATATTGTAAAAAAAGAAATGAAAAATGTGGCAAGGAAAATATTTGATAAGTGAAGCGAACACATTTTTCAAAATATTCTCCAAAACATGTTCTTAAAAACTTATAATGGCAAATTTGAATATACTTAGTAAATTGGAGCGAAAAGACATGTACTCATTGAAGACAAACTTAACAAATAAATATTAGGTCTATATATAGGGGACGTGGGTAGCCTAGTGGTTAAAGCATCGGACTCCAGACCGGAAGGCCTGGGTTCGATGCCCGATGCCACCAAATATCCTCCGAGTACACAAGGAGTACATTCTTGTTAAATCAGTGGGTCTGAAGTCTTGTGGGCTGAATCCCGAGTGCAGGGGACTGAGAAATATTTCCCTCCCTTTCAGTTCCATGCCTAAATTGGGGAGATAGATGGTGTCGCTATCTATTTCCCTTTAGAGAATTTTGCCGAGAAAATTCGTACTGTCACCTGAATGGTGCTTAAGGCCAAAAACATGCATACTTCTAGCCCCTTGCCCTGAGGAATTTAGTGGGCCTCGAAATGACTACGTCAGATAGGTGGCATTAGAAACAACACAACAGGTCTATATATAGCACATAAAAAAGCATGATACCAAAATATACCTATAAATAAAAGCAATTTAGTGTGAGATTTTGAGATGATTCGCAAGGATAATAGCGATTCAGTGCAAGATTTACTCTAAAAATTAACTGCAACAGAACTTTAAAATAAAACTAGTTATTTATAGGAAATGATATATTTTAAATGTAATTATTTTATAATTTGTATTTTAACTACGATGAAATATATTGTGTTTAAATGATAAAAAAGAAATGTTGCAATTATATAACACGGCTATTTTTGGTAAACTTTGTGAATTGAGATTGGAATTTATAAGCTCATCTTTTTACTGTGTACACTTAAGTTTGGCTCAACAAACAGAGACAAATTTTGCACAAATATAAAATTTAACATTTTTTTTCTTCTCTCAAATGGGCTTCACTTTGGCAGTTCAGCCCTTGCAGACACCGCAAGTCTCCAAAGAAAGCCATTTCATTGGTGGAAACATCTAGTGGTGGCTCCCATTACCAATTTTTGGCTCTTGAAATTATTTACTTCAAGTTTTCCTTGCTTCCTAAAGATAATCTTTGACAAAAGCACATATTTTGGTAAAAAATAAATAACAGATACTTGTGAAAAAAATCAAATAGTTGGGATTTTATAAATATTAAGTTTACATCTACTTGCATTATGTTGACAGCATAGACTTTCCATACTGTAAGTAAAGGTATTGCATACTTTGTAATGGAAGTCAACGCTCATTTATGGAGAATACTTATTTTAAAATATTTAACGATATCGGGGGAAAACTGAAATCCACCTTATTACCATGGTAGTCCCAAAGATGCTTTAAGGGGGACTTCAAAACGAGTCGGCAATTCAATCTACTTCAGCCTTTGCTCTTCAAAATACTCATCAACAAGTCTAATTTTTTGAGGTTGAGAATTATCATATATTACGATGAATTCTTTATCAACTATCTCTTCCCGATACATCACATCAATCAGTACAAAGAACACATGCAGATTTGTATGATCCCTTGGAGAGATTACATACTATGTTTACATTTCCTGTGTAACATGCCCTTCATTCATGTTAGATTGATAGAACCCAGTGACTTGTTCTCTCCAGATTAAAAAACTACGCGAAT
Organism: Trichonephila clavipes; assembly: GCA_019973935.1. Classification (NCBI taxonomy): domain Eukaryota; kingdom Metazoa; phylum Arthropoda; class Arachnida; order Araneae; family Nephilidae; genus Trichonephila; species Trichonephila clavipes. The sequence continues at coordinate 459,713 of BMAU01013295.1, forward strand.
CAGTCTCAAAAGTAAACCAGGTCACATCTATGAATACAGAAGCCCAATGCTATCTCGTCCAAGTAACGTGCTCTCTTGTCCAAAGTAAGCGGATATTTTTATGTCGCCCTTAAAAAGGGAAACATAAAGAGGTTATATTGTATATCCGCACAACAGGTACTGCTGGACACAATGATTTGAAATGAACAGAAGTGCAGTATTATTCATTCACCTTAGAAACGAAAGAGTTGAAAAGATATATTATAACCCAAGGGCGGCAGCGAATAAGTCTCTTTGGTACTGAATTTTTTTGTCTCAATACGTTCCCAGAATACATGGACCCCACTACGATAACATTAAAATATGTGGCAATTAGGGATACACATTAAAATAAATGGCAATTTAGGTAAATACATCACATTATTACACGTTACACCATGATATATTCAAATTTTACATGGTGGAATGTTATTATGTTAACAAATTCTTATAAATGGAACACCAGGAACACAAACATAACAAGTTTGGGAGTAATATAAAGGTAAAGAGTTTGGGAAAGGAGCTAATGGATTACCTGGTAAGTATTACGCAGACAGAGGAAGCACACTTTATATTTCATGAGATAATGAATCAATTAGGGAAAACCCCCCATTCAGTTAGAAAAACCTTTGTTCATCATCCAAAAATAAGAATTTGGTCCTATGTATAACTTCTTTCGTTCTATGAACCATTTTTCTTTAAATTTTTTTTCTTATTTTTTAATTTTTGTTATGCATAAACCCCTTTTAATGAAAGATTGCTTGCAGCACCCATTTTTAGAGTGGCTTTAAGTCCACAATGAAAGATGGAATTCTTGAGCTAATTAATGTAACTTTCAAGGACCTTGATAACATTTTTAGACAACCATTGAGTTCTCATATTAATCAGAAGTTGAACAATAATTCTAAGCCACTGTGTTTGTCAAAAATATCCTACAAGGCCTCCAGGTCTTTTATCTTAGGACTTCGGGAAATATACTCCAAAATCTTGGAATTGATTTTCAGGATTAAACATGTGTTAAAGAGTATCATCCATAAACAACGCTGCGAAAGAAATGTTCTTTTTAATATTGTGATGGATCTTTACGGAATCTTATTACTAATCCTCTTGGGGAATCTTTGGGCTAGCATTCGCCTTTAATTCACAGCCATCCCTCTCAAGAAGAAACCCTGATATGTAGATTAGATCGATTATATAAAGTCAAAGTTTTCTCATTGTAGGGTAGAAGGAGTTAGAAACTGTTACGGGCGTTACGAAGGTGATGTATAAGTGATTTTCACAGCTTAAGTTAAGAACGGAGTTTGCGAATATAATAAAATTTTGGATTTTGAATTTATAGTCAAAGATAGATTAAGTTAAACAAAATTGAGTACTTGCGCTTGTTTACTTAGGGTTTATTGCTTTCTTTATATCACTCCTTTCTTTAAGTCACTCACAGTATGTAGAGTATTGTTCAGCTTTTTACGGTTGTGATAATGAATGGTGAGTGTTTCATCGAACATTTTTATGACTGTTCATTTAATATGAGTGGGGGAGTATTAACGTCACACTGCTCAGCTACACGAGGGCTTTTGGTGAAGGACCTCGTAATTTTGAGCCATGGTCAAGTGACGAGGACTACGCCTGAACTTAATTAAGTCAGTGTTTCTCAAAGTGTGGGTAGCGCCCCCTAGTGGGCACGATAACCCTACAAGGGGGAGGGTGCGAGCATATCGAAAATTTAAAGATTTAAAAAAAATAACCGGAAAGAAGTGAAACAAAATACTTTCTTCCATAATAAAAAAAATACACAACAACACTGATATAATTAATGTTTATCATCTGGCGTTTTTCCTTCATCAAATAGCTATCTTTGATCCCAAAACCAAATTAAAGAAAAAAAAACATTTTGTTAAATTTGGTGTATTTCCTCAAAGAGAAATTTTTTTTATTACGTTTTAACATAAAATATTACTTGTTAACAGAAAAAACGAAATCCAGACCCTGAGAAAAATTCTAAGAAGATAAACAATTCATCACTGTAATTATTATTGAAATACTGTACATTAGTTGTAGAAAGAAAAGGAAGACATGATTCACTTTTCAGCCAGGCAGCATATTACATTTGCTGATCATGTCATTGACCTTCAAACTTACTGCTATGGTTAGTTCTACATTAGTTCCGTTCCTTGAACAAAATATGACAGCTTTGCCAGCAAATAACATTTCTGTAATATTAGTGAAAAGTGTCTCTGATTTGCGTCCTAAGGTCTTGCACTTTTGAATCATTTTAGTTCAGTTTTATTGGATTTTTTCTCAAATCATCAAAGAAAAATTAAATAGTCCTTGAAAGCCGGTAAGTATACTTTCTCTTAATTAAATTATTCACTGGAATTCCAATTTGTATCCCGCGTGCAGTAAAAATAATTATAAACAAATGATTGGGGTGACTGAGTCCCCCCGCAGAACCATTAGCGTTAGCATCGAGTGCACGCTTGCTCCCGGGTTAAAACATTTTGAAGTATTTCTGCTTTAAATATTAAAAAGTAACACAATTATTATTCATTGGAATTTTATATTCTTTTTCATTATTTGAGGTTTAAAATTACAGTTCTTTTAAACAGTTATTTTTCAATTATAGCATTTATCTATAAAAAACATTTTACATTTTTGAATACAATGTCGTACACGCAGTTTTACTCTCCTTACAGTTCAGCTATTATATCAAGAATAATGTTTTATTTTTTCAAAAAATGAACTCGTGCGAAGAGCCGGTGTTTCAGCCAGTATACGTTTAATGTATCAGTACTAAAGAATTTATTTTACAAATAATTTCTTAATACTAAATTAAGAACAAGTTTAATAATTATTAGTGACTTCCATGGGCTTGTCTTGTAGAGCAAAGTTTTTCAAAGGAAAGTTTAATATCAGAAATTGACACTCTGAGTTATTTTTCAATATTTAGCTGAGATCTATATTTTGTCTTCAAAGCAGCCACCGCAGAAAATTCGGTTTAACAAAGATAGGATGTTGAAAATGGTAATAGTATACGAAGTGCTTTTGTTTTCAGTTCAGAAAATTCATCATCCACCTCTACCCAAAATTCAAAGAGGGATTTATTACAAAATTGCCTTTTAATTTTTTACTGGATGTGAAATTTATGATGATTTCTTCTTCGGAAGTTGAGAGCCCTTCTGGAGTATCTTGAAATAGATCTCTAATCCACTCGTAACTTGCTACCAAGTTGTCCTCATCAAGAAAATACTTTTTAAAATTCTTTGCCAACATGGCTAAATGATTTTACATGGTTTTAAAAACAACTTTCACATGTTGTTCTTCGGATATGTAAATTTTAACACATAACGAGCTGGGGCATTTCCCCTCATCATTTACTTCAGTAGTGATAAATCCAAAATTTAAGTAATTTTGAGAATATTTCTTTGATTTAATTTTCGGAACCATGCTCTTCTGTGTACTTGTTAATCCTTTATTGTCGTCGAATGTTTGCTTACGACTTAAAAATATATGTATGATTTTGTTTTAACCTACTGCCGTAAATACTTAATTACCGTGAATTACAATTAACGTGCAAATTAAAAAATGTACATTCAAGCTAGATTCGGTAGCTATAGAAGTATCGAGTCGACCAAAACTGACTGGAATTTTACGAGGAAAAGCATTTTTACATGTTTTGCGCAGAAGTTCGATAGGTTCCCCAGACTCACGCAAACGTACCCGATAATTCCAGATGTGATGGATATGATAGAGAGCAACATAGACTAGACTATTTTTCTAATGATATTTGTACTTTGAGAAATGGATGCTGAAGGAAATAAATCTTAATTAAATATATCATTTTGCGATCTGTTCCAATTTAAAAATTAGAGAAAGAAAAATTACATAATAATAAGTAAGTAATATATATATTTTAAGTAATTTTCTTATATATATATATATATATATATATATATATATATATATATATATATATATATATATATATATTACTTAAAAGAGTAACATATACAAAATTGAAAACTTATACTGTTTATAATTGAGATCGCATTGTAGCTTTAGCGTAAAATTGCATTTTATTGCAGTAAATACATTATTGTTGTACGGGGGCGACAAAAATTATGATTGAAAATTGGGTCGCCAGTATTGAAAGTTTGAGAAACACTGAATTAAGTATTTGTTATTAATGATTAATTTTATTAATTAACGTTAATTATTTATTCAATAATTAGTTTTTTACTATGTTTTCCCCCCGAAAATCGACAAAACCAAAAGGAGCATGATACAAGTATGGTGAACTTTCGACCCCGAACCTTTCCCCCCTTCCTTGAAAAATTCCAGCGTGCGCTACTGGGTTCAAGTACATCAAACTTTTAGCGCTTTACATTTCTAGTGAGATACATTCCTTATTTACCGTGGCGTTATTCTATGAAGTTGCGTTTTTATAACTTTTCACGTATTGTTATGGAATGAATTATGTTTCAATGCACCTTAAAACATAACTTTTCGTGATGAGTAAGTATATTTCACACACATTTTCCTGGGAACAAGCGAAATTTTCTCGAGGACCACCACTTTAGCGACCGCTGCTATAGTAAACAGGATTCTTTTTTTTATTACAAAAAATTACTTAACAAATTTTAAACTTTGAATTTTTCTGACTTTGCAGGATCTAATATTGAAATATGAAAGATGGGTCGGAATTTTATAAAAGTAAATTTATAATTAGGATTCCATTAAATTATAAAAAGCATTTATAATTTATAATAGACTTCCATTTAAAAATGTGAAGGGTTTTTAGATTTAAATATAACAATTAAAATTTTTTTTGTTTTTAATATCAATCGATAAATTTATATAAGAGTTAAAAGAGAAAAATAAAATTTCGCAGCAAAATAAAATTAAACTGTATAATTCAAAAAAAAAGTTTTATGTTTCATCTACTTATAGTAAATAAGGATTATGGAGTTATATTTTGGTCTTATCCATAAGGAATAAAAAAACTCACATTTATACTAATATGGACAATTAAATAAATATATTTTTATAATACTTAAATTAAACTTTTAATTTGAGAAAATTTTGGAAATTATTTTGTTGTATACTTTAATAAGAGAATCTTTAGCTAATCATGATGTGCTTGCATTCCATACAAATCAGCATTTCATAATAATATTGTTATCAATATAGTCTAATCTATTTCTTTTTTATTGAAAACTTTTTTTTAAAAATGAAGCATCTTGTTTTTTTTATTTTCGTACAATTCATCATTATATATATATTGTAACAAGTGTAAATATAGTAAGGTTTTTCTGTTTCCCTAACGATAAATTTTTAGTACATCATTAATTACTTAGAGACAGAACACTCTCTAATCAAATACTTTCATGGTTCATTCCTCTTCATTATTAGTTTTATACATAATTAATGGTCCCTTCTACATAAAATTATAGTCCTAAAAGATCATCAATATTGCTCGTAAAAAGTAAAATAAATGGAACTTGGAAATGTTTTATTTCTTTTATCTCAAAATAAGCCTTCCAAATTAATACCTTTAGTAGTTAACTTCTAGTTTATTTCAGCAGATTGAATATATCTAGTTAAGGTGCAAGATTCCATAAATTTCCTTTCAGGATGCATAGTTAATTATTAATAAATAATATCGAATTAATTTTTTTTTGATTTCTTGCGTTTAATAATAAGTTATGATTACACAATACATTTTTTGGTTAATTATATATTTGTGTAAACTAAATAAAACCAGTATTTAAGTTTTAAAACTAATTTATATTATAACTATTTAAATTAATGTAGTAGAAGTTAGATTTATTAAGAAGTCGCTAAGAACAGCAATGGTGGGATACACAGAACAAATTTATTTTGCCATTAATTGTAAAAAAAATTCTTAGAAGTTAAACGTATAGTAAGTAAAGTAAAAAAATAATTAATAACAAAGATAATTTTGACTTTTGTGTTTAATGCTTTTGTGAAAGAAATATTTAATGGAGTCACGTCTTACAAACAGGATAATAACTTATCAAAAAAGGTTTTGTTCTCTATAATTCCTGTAATGGAAAATAAATTTTATTATTAAATCAAGCTCTTTCAACCTTTATAAATAAAGGTTTCGAAAAAGGAAATGATTTTTCCTACTTAATGATTGTTGTTTATTTCAAATAAAAACAAAATAATGTTCTGAAAAAAGTATTGCTTTAGAAGCATATAAATGGAATATTTATTTTACAGTAACATCAAAATCTAAAACAGTAAATTCAAGCTTGAAGTTATTACACGAAAAACTTAAACTATAACACTATTTACACAAATAACAAATTTTTGAGATAACTCCTTATTTCTTAATAATATGAAAATTTAGAATCATTAATAAAGGAGTTTTATTCTCCACCATGAACTATTACTACCATAAAAATGCAAAGAGAATTGCTAACTACTAAAAAACAATTTCACATGAATTATGTATAGTTAAGCAGTTTTTTCTCTAAATGAAATTTTGTCACATCAAACTTCTATTTCATTTTTTATTTTGGGGAAATTTTTAATAGTTATCATTAATAATTTTTATAATAAATTCATTTTGTTTCTTAAAAATAAACATATAACTGGAAGTTTCGAATATTTTTAAAGTTTATTAATGACAACTAATTTAGTGATAGAATTTCTTTTTCTTTTAATGAGTAAAAAGTATTATACAAACATTTCGTAATATTTCATAACTTAAAACGAATGTAAAAAATGAAAAATCTAATTTTTAGCAACATTCCATTCTGAAAACATTAAAAAAAATTTTGAAAGAAAGAAAAATGTGAACCAGAATGATTGAGAGATTACATATTTTGAATCATTTTATTCGTTCATGTATGAATCTTTTCTTTACCTACTTACCAAATATTTGATTAGATACCATCTCATTTAAGTAAAATTTGAAAAGATGGTATCATTTTGAAGGATGATTATTTGACCTTGTTTTAAAAGCATTGATTCACTCATTTATATTTGAATTAGAAAGTTTTCGCAGTTTAATTTCTCTCAGAATACTACACAATTTCAGAACTGATGAAATACTTAAAGGCAAAAACTGTCTTTTGTAACAATAATTGCCATACAAAGATTATGTGTTAGCTGCTGCAAAATGAATTGATATTAGGAGAGTCATAAGTTTAATTGCTATCTTAAATATACTATTCGCCCAAAATATGTAAATCTTACTTCAAAACGAATTCAGGTAAATATCACATATGTCATTGCATGTTGAGTTAAATCTAAATAGCCACAAGCCACGAAATATTTTTAAATTATTCAGTTTACTTTAAAGCATTTGAATAAGCCACAAGCAACCAAGCGAAACATATATAGCAGGCGAAATTATAAAAATCTCCGGAGTATTCAATTTTCTATCTACACTTCCAGCTAACCTTTGTGTAAAATCAGCATATACGTACTAATTAACACAGGGCTTAAGGAACTGATGGTTAATTTTTGGTAAATCGATCTTAGTCTAAAGATACTTCTATGAGTTATTAAAATATGTTATAATGATGAAATTTAATACCTTCTCACATGTTTAACCCAAACATTTGCCTCTTGGGTTAGTTAAAGAATTTTGTATTGATTTTATGTGCGATATAGGCATATTAAAGTTCTTCCCAACTTTTACGTAAACAATTCCTTATATCTATTAACAAAGAATTCGCAAATCAGCTAGTTAAAAAAATAAAATGAGCAAAGCGAAATATAAATTGATAAAGCGTTTAACAGAAAATTTGCTCTGAAATGTATTCGATTCTAATTTTAAAATTTATTTACTTATTTAATTATGCCAAGGAAACTAATCAAATATATTAGAAATATACGTTTGTTATTATTTTTATTGACTATAAAAATAACAGTAAGCGTGCTTTTTTCATTTATTATCTTAACAATCACAAGTATGATGTGTATATTAAGTTTAAATTCAATTGCAGTTAGTCTTTATTAATAAGACAACGCTATAAGCATGAGAAAGAGCAATTTCAAGCAGTAGTTTCCTAATTATAACATGTATTAAGTGTTAAAATCAATTTAAAAACATTTTACAAAAACCACAGTGCAATTTTACAGTAAAGTAATAGGTAAGAAATAGCTAAATATACGGATAATGTAAATTACTACATTATAATTTAATTTAAAAACGGACGCTCACATAAGAAATGCAAAACATAAAGCAAAACTAATTATCAATATAAAATAAAGATGTTGACGTTTAAAGTATAAAGTTTAAAGAACACGTTGAAGTATAAATTACAGGTCTTTTACGAATAAAAGTAGTTCCATAATAATGTTTAAGAAAAAACAGACTTTTCATACAGCTACTTTGAATAGGTTATATGCTAAAAGTAGTTGCCATTTATTTGATTTAACTGTTTGATCCGTAGTTTAAGAAATATTGATGTGATGCAATGATTATTTCTTACCATTTATAGGGAGTACTTTTTATCGTATTTATAAATAAATTTTGAGAGAGCTTTGTAGAATTTATACATTTCATACCAATTTTTTTGTTGGAAAATAAAAATTATGAAAAAATTAATTCAATTACGCCCATTTGGATTTTTCATTAGAAAAAGTAGCATATTTTTAAAGTTAAAAATATTTATTAGAGCAAAAAAATGAAGTTACATATTTTAAATGAGTAATCTACTTTAAATAAAATTAAATAAAGGAATCAATAAAAATAATAAGATAAATGTGGAACAAAAAAAAGTCCAATGAAAGGAATAGTAAAATAAAATTTGAAGCACACAACAGAAATTGTCTAAGAATAAGCAAATAAAAAGCGAATCAAAATAAGCGGGTTAGTGAAATACGTTCATTAGTATCTGAGAGTTCTAATAATTTTCTAGAATCAATTATTAAATGCATCCCTTTTTAATTTGCTTAGTGAATAATTCCTAAGTATTTCCTTAATCTTTAAGCATTTAAAACTGAAAGTGCTTTTATTGATGCTAATTATAGAAATTATATCTATACTTTATTATTTATAGAAACATTTATTGAAACATCAATAAAAACATTTGAAATATAAGAAATTAAAACGTTCTGTAGTTTATCGCTTTTGTTCTTAATATGAAGAAAGTCGTTACGTAATGCATGAGCACTATAGAATTTTTTAAAATAAAGTACTCTGGGGAATTTTAGGGCGTGTAACAGTAAGCTTTAAATTGAATATTACATTTCTCCAATGTTTAATAAATGAATATCCGGAATTGAAGAATAGTTGCGTCATCAAATATATTGAATCATGTTGTGATGGTGAAATACGAGGAAATGGTACAGCAGATATTTATGATAATATAAAAACAATTGTCATTTTTCCTGATTTATATGTATGAAATGTATAAAAATATTTTCATTCAATATTCATTTAAAAGTTGGGACAAAATTAAAGGTAGCAAGATCCTTTTCATGGGAAAGATTACTTTGAAGTTTAGAAATGAAATGCAAAAATTGGTATCGACAGTATGGATGTCAACAAGATGACTATTTTTTTTGAACAATTCATCTGAAAAAACTCTTTCTATAGGTATGAAGAAGTCTTAAAGAAATGCTTAGAGATTCATAAAGATGAATTCAATTTAATTGTCTCTCGAAAAACAAGAAATGCTACTTGAGTCGAAATTAAAAATGAACTGATAGAAATAGAGAATATTTTTCTCTAATGTATTTAGGTAAATCATTTTATAGGACAAAATATGATAAAATGTCTTCTGATACAGGCAAAAAAATTATTGAACGTTTTATGAATTTAGCTTTTTCACAACATTTAAAAAATTAATTTTTCATGAACACATCCAAAAAACAATGTGATAAGATTAGATATTTTTAAATAAGTTTGGAAAAATTTCTTTTTTTTTAATAAAATTATTCTTATTATATAATAAAAAGGTGGGATCATTTCTTAAAATTTTAGCTTTTGGATTAAAAGAGAACCACCTAGAAACCCTTGTGGCCGAAGAGGAGATAGAGACATTCAAGAAGTCACTTTGATTAAAAATATAAATTTACTTACTATGATTATCGACGATACATTTTATTTATACTTATATGAGTTAATCAGATATGATATCAATATTGAGAGAAGTTTCAGTCTGAAACATTGTTCTTTTATTTTTCATTAATACTACTTTATTGATACTTTTATTTCACATTCAATGCACACAAGTACTTTAACTTAAATTTAAAATTAAATATCAAATCATTTTAGCTTCAAGAGAGCTTATTATTATTAGCATTATTCACCTTTTAAAAGGCTCCAATATAAATATTTTCTGAAAAATTGTGAATAATTTATTTAAATTAGAACTAAATCTCTCTCTCTCTCTCTGTTAAAATGTAAAATAGAAAATAAGGAAAACGTTTATTAAAACTTTCAAGCAAGAAACACATTTGAAAAGAAAACAATATTTGAAAATCTTACAAGAAGACATTTGGATATTTAAAATATATTTCTTAAACAAGATTTATCATTTGAAAAGATACTTGTTCAATTTTCACGTGAAACAAAACAAGCTGAAAATAAAATTTCTCAAAGAAATGAAGTATAGTTAATTACAATCAATTATTGTTATTTAATTTTGTGCATCCTCTTAAACGAAATTTATTAATATAAAAATGAATATACTAAAATATAAAATTAGTTATCTATCACTCAACATTAATTTCTCTTATTTTAAGTTATCTGACTACGTTCGAAACTGTGATTTTAAAAAAGGCACATAAATGGATAATTTTCATGATATTTAGTGTCGCTTGGATTAGAATACATGTATAAAATTGTTTTAAGGACATTTTGACAAAAAAATTACTTTAATACAATATTTCGGCAAAAAATTAACTTAGAATAACCTTTTTTTAAAATGTCCTTCTTTTGTGAAAAATGCTTCTATTATAATAATATTTAGCCTGTATATTACTCAGACCTCTGTACAGAGGCTCAACTATGATTTTTGAAAAATTCACATTATTTTCAGAGTTATAACCATTTGAAATAATTATCGGCATTTTTTTCTTAAAATTTCTCCCCACTGTTGTCGAAAAACATGGACAATCCCACTTCTAAGTTATATATTTCTAAAATTCTAGTAGAGCCTCTGTACAGTGGTCTGAGCTATATACAGGAAAAATATTATTATAATAGAAGCATTTTTCACAAAAGGAGAATATTTTGAAAGTTGGTCATTCTACGTTCATTTTTTGTCAAAATATTGTAAAATAATTTTTATTGTAATAATGTTCTTAAAACAATTTCATATGTATTTTCTAATCTAAGTGACACTAAATATCATAAATATTATCCATTTATACGCTTTTTCAAAATAACGGTTCCCAACGTAGTCGGAGACCTTAACAAAAGGCATTTCATGATTCTACAAACTGCCTAGACAATGGAATCGTTTATTGCTTATTAAACTCAATTTCGTTCACTGTTGGATGTTTTTCATAATTTAAAGCAACTATTTAGCTAATTTCTTTTATTTCTTATATTATCCAAATTTTAGAAGTTACTTTATATTTGTATGCATTTAAAAAAGCATTCCAGTTTCTACAATTGAAAAGTAATTCTCATTCCTTTTTTTTGTTTCTATGATTATTAGCTTTGCATTTAGGAGTTAACAATCATAAAGAGTAATAATCATGTCTGTATTCCGAAAGTATATTGTTTCAAGCAAGTTTACAGGACTAATTATTCCGCTGAGTGCACGTAATCTTGAAATTTAAGCCTTTAATTTCTTGCAGTATTAATTCTAATCACAAAATCGCATCAATTCAACTTAAAAATATCATTAATATTTTTTGAAGAGAACATTAGTTTTTGTAAATATTCAACCAATATAATTAGAATAACTGAAGCTTCAAATGATGTTATACTTTTCAGTATTTAGTTAATCATTAATATTCATGACAATTATTATTTCCGCTTTAATGAATCTAGTTTTGCACATAATAGATGTATTGAGTATAATTTTACCATTTCTCATGCTTGCAAGGATAAAAATTGAGAAATAAATTTTTTAAAGTTAACGTTGTTATTAATTTTTCCCCCTCTTCTTTATTTTAAGAACTACATTTATCTGAAGAATATAAAGACTATATTGAACCTTAAAAATATATACTGGATGTCCGAAAAATATGACCAAACTTTCAAATATTAATTCCAAAAAAATAAAAAGTAAAATAATAAAAAAATAAAGATTATTCCTTTGCGGTTTTTTGTTCCATAAAGACAACATTAAAGTTTTTTACAATGCTTTATTACATGTTTTCATTAGTTACGCGCAACACATAGAGTCTATACATTATTTCTAGCACAATTCTTTGAAACATTGCAAGATCAGCAATCTGATTGGACACAGTAATTCGATTTTTCATTTCATTAGTATCACTAATTGAATAATGGTAAACTAATTTTTTCACGTATCCCTAAAGGATGAAGTCCAAAGGTGTTTATGTCTAGAAATCTGGGGGATCATAGTAATGGACTTCCTCTTTTCATCCATCACCTAGGAAACCTTTTCTCACTTCCTAACTCCAGTAAGGTGGTGCAATACTTACGCTGTGCATGTGTTGCAAATTTAAATTCGATAAAGCATGCGACAACTTGCGCTTGTTCTTGTGGAGACGCCATTTTGAAACGAGAATGTTGAAAAACGAGGACGTTGTAATATCTAGTTTGCATTTCATTAATCAGAAACTTTAATCTTTTCTTTATAGAACACAAAACACCGTAAATGAAAATCTTTGTTTGTTCATTTTTAACTAATTTTTGAAAGTGCAGTCATTGTTTTTTGGGCACGCTATGTATTTAATTTTATATAAATTAATTTATGAATAATTTCTTTACCAAATAAGTTAATTCATTCATTCCACTTATAACTTTCAGAATTTTTTTCATAACTCTAATTACTGAAGTTTTAAATGCTAAATTTAATCAAATAATGTAGTGTGGGTGATATAGTTTTGTTATTTAAGAAACAAAACTTTTTATAAATTTTATGGAAAAAATACTGTGAGAGTAATAAATATTATAGTTCATGATTTTCAATTTTACTAATTCTTCAAAGTTGTAGTTGTTTTCTCAATTGGAATGTAAAGCATCAAGATTAAAAAGAATTTTATAATGAATTGTATAATTAATTGAGCCTTTTTGGCCATATGAAATACACTCAGACAATTCAGAGTTATTTAATTAAATACAGCATTGGCTATTGTAGTATTTACAATCTTGGATTGAAGAAAAATTAAAATTTAAAAAGTAATATATCGTTTAATATATTTTTAAAATTTTATTTTTGAGCAAGCTTAATTTTGAATGCTTATAAACAGAACCTCTTTTTTATTTGAATTACTTTAAAAAAATAAAGATCTGCAGTACTTTTAGAAGCATATTTCTTAAAAACAAACATATTGCATTAATTAGAGGGAAATATAAGCATATTTAGAAAATTGATTTTAAGCAAGCGTAAAATACACCTTTAAATAATATAAATTATGACAATTTTTTTTCCTGACATACAAATTAAACATTAAAAATTATTCTAAAGAATTAAGCATATACTTTAACAGAAAATGAACGAAAAAAGTACCCTAATAATTGAAGAAATTACCACCTCAAAGATATCTAAATTATTTTTCAAAAGTTTAAAGTATCTTAGAAAGAAATGGTACTTCTGTAGTAGAAATTTTTTAATTAGTTTAAAACATAATTACTTTAAAGCACTCGTAGATTTTTTTAAGACTGAATCCTGGAAGATGTATAATTTTTAAAACCTATCATAAAAATGATGATGAATAAAAATAGCGATGTGGGTCAGCAGTTACTGATAATTTTATTAATTATTGATAAATTATTAATGTTTTAAGGTACCCGAATACATTTAGAGAACTTCTTTTTAGAATAGCATAGTATAACATTATAAACACCTTTTAGGGATCAATGCCAATAAATATTAATACTTAACCACAACAATATTTAACATAAATTATTTAAACTTTTTCAAAAATCACCATTATGCGGGAAATTTTAGCAAAACTTTTGAAATTGGAGAAAAGAAGTAGCAAGTTTATATTAGTAAATGTATTACTAAAACAAATTAGATGCGTCTATCCAGAGAATGTACTAAGAAATTTTAATATTTTATTAAAATTTAAATATTTTAGAGCTTATCAAATAAATATTATAAGAAACATGTTTACGAGGCTGTTATTGAAATAACAAATCATAACTCAAAAAATATTCTCTAGAAAATAGTACAAATATCAGGTGCAAAATGTTTCATGGAAAAAATTCATAATATTTTGAGTTATCTGACTCGCCAATGATAGATTCTGAACAATTTAAACGTTCACTTCTGGTGGAATAAAAACCCATTTCCGGTTTTTCTGAATTTGTAACTCAGATTCTCTATGTAATAGAGAAGCGAAAAAATATATGTTTTATAAAACAAAAATATTGCTTTATTCAATAAAGTAAAAAACCAAAAATATGTGTTTCGATCGAAATAGGTCATTTCAACGTTTTCGGATACCTTAAATGTTATTTCAAATAATTTCAATATGAGAATTACTCTGAAATAATTTGGAAATTCTGAAAAAAATTATGCTTGTAGCAGAAAAAAAAGTATTTTTGAGTCAACTACTTTTAAACGAAATTAATGCTAATTGGTTCGAAAGATCGATTGATTCGTTAATTATCCTTAATCGATATTTTTCGCAAATAAATTGATTTTCCCAGCATAGAAGAATCATTAATCGCTCCAAACTGTCTCCTAAAATGCAGAAACCTTGAAACTGTTCCAAGTCTTAGACATTAATTAAATTATTTCAAGAAAAAGATATAATTTCAACGCGTACATCTGTGATACTTCCCATAGACATATATTATACTTGCAGAAGTTCTACCAGAAATCATTGCATTTATTTTTTGTACTTCTGAAAGATACGGTAATTAAGTACGTAAAATGTATATTACATGGAAAATAATCTTGAAATATAGGATTAAAATGCCTATGTTGAGTGAATTCCCGTAACAGATGATACATTTATATGATTATTTTCATTTCGAACTTTAACATTAGTGTTTTTTTTATAAATATGATGCTCTTTAATGAAATATGTGATGAAGTTTTGCAACATTTAATTGTAATTTTTGTATCTGAGATTAAAAGGTAAGAATCCTTATAATTTCTTCGTTTAAAAATATATTATTTTATGTAGCATATAATCACGTTTTCTTACACTCTATTTTGTTTATTCTCTTAATATTATACTTTTTCTTAAAAAAAAATATGTGAAACTTATGAAAACTAAGCATAAGTAAATTTAATCTAAGGTTTGGCGATCCTTATTGGATTAATTATCCAACTAAGACGAGAAACTAGAAGACACAAAACGGCTTCATTCAGTCTGTTCAAATTATCAGAAATGAATATGAGCTACTTGACAATGTTTAAGAACTTTTAAACCAATTAAATCCTCTGAACTTGATTCAAACCGAAATAAATTTGAACCTTGGTGATGTCTTGTTTAAAAAAAAACCACTCCAGACATTCTAAAGTATTATACCGCTTTTAGAAGCAATTGGTGTAAAATACCCGGATTCAGAGTGGCTGGATGTCTATATGGATAGCTTTCCATTTGATGTTTATTTGACTGCGAGCTCATGTGTTTTTTCGAGCCTTCTTTCGTTCTATGCTTCTGCAAGAAAATTCAGAACGGCTCTCGATGGAGAGGTGGAAGTTATTCAGATTGCTTTTAAACAGCTTTTGGCCCTTGAAGATAAATTTTCTTGTTTTGTTTTTTTCTCCAATTTTCAAGCCTTTGACTCAACTAAGGATTATCGAATAGAGTTCTTCAGTCCTGGGATTATTTGCAAAAGTTAGCTCTAAAGAAGAAATATGTGGTGCTTCAGTGGAAAACTGAGCATTGCGGAGTTATTGTGAATGGACAGGCTGCTGTTCCAACAAAAAGGAGCTCCAGACTGAAGTAGTCAAGATGTTTAGCTGCACCATATCATTCCATAAAACTGTACATTAAACAGGCCATGACTCAAAGTTATGAACTACTGTTACTCCACCGAATACAGACAAAGCGATAGAAATCTGCGGACCTCCTCAAAATTCCCAACTAGACATCGTGAAGCTACAGCAAAGTCCCGTCTTTTGTCAGGTTTGGACTGCCTAGATCACGGATGGCGAATCAATGGCACGAGTGCCACAGATAGCACGCGACTCAATATTTTGAGCACTCCACCGTTCAAAATAACAAATTTCATCATGAAGTATTACGAACAAACGCGAGTGATCGGTCGTGGGGTGGCGGATTTTATTCCAGACACATTTAACTATTTGAAGAAGCTGGCTTATGCCATTTTAACCATATTTTCATCTACCTATGCTTGTGAGTCATTACTTTCAGAGATGAATAACATCAGTGGCGTTATGAAGAATATTAAGTCCCCCTGATAAGTCAAGTTTGGGGCTCCAAGCCGAATTTTACAAAGGGCACGTACTTGGCATCAGTGAGGCTTTGGGTCACCTAGAATCCTGCCCCCTCCCTCCCCAGAGATGCAGTGGTGTACGTTATGCCACTGTTAACATTCATGGCTCCCTTCAAACAGTTTTGAAGATGACTCCAATTCAGCATGCGTTCTGCTAAAAGCAACATTTAACAAACCATTTGTCATCTCATTTGCAAAACAGAAGTCACACTAATGTTACTTTAATTTGAATGACACTTTTACTAAAACGTTTATTACTATACAGTTCAAAATGTATTTTTCGTAGTAAATAGAGAGTTTTAAGTTGTTAGTATTTAGTTTTATTATTTTACCAATAATTACAACTCAAAATTATTTGAAGGCACGTCTCTATACTTCATGAAGCATTTAAGAAAAAATGGCACTTTGATTCATAAAGGTTCGCCACCCCTGACCTAGGTGAACACCTTCATCAAATCGAGATTTTTGACCAAACAAACTGCCTTTTTGATATTTTGTCTGAGTCGATGGACCAACTTACCCCCCTCATTGCTTGTCGGCGCATTACGAATCTATATCGACGAGATACTGGCGAGCTAGAGAATTAATGGGGCAGTGATTTCGGTCAATTTTGTTGGAGTTTAACATTGTTGCTTTACTTGTTCTCCTCTTTGTATTATTTCTTTCTGTGCTACCATGCCATTGGAAAAAAAAATGTAATCTAAATGAAATATTCGTATGCGTGCAATTTTATAAATGAGGACCTAGAATTTTTATAACATCAAAATATCTTAAATAATACCTTTTTAAATAATTTTCCTTATTACAATATCAAAAATTCATAAACAGTTATTTTTCATTCTAATGTAAAAACAATGGATTTTTATGTACTATGGATTTTTACAATAAACTAAATGTGTTTTTAGAGTTTTTAAGGGGGTCACTTCACGCAGCATTTTACCTATCTCCATAATGTTAAAAATGACCAAGTGTAAGGAACATTTTTGAAAAACTGACCAGTTTCACAGTCATGAATTTTTTTGTACATTTATTGCACTGTTTTCTTTATTTTAATGGGAGCTTTTTTAAAAATTTTGATTAGTTTTTTTAAAAAAATCATATGTGGAGTAACACGTCAAAAATTTTAAAACGCTGGAAATTCTTGTACATTTCAATCCATAAGTTTTTTTTTTTTTTTTTTTTTTTGAATAATTTTTTTGACAAAAGATCTCATTAAAATATTTATTTGTATAATATTAATATATGTGCAAAATTTCAAAACTATTAAATGAGTAGTTTTTTCAAAAATGTTCCTTTTGTGTTGAAATTTACACTTTTGAGAAATAGTGATTTAAAGTAAAAACTTACCTTTAACTAATACATTCCAGAGCCATAACTTGGGTTGCTTGGATCATCTGCAATATCATCCTCTTGTCTGCATTTCAACAGTCTGTTTTTAATTCTAGTTTGTTTGGTTCTTTGTGAAATTGCATTTTCCGCTTTCCTTATATGTGCATGATCTGTCCCTATCTCCGCAATGTTAAAAATGATCAAGCGTAAGGAACATTTTTGAAAAATTGACCACTTGTACAATCCTGAATTTTTTTTTTGTACATTTATTGCACTGTTTTCTTTATTTTAATGGGAGCTTTTTTAATAATTTTGATTAGTTTTTTTAAAAAAAAATCATATGTGGAGTAACACGTCAAAAATTTTAAAACGCTGGAAATTCTTGTACATTTCAATCCATAAATTTTTTTTGAATAATTTTATTGACAAAATCTCTTATTAAAATATTCATTTGTATGATATTAATATATGTGCAAAATTTCAAAACTATTAAATGAGTAGTTTTTTCAAAAATGTTCCTTTTGTGTTGAAATTTACACTTTTGAGAAATAGTAATTTAAAGTAAAAACATCATACATTTAATTAATACATACCAGAACCATAACTTGGATTGCTCAGATCATCTGCAAGATCATCCTCTTGTCTGCATTTCAGTTGTCTGTTTTTGATTCTAGCTTCTTTGGTTCTTCGTGAAATTGCCTTTTTCATCTTTCCTTATGCGTGCATGATCTGCTTCTTGCAATGCTCGACATGTATAAAATCCAGGTTGAATATTTAATAAATCTAAAACTTTTAATTTGGTAATTAAGCCTTGATTATATATAGATATAGATTCATATACCCCGGTTTTTAAAGTTCCCAATTGTACAAAAACAGTTTTTGGAATTATGGACCATATAACACTATTTAAGCTCTCATTACAATTTTGTGTCTTACCGTGCAAACATCTAGACAGAAGTTCAGGGCTTGAAAGATCTCTAAATACTTTTTTTATGCAATGCATAATTGCAATTGGTAAATTATGTTTATGTTTATATGTATCACCTTTCAGTTTGGACCTATTATATCCACACCACGAATCATCTCCCAAGGGGCATAAACCAGGCATAAACCATGTTGTGGATTCAAATCTGTTGAGATTTTATGAAAAAATATAGCCCAAATAGCTTGTTTCATGGCTGACAAATTTCCCGAGTTGTTTCGAATTGCCAAACCATAGTATCTTTGCAATTTGTCTATTTCTGCATCAGTCAATCTATTACGGCCTCCTAGAGATTTTTTGTCCTCGAGCTTTTTGCCTTTTAATTTTAATTTTAATGCCCTGAGTCGTGTACCCATCCTTTTCTCAACATGACCCACACATTCTAATTTTCAATGTTGACATCTTTATAAGGTTTAGATTCTAAAACTGCTTTGTACGCTTTAGAATCCCCATCACCCAAATACTGCGTATATCTCAAACTGTGTAGTACCTCTGAGCGATTGAAGATACGAAGTGCACCTTCAACTTCCATTCCCCCACTATTTCCAAAGTAATTTGCCGAACACTCATCACTATGTAAGTTGCCGTTAAAATGACATGAGCATTTCCTCGATAATATTTCGGCATCAATAACTTTCCCAGTGTCCACACTAACTGCCGTAACAACACCATTGAGAGAAGTATGGCCCATTTTTTGCCACGTACCATCTATAGCCACAGGAACATTTGGGTTACCATTATTAAATGATAGTGTTTCGGCAGCAGCTAACGCCATAGACACTTTTGCTACTTTTTCTGTCGCATTATTTAATGCATGCAAAGACTCGTAAAACCGCTTTGGTGGAGGTGGCAAATTCATAACTCCACAAAATACTTTCGCAGCTGCTTCTCCTTTTCCAACTGACTTCATAGCATAAGCAAGTCTAGTATTCACTTCATACACTTTTGTATCTTTTTTATTAACCACAATGTTAGTAAACCTGGTATTGAGAAGTGGTTGAATAAGACCACAAAATTCACAACATATTAACAATTCTGTAGCCAAACCCTGAATTTGGCGACCAAACTTAATGTCAATACCTTGTTTTTACATTTTACACATAATACATGTTGTTTCAAAACACTAGAAAACAGAGGAATGTCAATTATTTCACAAAAGTTTTCAGATGAATCTAAAAATGAAACATACTCATCATTAAACTTACCTAATTTTGATTTTGATGATGAATTCTTAATATACATACTTGCAGGTTGTTCTTTATTCAAATCCTGTGAAGCTGAAGAATCTTTATAATTTGCACCAAATTTTCTTCTTTTAAAAGTTTTGTTGCAAAACCGAGGCATATTAATCAGATATTTTGAATTTTTATCTGATGAAAACTGAAAAGAAATTTGTTATATTCAACGAAAAAAAGCAGCACGTGAGTTACCCAGAAGTAAACAAACAGCTACAATTATTCACTTCACTTCTTTCCTAGTTGATTTGCCGATCAAAATAAATACTTTTAATCAATTTAAGTTATTTGACGAGGCTGAAAAGTAGCATGTGTCTTTTGTTTTGATTTGAAAGGGGCGTGGCAATCAGCTGTTTTGGGATTTGACAGACGTAAACAACTTTTTAAAAAAATATTAAAAATACTTCTAATTCAGCTAGAACAAAAATATAAACTGTATCAGAAAGAGAAACGGTTGAATTTTATTTTTCAATCGAAATTGAAAAATCGATTTTGGCATCGATTTTCGTGAAGTGACCCCCTTAAAAGAAATATGAAAAAATATCATGGTCATTGTTTAATGTCTAGAAAAAAGTAATGCAAAATCTCCAATCTTGTGAAGAAAGAAAATAAAAAATATAACTCTTAAAAGATATTTATTTAATGTATTTGAAATTCCGAAACAGTATAGATGATATAATAACATATTTTTAATTAGTTAATAAATTTAAAAGTAAAAAAAATAAATCTTGTAAATAAAAAATAAATAATAAAAAATAAAGTGTGAAACACACATAATTTTATGTTTATTTATAAATACAAATCAAGTTATCTAGCACACTCAAATTTTTATATTTTAGCGTACATTTTTTGTAAAATTTCTTTTGTATTTGAAATTTTAAATGAATTAAGTTTCTTAGGCTTACACTGAACATTTTTAGATTGATTAAACTTAAGTTATATTCATCACCTTATAATACCTCAATCATGAAATTATCTTTAAGAAAATTTTATCTCGCCAATGAAATAAGAATAAAAATAAAATGAAATTCGTAAGGTAAATGTAAATAAAAAATTACATTTCCCCGTGTCCAATCTCATTTTAAAAAGCAAAGAGTAGAAAGGAAGGAATTCCTTATCAGAGAAATAAACTTATTTCTGTAGTAAATATTACTGATTTTCAAGAAAATCTTAATTTATAACATAGTTATGATTTCAAAGAAAGCGAACCGAATTTAAAAGAAACTGTTAAGGTTATTGAGAAATTTTTGCTTTGAATTAAAAATGATTAAAGATAACTTTCATTAAAACCAACATTTCAGAAGGTAATGTTTATGTAAAATAGAAACTTGTCATAGTTATTCATTTATTTTTTTATCGTTCTTATATTTAAACTAAAAAAAATGTTAGGATCATTCTAAATAACTGAAAAAAATCATCCCAATATACGTGGATTAATCATTTGAATTGCCATATTTCTAAAGTAGACAACTACAGTCAACTTCCGATAAACGAATTTTTCTATTTAGCGAATTTTTCTGTTTCCCCGATTAACTTAAAGGCAAAACCCCTATTTAACGAATAATAAACCCTGAATTAAGGAATTATTTCAACAGTTGAAATTTTTTTTATTAGTTTGTATTAGAAAAAATTGGATTTTTCTTAAAAATGATATACTTTTTTGCCCAGAACCGACTTTTCTTGTAAGCAGAAAATTTCGAAAAGAAAGGGTGAAGACCATTACTAGACTTAGCAAGTGAAGATGAGCTATGAGTGTAAACTATCGTGTGAGTTTTAAATACGATAGGCAAAAAATCACTTTCATATTTGAACTCATTCCACAATACAGGGGATATTTTAAGATTTTAACGATTATGTTATATTTTATGACGGACTGCCTACCTGTGTGTAACTGAAGTTGAAGAAATCGTTGATTTGTCGCAGCTAATGAATAACGATTTTGATGTAGAAATCTCGATAATGAAATTTACATCAAAATTGTTATATTTTCTTATACTCCGCATGGATAGTGTATAAGAAGACATATCTTATTCAGTAGAATGTAAATTGCTCAGTATTTTCTTTTCGGCATAAAGTCGAAAATGAATTCTTTCGAGTTCTGAATAAAAAAGATATTGTCGGAGATCTATTAATTAGTATTTTAAAATTTCCTATTAACTGGGGTACTTATTCTTTCGCTAATAGTACTTTTAGATTCAGTGCCGAACTAAAATTGCGGAGCTAATCTCATATGGCTGGACTGTGGCACAGTGGGTCCCAAGTCCTATTGGGATCACCGGCAACGAGAGAGCCGACCCAAAAGCCAAGCAAGGAGCCGAGTTGTCTCAACTAGAGGTCCCCTTGACTATCAAAAGAGTAAAGAGCATTATTTCTACTTTCATTGACAAATATACTACCACGACCCAAAAAACCAAGAGTCTTGGAAAGCTATCGGAAACTCTGGCTACAGTGGGTCCAATCCCGAAGCACCTGGAGATAGCCGAGGCTGTTGCCCGATTTCGCCTAACTACCCGACATTACTTTTTGGGAGTATACCTCCACTGACTTGGTCTGGCTGCTGACGAGGCTTGCCCACTCTATGGTCATGCCAGAATGGATGGCGACCACCTGCTCCAATGCACTGAACTTAATGAACACTCGGCTAACGACATCGTCAGTCAGTACTGGGAGGCTCAGCGTCAAATGGTCAAAAAGCCGAGCAAGGGCGTTGGATAAATAAATAACTTTTAGATTCTGAATAAAAAAAATGTGTAATTCCTAATTTAAGGATATTTTTTGTGTAGTTGCTTATTACAGAATTTCTAAAAGATAAGTGCAAAAAATTTGTGTTTTGTTTGGATCCCAATATACCGAAAAATCCCGAATTAACGAACAAAATGTTCGATCCCGATGAATTTGTTTAATCGGGGTTCAACTGCATTTCACGTACATTCTTTCTTTTTCTTCCCCATTACTCTTTCTTTTATGATATTAGGCACTAATTACTTAATTATACCGGATTTCTCTCTGATGTTTTTTTCTATTTATTCCTTAAGATGTTACTCATGACTTTAATGGAGGAATTGTCAGTTTCTAAGAGTTTAAATCAAAACAAAGTTGTATAAGGAATACAAAAAGATTTCTTTTGATGACAATGTCTCAGAAAGTTTTAACTTAAGTGCATTTATTTTACTTTTCTCTGAATGATGTTGATTTCATTAGCGAATTAAAAAAATATTTGGAAGTCTAACAAATGCTTTGCCGTAACATTAGTACATTTTATCAACAACTTAAATTACTTGTCAAATTAGCTACGCGGCCAGAACTTAAAGGATAAAAATTTCGTTGACAGTGTACAGTAATGTAAGTAATGTAGTTGAAAAATAATAACAGTGAACACAGTTATTTTTACTTATACTTTTAAAGCCAGTTTGATCCAAAGGAGTGACAGAGAAGCGTGCATAAAAATGAAATGCAATGCTTAGCAGATTGTTTTCTCTTCATGGATTCTAAATGTCATTAATTCAGTAATTGCTCAAGAAATTTAAGAAAACATTACAGATAGATCGAAAGTATATTTTAACGAATTTCAGTTAAAGAAGAAAATATTTTAATAAGTAGATACTTTTTTTTTTTATTAGTAGTCAATTTTTAAACTTCAATTTTTTTTTATGAATAAAAACACTTTTATTTTTATATTTCAATCCTGTATCAATCAGAATAGGAATTTACATTTTCGTTGATACCTTGTAATTTTTAGATGGGATGAAAGACAATGGAACACATTCTTTTCAAATTGAAAGTTTAAAAAATTCTTTGTAATTCAGCCGTATTATCATTTTAAACGTTCTTCTAGCAATTTTGGTGAAGTATTCTTAAATAGATTCAAATTGCTTATAAAAAATTAGCATGAGCTTTAATTATTTAAAGTTATTAATTAAAATAAAGCATTCTTAGAAAATTTTCACCAGAAGTAAGCTTTTCGTTTTTTTTTAAAATTTCAAATAAAATAATCCAATTGTTAAAAAGAGACGCAGAGAAGCAGGATATTAAACTAATTCAGTAAACTTTTCTACAGTCATTTGCGCCACATGATGACATATATTCAGGAAAAATATGGGTTCATTTCTAAGTAAATGCCCGATCCCTAAAGTCAATTTTTTGTCAATATGACTTTACAGTTTTTGTTCACCCAAGCCCCCAAAGGAATAATGTGCGATATCCTAATATTTCAACATACAGTCACCTAAATGCCCTATGCTTTCCCCAAGGTTAATCCAGGCTCCAATCGCTTTATGTTGTTAGAAGCAATCCATTTCTTACTGCAGATTAAATTGCTTCTCAGGAAGATAATGCATTGTTTTTTAAGGTATCCGACTACGTTCGGAACCGTGATATTCAAAAGAGCATAAATGGATAATTTTCATGATATTTAGTGTCACTTAAATTAGAATATATGGATAAAATTGTTTTAAGGACATTTTGACAAAAAAAATTATTTAAATACAATATTTTGGCAAAAAAAGTAAATTAGAATAAACTTTTTTCCAAATGTTCTCCTTTTGTGAAAAATGCTTCTATTAGAATAATATTTTGCCTGTACATAGCTCAGACCTCTCTGCAGAGGCTCAACAAGTATTTTTGAAATATATAATTTAGAAGTGGGTTTATTCATATTTTACGACAACAGAGGGGAGCAACTTTAAGAAAAAAACGCGAATAATTATTTCAATTGGTGGTTACTCTGAAAATAATGTGAATTTTTCAAAAACTCTAGTTGAGCCTCTGTAGAGAGGTCTGAGCTATATACAGGCAAAATACTACTATAATATTACCATTTTTAACAAAAGGAGAACATTTGGAAAAAAAGATTATTCTAAGTTAATATTTTGCCAAAGTATTGTATTTAAATAAATTTTTTTTGTCAAAATGTCTTTAAAATAATTTTATTCATGTATTCTAATCTAAGTGACACTAAATATGAAAATTATCCATTTATGCGCTTTTCTAAAATCACTGTTCCGAACGTAGTCGCATACCGTAAATCCTTTTCTTCAGAATGGAAGATTTTGAGCCATATCTGCATAAGTACAGAGTGTTTTTTCCAGGTATAGAAGTTTAAGTTGGCATTACTTTCCAAGATGGCGACCGATTTAACAGCTGTCAAGTGATTTATTCTCAGTTTGGTTTGGCAATATTTCAAAACGATCATCAAGCAAGGCGTAGATTCGTCGAATGGGCCCAAAACGAGATTGCCGTTGTTCCCGATTTTCATAAGCGAATTTTGTTTAGCGATGAAGCGCACTTCTGGTTGAATGGCTACGTCAACAAACAAAACTGCCGCATTTGGAGTGAAGCTAATCCACAAGTGTATGTCGAAACACCGTTACATCCAGAAAACTGACTGTTTGGTGCGCTTTATGGGCTGGTGGAATCCTTCTTCAAAAACGATGAAGGCCACAACGTTACAGTCAATGGTGATCGGTATAGAGCCGTGATTACTGACTTTTTCATTCCTGAATTGAACAATCATGATGTCCAGGAGCTGTGGTTCCAACAAGACGGCGCAACATGTCACACAGCTCTTGCCACAATCGATTTATTGAAAGACACGTTTGGTGACCGCCTAATTTCACGTTTTAGACCTGTGAATTGGCCTCCAAGATCTTGTGATTTAACACCGCTAGACTATTTTCTGTGGGGCTATGTAAAGTCATTGGTCTATGCGGATAATCCACAAACGCTTGACCATTTGAAGACAACATTCGCCGTGTTATTGCCAATATACGGCCACAAATTGTTGGAAAAAGTCATCGAAAATTGGACGTCCAGATTGGACTACATCCGAGCCAGCCGTGGCAGTCCTATGCCAGAAATCATATTTAAAATGTAATGCCACAAGATTATCTTTCGAATGAAAAAAATTTCATGTCAATCGAATAATACATCGTTGTTTTATTGCAATTTAAAGTTCTATACCTCTCAAAAAAACACCCTTTACAACTTCTGAATTGATGGTATAATGTAAAATTGATTGAAAAGTTGAACAGTTTAGACATACACAAACAATAAGCCTTAATCCAGCATTAGATAAATATTTTAAAGACCGACAAAAATTAGACTTATTCAAAAGCAAATTACACAGAACTGTTGGAATTTTTATGTGCAACATTTGGATTTTTAAGTATACAATAAATTATTTAATCAAGCAGTTGGCGGGTGATAAGAAGCCTCGCATCCGTATTTCATATTACATGACCATATTTAAGAATTTTGTAGGTAAATTAAAGCATACATATGAAAGATATTTTCTATTTTCCGAACTTCAAGAACAGATGCATTCAAGTTTTTTAGTCAAAGCTTTAACTTTTTTAAAATAATTTAATGGATTCAATATTTATTTAAAGTATAAAAGTATAGCTGTGAATGTTTTTTTTATCTTTTTTAAAATTTCTGCCTATTATATAATTGAAAGTTCAAAGCAAAAAATACGAGAAGTAAACATCGCTACTATCTGTCTGTAACACATTTTTTAAAAAAATAAAATAGCTTGATCGCAGAAATAGATGCGAAAAAAAGTATATTAAGTATTTTTAGGAAATCATATATTATTTAAAATACTCAGTAAATATTTGATAAATTTGAAAATTCGTTTCTTTTCTCTCTCTCTCTCTCTCAAAATGTCACTTTCAATATTTAACATCACATTTTTTGCTTGAAGAATGATAATTGAATCCTTTATATTTAATGCTTTACTATTTTTTAACTCAGTATTTACATTCAGAATTGATATATTTAACATTGAATTTTTCCATAGCATGAACGCATCGGTCGGAAGGTTTCGTTAAAACAATGGAGCTTTAGAGCAAACTATGATTTTGTTGAAAAATGAATAACTAAATAAAAATAAAGCTGTATTGAAGGAACGGATTACAAAAATTTATATTTTCGAAATCATTACACATATTGCAATAATTGGAATACACAAAATTAAAGAATAAATAATACTCATAATCTCTATCATCTTCCGAGAATACCGAAAACACTGGAAAAACTCAGAGAATGTACTTGTACAACATTAATAATAGTTGGCAGTGTGATACAAAATGTGTGGCCTGAACTTGATTATATATTAGTAGTTTGCCGCGTAACAAAAGGGTCACACATCGGACATTTGTAACTTAAAATAAAACTTGGTTTGTTTTTCTTTAATTTTATATACCACTTATTGTAATATGTGTAATAGTTTAGGGAATATAAATATTTTTAAATTAAGATAATTAGTTTATACAAAAGAATTTAATGTATTATGATGAAGAATCATATATATATATATATATATATATATAGTTATAAATTAAACATATTCTTCATAAAAATAATTTTCGTGGAATGTAGTAAAGCTTTTTGTAAGTGAAAAAAATTACATAACCTAATATTGACAAATGAAGTATATTTTTTTCCCTTTTTACTAATGAAAACTGAAAAAATATAAAAATAGTTGAATGAAAAAAAGCCGTGAAATGTTAATCAAAATAATAAAAAAATATTCCAGTTTCTTTTCTGTCTCTGAAATTTAATTCGACGCACTTTCAGAACTACTTACTTAAAAGGCGTTGTTCTAGAAAGCTATCAAAAACGAAAATGAAATATTATCAAGAAATAAATTTTTTTTTTATAAAAACCGTTTTGTGATTCATCTTTATCAGGACTTTAAAATAATCTATTTATTGAAAAATTAAAATGTGAATGCGTGAGAAATAAAAACTCTTTGATAAATGAAATAGTAATTAATGAATACATATTATAAGGTAAACGTAATACATTTAAAATTAATACTACGAATTAATTAAACCATAACTTAATACAGTGAAAATCGCTTATCATGAAACTGAAGGGACTGAAATATTTTTTCGTGTCAAAGGATATTTCCAAAAAAAAAAAAAAAAAAAAAACTGTTTGTGTTGTCTCCGATGTATAACTGGAGTTTACTCATTAAGTACGGTTGCCTTTAATTATATAGCAGGCAAGCAGGGTGAATAAATGCATCTAATTTAATGCTGAAAGGATGTAAGCATTCTTTTTATCCTATTCACATTTTTCATATTGATTCGGTAAAATAATAATATATATATATATATATATATATATATATATATATATATATATGTCAGGCCCCAGGCCTGCTGGTAAAATGAGGAGGGCATCATCTGCAAAATTCTTCTTTATTTCGCTTCCATCACATAAAATCTAACATGGCGGCCCTTTGCCGCGCAACCGGGTGGTACAAAAGACAATATCTCAGCGAGGAGACACCAGCCAAACCTTTTCTAGTACGCGTTCGCCTTCGTCAGCGCTCGTTGCACCTTTAAATAGGCTTATTTACCCACAAATCCTTACGCGATGGTAAAGAGTTCGCTCTATTTTCATTTATTACTTCCTTAATTTTGAATCTAAACTTTTCAAACCTGACAAATTCCCCCCCCTCCGCTGAAGCCTGGCACAGCCAGATTGGCCAATTCTGACTGGCAAGCCCCCAGGGAAAAAATTATATTTCAATGATATCAAATTCCCCAAATGAAATAAAAATCTAGAAGATATAATAATTGTGTAAAAGAGTGGGCTGGTGAATCCTAACATGTACAAAAAAAATAGCAATAATGAATAACAAAGTATCAAAAATTTGGTATAAAACTTTGTATTACATAGAATTGTTTTCTGAAAAATATCACACATCTAATATACTTCCACTATGACTATAATAATAATGACGTTAAGAAAAAACAACATAAGATAAAGATAATTCACATTAGACATTCAAAAATATAGTTGTACTAAACAACATAACATAAGATCAAGTGAAATTCTCACTAAATGTGCATCAATAGTAAACAATGTTAATAAAGTGATAAATGTTGAAAAGTTACAAGTACTTCAAAATGGTATTGAATGTTGGAATAATGAGTACATAAATACATAGAAAGAATAGGTATAGAGTAAATAACATGATTTTAGGAATAATGGTAAAGTAAATACATACAAAGAATAGATATAAAATAAGTAACAGCAAAATGCGTTTAGGAGCTCCCCAAAACAGAAAAAGAGTACATAACTATAACACAGAAATTTATCAAAATAAACACAACATCAACATTATATCAAAATATCACTAGAAATATAAAATGCAAAGAAAAATAACGGTATTTCAGATATATCAAGTACAGGTAAAAATTCAATCAATGTAATGTAATGTTTCACACAGTTCTGTCTTGGAAAAATCATAGTTCAATGTT
Organism: Trichonephila clavipes; assembly: GCA_019973935.1. Taxonomy (NCBI): domain Eukaryota; kingdom Metazoa; phylum Arthropoda; class Arachnida; order Araneae; family Nephilidae; genus Trichonephila; species Trichonephila clavipes. Next base: position 489,095 of record BMAU01013295.1, read on the forward strand.
CATCATTCAATTATTGTTTATTTCACAATTCTTTTGTTTATTATTATTAGAATCTCTACTCAATCAACTCATTTCAAAAGCATACAACCATAATAAAATCTTCATAACATCACATACTATATTTTAACTTTCAGAATATACTTATATCACAAATAATCACAATGAAATTATTATAACACAATGTATCGTAAAATTGACCTCATCGCAATGTTTTCATACAGTCCATAATTCAGTTATTTTTTTAAAAATAGTCTTTAATAATGTGTTCATTATGAATAAAGATACAATACAAATTCAATTACATTAAATTTTGATTTTCATAATGTAAACAAGTCTTAAATTCAAATTTTAAACACAACTTTTATTATATATATATATTTAAATAACAATGAACTTCTTTTAAAATTACAATACACTTCTCCTCCCCAATGTTTGAGAAAACAAACTCTATAACAAATATAAATAAGAATTTAGCATAATTGGAAATTGGATTTTGAATGAAAAGGTTTTAATCTTGTAGAATGAATAATATCTGTGTTAATTTTCCTGTATATTGTTTTGGTTTATCTATTTCATAAGTAACATTTGAGAGTTTTCTGACAACTTTAAAAGGACCATTATAAGGAGATTGAAGTTTACTTGAATTAGGGTATGAGAAATTTTGATATAAGACTAAATCTCCAACTTTAAATTTTGCATCAACATAATGTTTATCATACCTTTGTTTATTTATCTTATGATGCTTAATTGTTCTGTTTACTGCAATTTTTCTAGCTTGTTGTATAGGTGGATAGTTTAATTTTATTTGATTAGGTAATGGCGAATCATATGGCAAAGTTCCAAACATTAAATATGCAGGTGGATAGCCAGTAACATCATGTGGCGAGTTATTGTATCCATACGTAACTTGTTCTAATAATTTTGTCCAAGGAGTTTTTGTAGTTGAATTAACTTTACATCTTAATTTTGCTACTAATGTCTGATTAACTCTTTCATTCTTTCCATTGCATTGTGGTCTATTTGCTGAAGTTAGTAATTGTCTAATATTATGATGTTTTAAGAATTTCTTGAATTTAGATGAAGTGAATGCAGGAATTCTATCACTTAAAAGTTGTTTTGGGCATTGAATTGAAAAAATTTGTTTTAAGCAATTTGTATAAGTTTCAGAAGTGACACTTTTGGATGGAAATGTCCAAGCATATCTGGTAGTATGGTCCAGAACAATATGCAGGTATTTCTTTTGTGAATTATGATAATTAAATCCTCCTACAGTGTCTAGTGAAATCATTTCAAATGGTTCTTCTGCTACAGGAACTTCTTTCAACAATCCATACTTTTTTATGTAGACTTTTTATTCATTTGACATGTTTCACAACATTTAACAAAATTTGAAATGTCTAATATAATGTCTTTCCAGTAGTAAAAATTGGGGAAATTAATTTTAACATCTTTTTCACACCTGGGTGACCAAATTGTTCATGTGCAGTTGTAATTAATTTTTCTCTCAAAGATAACGGTACTACAATTTTAATTAAATTCTTTTTCTTAACTGTTAATACATCATTATTTTTTATATATTTTGGATCATTAATGTTCTCTGAATTTTGGAATTTAATAATTTCATAAGTATTTAAAAAATGACAAATGGGTGATATATAATAGCATACAGGGTTCCTCGACAACATGTCTGCTTCAACATTTAATTTACCTTTTATATAAACTATCAAATATTCATATTGAGAAAGTTTTAAACTCCACCGAAATAAACGTCCAGTTAAATGTTTTACACTTTTAAGCCATTGTAAAGCAGCATGATCAGTATGTATTGTGAATTTGGATCCATGTAGGTAACAGTGGAATTTATCTAAGGCATCTATAATTGCTAAACACTCTTTTTCTGAAATTGTATAATTTTTTTCATGTTTAAGTAATTGTCTCGAGTGGTAAGCTATGGGGTAAAGTGTTCCATCTGGGTGTTGTTGTTTCAAGACTACGCCTATTGAATCCTGGCTTGCGTCAAAAAACACATGACATGGATATTGTGAGTTGTATAATTTAAGTATAAGTTTTGATATTAAACAATTCTTTAACTTTTGATAAGCTTCTTGACATTCATGTGACCAATTCCAAATTGCATCTTTTTTAAGTAATTTATTTAATGGTACTCTAAGTTTTGCATAATCTTTAATAAATTTTTGATAAACATTGATGGAACCAAGAAATCTTTGGAGTTCTTTCACATCTTTAGGTGGTGCTAATTTTCTTATTGTTTCAATATTTGGATTACTTGGGGAATAATGACCTTGTGTTATTTCATATCCTAAAAATTTTATTTTTTCCTGTGCAAATTGACATTTTGATTTTTTAAGTTTAATGTTTTCTTTTTTACAAATTTGAAATATTGTATCTAAATGAGTTAAATGCTCTTCCCAAGATTGTGAGAAAATTATTATATCATCAAAATAGTTTAAAGCAAAAGTTAACTGATATTTTTGTAAAATTTGTCTTATAGTTCTTTGAAAAACAGCTGGGGAATTTTTCCAGCCAAATGGAAGTCTTAACTATTCATAGAGTGCAAAATTAGTTGTGAAAGCCAGTTTCTCTGCGTCTTTTTCATGAATTTTATTGTGCCAATAACCGCTTGTTAAATCGAGCGTAGAGAAAAAATTAGCATGAGTTAAATTATCAATTACAAAGTCTATCAGAGGTACAGGGGTAGAATCTTTTCGTGTGATTTCATTTAGTTTTCTATAATCGATACATAATCTTGATCTTTTCCCTTCATCATTTTTGTATGCTAAAGTTACAGGGGCAGCATATGGGCTATGGGAGGGTCTAATAAAACCTGCTTTTAACAATTCTTCTATCTGTGTTTGTATTTCTTTAGATTCTTGTTGACTGTTTCTATAAGGGCGTAAACTTATAGGAAGGACTGAGATTAAATGAATTCTTTGTGGCTCTAAATTGATACAACCTATATCATACTTATTTTGTGAAAATATGGTTTGAAATTTGTCAAGAAGTTGGGTTAAATCTTCCCATTGCTAACTAGTTTGTTTTGGTACTGTGTCCTCAACAACCATGGCTGGGTTAAACAATCTTTTCAGATCAGCTTCAGGGCTGTCTGGTACTTGATCTAAACCTTCATTATTCTTAACGTTAATATTATCTTCATTATTTGCATTATAGTAGTTCATATTTTGATCATTATTAAGAGTTTTACAATATGTCCCATGATATGTTCTCAACTCACCAACGCACTTATTTACAAATTTAATATTACTTAAATTTTTAACACATTGAAAAATACACATGTTACGAATACTAATGTCAAGCTTAAATAAATGTAAATATTCAAGTCCTAAAATAATATAAGGCAATTTAGTATTAATTACAAACATATCTATTTGCTTAGATATACATCCAATATTCATATAAACTTTAATTATACCTTTGGGATGAATAGTCCCAAAAGTTTGATTTATTTTTACATTACTATTTTTAAAAATTTTAATGTTTTTTAATTGTTTAGATAAATTTATTGGAATTATAATGACACACACACACACACACACACACACACACACACACACACACACACACACACACACACACACACACACACACACACACACACACACACACACACACACACACACACACACACACACACACACACACACACACACACACACACACACACACACACACACACACACACACACACACACACACACACACACACACACACACACACACACACACACACACACACACACACACACACACACACACACACACACACACACACACACACACACACACACACACACACACACACACACACACACACGCACACGCACACACACGCACACACACACACACGCACACGCACACATTTTGCTTCCTGTGTCAATAAGAGTATAAAAGTGCTAGAGTATAAAGTGCCCCTGGTTATTTTCGTTTCTGAGCGAGTGAAAATTAAGTCGATTCTGTTGTACAAACTGCCTAGGCTGACTGTTGCCTTCCACTGAATCTCACCATGTGAGATTGATGTGGCTGTTCATGATTTCCTCTTGATTGGAATCGGTTCCGTGGATCAGTTCCTCTGTGTACACTACCGTCGGCTTGGTTATACCATCGGGTATAACTTCCAGTCTCCACCGGTTTTCGGTCTGCGCTGTCCGGTGTTACTGCGATTAATTGTCGCATGGTTGAGATCCATTTGCAGGGTGTCGAAATCTTCTTAATAACTAAGAACTTTTGATATTGAATGGGACTGGATAATGTCATATGTTCCACAATGGAACTGTCATCATAATTTAGTTTCTTCCCCAACGAAAGTTTTTCCGTAAAAAAGGAAATTAATTCTTTAGTGTCGTTTAATTTTAGGTTGTGAAATTTTCGAATATCCTCTTGTTTCGTCGCATCGAACACCGTCATTAATAATTCTTTGCTTTCTTGGTAAGACTTTTCAAATAGTTGGTTTTCGTACCAAAATTTTAAATAGACTCCCGTGAGATATCTAGGAATATTTTGCTTCTTCCATTGTTCGTCTTTTTGATATTCCAAACATTGTTGATCAAAACAGTCAAGAAAACTTTTAAAACTGCTAAACTTATTAGTGTCAAATTCAGGAAAAAAGAATTGTTTCAAAGTGTTGACTGGTGACTCCTGCCGGAAAGAGTCGTCCTCCATGGTAGTATCGTTTCCAATGCAGTCGCTCGTTCGAAAGAAAAAAAATCCTTTGAAGTTCATTCCATTGGTTTCGTGGCGTATTTTGCAGTTTCTTAAGTAATCCTGCCGGCTCTTGTCTGGCCCCAGGCCTGCTGGTAAAATGAGGAGGGCATCATCTTCAAAATACTTCTTTATTTCACTTCCATCACATAAAATCTAACATGGCGGCCCTTTGGGTACAAAAGACAATATCTCAGCGAGGAGACACCAGCCAAACCTGTTCTAGTATGCGTTCGCCTTCGTCAGCGCTCGTTGCACCTTTAAATAGGCTTATTTACCCACAAATCCTTACGCGATGGTAAAGAGTTCTCTCTATTTTCATTTATTACTTCCTTAATTTTGAATCTAAACTTTTCAAACCTGACATATATATATATAATATGCATCAATGATCTTTCATAAATATATTACTACATTGTTAAGAAGGTTGATTTACTTCAATATTAGTATCACTTTGAGTATTAATTACATTAACGATCTTTCCATTATCAATCACACTGACAAGAGGCTTGTGGCAACTAAAGTATGATACGTGAACGTCGGAAGATACATGATTTGCGAGAATCGTGAAACTATCGCATCCCTGGTTGTACCATACTATACATGTATTTTGTTGAGACATATATCAACAAAATTAAGTTTATTAGAATTTACATTATTTACATAGATTTGTATATATGCATAGATTTAAAAAAATCAATAAAACAAAAACATTCACACGAAATTAAAGAAATTTAATAAAACATTTTCAAATTTTTTGAAACAAAACATTTATTAAGTTTTTGAAAAATAATCTGATATTTTTCTTTGCATTGTTTTTTTAACATCAAATTGTCAACAAATAATTCGCTATCGTCCATTTTATTCATTTCCTCCATTGAAATGAGCGTCTAAATAATCGCGCATACATTTCATAACATTCCTTATTTCGGATGAGGTGGGAACAGAAGTTACAATTTTCATTTAATTTTCATCGTCGGAATCTACATGAATGGTATTTTTTGAGCATTGAACAAACTCCAAAATGTCTTTGTTTGCCATGATTGGATTGTACACACATTTTCATCCTCAACTGCAATGGATTATTCTGATAATACAATAGAACAATCTAATTCGGCTGATGTTTTCCGTATTTTGTTCATTCCCAGAAAGAAAAATTTTTCGTGTCAAACGATTTTCCTTTCATGTTAAGAAGAAAGAAAAATGCACGAAAATACATAGTAGTTTGTGTGGACAGTTGTATTATTTCGTGTTAACCAATATTTCATCTTAAACGTTTTCTTGTTAAACGTGTTTCACCATATCTTAAAAATTTGTATGTTATGCTTCTGAAACTTTTTCAATTCAAGAAGTTCTAATCACATAAAAGTATAGTTTAAACTAAAATAAAACACCTTGACTATCCACGATGATAATTAGATAGAAGATTTTGCTTTCGAATGCAGTTTGTCAAAGAAATGAATGGCGTTAATAAATTCTTGCTAAAGTAAACATTTAATAATAAATTCACTATACTTGTGATAAGCAAAATGAAACAATTCATTAACAACTTGTATTTATGAATTTTGTGAGAGGCATTTTCTTCTCCGTCTATACAATAAAATTCATGGAATAGAAATTATTCTTAATGATTTTATCTCATTAATTGAACAACGTACCATATTTTACGTCTCAACATCTTACAAATCCCAAACTTGCTTCGACGACTCTTGCATATTCATGGAAGCTCATAGCTAACTACTAAATTCTGTTTCAGCTTCTCTGGTGATTATTTCAGTCATAATCTTCTTAGCGAGAAACTTTCTTTAATCTAGAAAGAGCAGCCTCAAGAAATTTAAGATGCGAATAATTTCTGAGTGTATGCGTGCAACGATTTTAATATATACATTACAGTGCCTCAAAATAGAGTGAAGAATATCTTCAAAAACTGTTATTTTCTTTGAAAAGCTTCCTGTGTTTTCTTTTGAATATTTTTAAAAATCTTTTTCTTATGTTGTTGAAAGGCAAATAAAATGCAAATTTCTTGAATTTTTTAATTTAGAAAAAATTTATGAATAGCTTTTCACACAAGTTGTATTGGCCATGTCATTACTAAGTAAAATTTTGATGAGACGTATTGAATTAGAACATTACAATTTTAGTTTTTTCCCCAACTTTTTTATACAATGATTACTCTAACTCAGTGCTTCTCAAACTTTCAATACTGGCGCCCCCCTTTTCAATCACAATTTTTATCGCGCCCCCTTATACATTAATAATTCACTAAATGCAATAATAATGCACTTTGACGTTTAAGCTACAATACGAGATCTTAATTATAAACCATACGTATTAATAACATAAGTATTAAATTTTGAATACTACTTTTAAGTAAATAAAATAAATTAATTAAGTAATAGGATAATTATTATGTTATTTTTACTTTCTCTAATATTTAAATTGAACATATTGCAAAATGCGGTGACTGCTTAGAAGACAAAAATATAGAAAAATAACTCAGAGGGTCAATTTCTAATCATGAGCATTCCTTATAAAAACTTTGCTTTGCAAGACAAGCCCATGGAAGTCATTAATACTTATTAAACTTGTTCTTAATTTAGTATTAATTAATTAGTTATAAAATACTCTGTGCAGCACTGATACATTAAAAGTATACCGGCCGAAGTACTCGCTCTTTGCAGGAGTTCATTTATAAGAAAATAAAACATTTTTGATATAATAGCTGTATTGTAAGGGGAGTAAAGCCAAGTGCGCGACAATGTTTACAAAAATGTAAAATGTTTTTTTGAAATGATTGCTCAAATTATAATTAGTTTTAAGTGAACTGTAATTTTAAGCCTCACAGAATTAGCATTTAGAATTGATGTTAAATAATGAGCAATAATATAAAATTCCGATGAAGAATAATTGTATTATTTTTAATATTTAAAGCAAAAAGACTTCGACATGTTTTAACCTGGGTGCAGATGCGCACTCGATACGGTCGAGTGGGGTTATTGAGTCACCCCAATTCTTTTTTTTATAATTATTTTATTGTACAAGATACAAATCGTTAGTCCAGGGAATAATTTAATTAAGAGAAAGTTTACTTACTTCTTTCAAGGACTTTTCAATTTTCTTTGGTAACAAATAAACAGTTTTGCCCGAATTAACAATTTCGTGATCTGTGTGTCCCGCGTGACCACTTCCGGGTAAAAAGTGTATTCATTATGATAATATGTATCTTACTGCTAAAAAAATTGTTATGCTTTATATGTTTGAAAATACTCATCTTGATCTAAGTCTTCGCAAAGTAATCCATCAAAGTGTGTGTGTGTGCTCTCCGTGGTTTTCCAAATATCATAAAACTGTTTTGCATGGAAAAAAGCGCAACAAAAATTACATTACATTCAACTTCCTTAAATGAGAAATAAACACATAAGAGAGGAGTCATAACTAACTGTACCAATAACTTAGAAGGTCAAACAAATTACAGCTATAATATGCAGTATTTCAAAAATAATGACAGTGATGAATTTTTTATGTTACTAAATTTTTTCGATTATGGATCTGGGGTCTGCGTTTTTCTCTGAAAGAGTAGAGTGTTAGTTTTAAAAAAGAAAACGTAATAAAAACTGTCTCATCATGAGATTACAGCAAATTAAATAAAATATTTTTTATTTGGTTATAGGATCAAAGATAGCTAATTAACCCTCTAAGTGGATACCTTCCTCCTGAAAAGTTATTCCGAAAGCGTTTTACTCTTATTTTGCTATTCCCTTCAAAAATGCAACAGACATAAATTCTTTCCCCCTTTTAAAACTTGGGAGGTCGAAAGGGGACAATTTTATGACTTGGTTCGGCGTCTTTGTTCAGTGAGAACCAGGATAGCAATCGTTTACAGCTAGCTGTTAAGTTGCCTTGGGCAATCTTGTATGAAAACCGTAGTTCTACTCTGTCGTTTTCCCCATAGATCCAGTCACAGTAAAATTAAAACAAAATGCAGGGTAAAAAAAACATGAAATAAATGGCGTGTTAAAAGTTGAAAAATAGTTATATTTTCTTCAAACAAAATTTATTTTTCTGTCATTTTTTAAAAATTAAAAAAAAATATTTTGGTATTGCGATTTGAACTAGAAAAAAGCATCCTGTATTCATTTTTGAATATGAGAGTAAGAAAACGCGCTCACTTTCCTGTTTTTAAAAAAAGTTATGAGGCAAAAAAAGTAAAAGCCCTATCTTTTTTTTAAACAATAAAACAATAAATGGTGCATATTTATGAAGTAAAACAGATCTTTCTCTATTCAATTATATTTTTAATTTAAAATAACATAAAAATGATTTCAATACTTTTAATTTATTTAAATTTAAATCATTTAAATGATATTTTTATGTTAACTGAATATTTTTCGGAAAAAATCTAATTTTTCATTCCTAGTGCTCTCCTTTTCGAACTCCTTGTATTAAATAAAAATATCTTTTCTACATCGGCATTTGTGATGGACATAACACACATTCAGACAATAATTTTTAATTTTAATGGGGGATATACTTCTTCAAATGCGCATGGCAGTACTTCTAAGCATTTTCTACTCAAGTTAAATTTCTTATCTTTCTGTTTCTTTTATTACAAGGAAAAATGTCACACATCGATAACTACATTTTCACACAATTCAGTCATTACAAATTCTATTGTGAGAAAAAATCTCTCTAATTAAAACAATTTTGTTCAGTAAAGTTAAACGACAGTTCCATAATGTATTCATACCAAATTTTAAAAACAAATTTAACACTTGAAAATGTATCCTGTATTAAATTTTTCAGTATACACAAATATTTCCGGCTGTAGGGAAGATATAGTATGAGATGTGGTGTGCGGTTGTGAAAGAATGTTTTCGTACGTAGACTATTTTTGAAAATTTAAATATCACTGAGTGAGTGAGTGAATTTGGGGTTTTATGGCGCAAGAGCCAAAATTGGCTATACTGCGCCTTAAATATCACTGAAGCTGATCATATAACTGCAAATGAGCCTTATTTTAATGTGTGCTGGTATCAAAGTAAAACACTTTACAATATTAAACAGCCTGTGGGTTTATACTCAATATCAAACTGTTCGCAAAATGGCTTACAACTTCTATTCAAATTGTAAAGAAACTGAAATATAAATATATCTTACTGCAGTCAAAAATATTCATAATATGTAAGTATCCTATTTCTCCACTTATTTCTGTACATTTTAAAAACTGTAGCTGAATGCAATTTTTTATATTTATAAACGAGGCATAACAGCTCACACAGTCGTAAAAATGTCTTTATCATTTTTAAATATTCTACTATAAAACGTATATGGATTGTAAGATCAGTTGTAAAATCCTAAAAGCTTTTAGAGGAGCTAAAAACATGTAATTTTGCATTGATCAAATTTTTAATATAATACACACAAATATACATGTTATTAAGCAAATACAGCTGAAAAATCAAACTTCCTTCTGAAATAAACGTAATTGAAAGAAAAATGTTTAATTGCAAATGAGTGGAAATACATGTTTATCTAAGGGGTATCCCCAAAGTGAGGTAATCCTCAAACTTAAAACTCAAACTCAGTGGCACAACAATCCATGAGGGCCAGGAACTACTGTGCCCATCATAATACACGTGACCATTGGACGCTGAGGTGCATGAACAGATGTCCCGATTTGGTGGTCTGTCTGAAGAGAGACCTTCAGTGATTAAGACCCGAAGAAAGCTTGGTACTCATTTTTCGACCCAATGTAGCGGGGATGAAAGGCAGAGTCGACCTTGCGCAGCCCTTTAATAGAACCCCAGACCTGTGGTGTGGAAGCACTATACACTACCACTCGATCCTATTCGGTGAAAAATAAAATTTAATGTTAGAATCTTATATAAATCCCTAATGAATGAGGGAGTCCAAACTTTTTTTTCATGTAAACTGTTTAGACGGAAATGGTTAATTATGAACATTTCACAAGTTGCATAAATTAAAATTAACCATTATAGTTTACATAAATTTTTAAGGGTGCAAAAGGTGTATTTCGGCTGCACGAATTAATTTTGAAAGGAATATGGTAATGAAAAAGTAGTACAAATCTATCTAAAGTAGGGTTGGTTACCTTACATATTGTCAAACACAATAATGTATTGGAAGCCAATTCCACAATTCGTTGTTATAAAAATGTATGGAAAATTACAAGATTTATTTTTGCATTTGTAATTTATATATATATAATTTTTCCTGGGAACTTTAAAAGCTAGAGCGGCATCCATCAAAACCGGGGTTCTCTCTCTGTTTTTCCAGATCGCCCCTGACTAAGCCGGCTCTGCCATAGTAAGTAAAAATGCCGGATTTTGTTTGTCAAGATCATTTTATAACAGACTGCATTTTTCATGTATTTTAGATGGTCGTTTTATATTTTCTACATCAATATCTTAATGTGTGAATTTAAAATTACATAAAATTCTTGACATTCGCATCAATGACCATTATAATTTTTATTAGTATATGAATGTGTCATCACACGATTACATGACTGTTATTAACATATTATTTTAACCATTTAATTAATATTAAGTATAACATAACGCACACAAATTTTCTGAACTTTAAAATAAATATTTCGAAAACTACTTCAGATATACTCAAAATTTTTCATTCCTACGCTTTAGCTTCTCAGTTTTGCTTCTATGTAAAACTTTATTGTATATTCGTCGGTTTTTTTAGTATATTTTTTGCTCTTAGCATGCATTTTTCAACTGAATTGTATGAAATCTTCGAAATATATTAAAAAATACCAAAGAAGCTATATAATAAAATTTGAAATTTATAATATACTCAAAGAGTTGCTAGAACTTATGGTAAATAATTTTTAACTGCGCGATGCATTTTTTTCCGAAATTTCAAATGGAATTTCTAACATAAAATTTCTAGCTTTAAACGGTTGAGATTTCAAAAAATATCCAGATTTTAATTACTTATTCAGTTAGCCTTTAAAAAAAGATAAATGTTGAGGTATTTTGCTTAAATAGATATTTTTGAAGAATAATTCGAATAGCTCGAATTTAAAATTGATTTTTATGTTTATTTATATGCATAAATGTCTACTGTACATTTTCCGTATATTTTTGATTACCATTTATTCAAACATTCAAGTTATAAAAAAAATGTGGGAAAATCTTCATTCACGTTGTCTTTGATGTAAACTGAAGTTCAAGCACTTAAAATTCAAATATAATTCGGTGTATTTTAACAATATATAACTAGGCACACTGTACGTAAACTTCCCTGAACACTTGGGCTTTGAAATCTAAAAAAAATTAATAGATCTTATTTAGTTTTTTTTGTTATTATTTTTATCAAAGTGTAAGAAAATGTTTCAAATTATTTGATGAAGCTTAAATTTATTCATTTTTAGTGGTTGGAAAGTTGAAAAGATTTCAAATTTTAAAGTGTTTGGTGTTTTATTATTTTTTTTGGCATCTTATAATGAAATAATCATGTTTCAAAAACTAAAAGCATTGATTAAGATAAGAAAAATGAAGCGAAAGAATATACTTTAAAAAAGATAATTTGTCTAAATATATAAAATAGCAGATTGCCCTGACACGCCCTAACTTGTTACAGTTTCAAATTAGTATGAAACCAAAAGGGAATTGTAACATATTTTACTTATGCGTTGGGACTTTTGAAAACTTTTAAAATACAAGCTAGCAAACAAACACTTCTTGGGTTCCAAAGAAATTTCCCCCCGATTTTTTACGATTTCTCCAGGGTCAAAACACGGGGTTCCCTGCGAGCCACAAAACTTCCTATCAGTGTCCTGCTATGTTGCTTCCTCCGTCCCTCATTATCTTTCAAGGTGTTAAACCTTAAAAGGGGGGAAGGATTTCAGAAAAGTGCGGCTAATTCGCTTTTGAAAACGTTACTTGAAGGCAGAAAATCCCGCGCAGTTCATTTTCGAAGCATCTTTACACTGACGGAATTTTCCGTGCTATCCGGTTAGAGGGTTAAGTATTGAAGAAGGTTTTTTTGATGAATTATTATCGCCTATAACTTATATCACAGTAAAAGTGGATTTTTTATTATGTCTGAAAGTATTTTGTTTTAATTCATTCCAGTAAATGAATTATTTTTTAAATCTTTTATTTTCGATATGCTCGCGTCCCCCCCCTCGTAAGGTTATCGCGCCCCCCAGGGGGCGCGCCCCACAGTTTGAGAAACACTGCTCTAACTTTATTACTTTTACTCTTTTTATACTATTTATGTTTATCATTTTCATTACATTTTTGGGAAATTCGTTTAAATTAAATATTAATTAGTCTATATTTTTCTCGATTGATTAAACTGTGAAGTTTAATACATTAAAACCTTTTTCTATTTATAAGAAAAATTCAAAAAGTTTTAAAAGTTTTAAATCCTTTAAAAAGTTTTGACACTATTTTTTCTTGCTTGATCTATGACACTAATAAAAAGCCCTTGACTCAGTACTGATGTATGTTTGAGTAAGGACACATTTTGAACGTTTAAAGTAATTGCTGAAATAAGATTAGTTTATTGTAACGGAATCGTCACATTTGATCCAGCCTGTAACTTTTCCTAAAAATGGATTCATAGTGTCTCCTGTTTAGCTGAGACATTCCAGATTTTCTTTAGTCCTGCATATGCATATGTAATTTTTCAGAACCAATGTAATACTTTCAATTCAATGAATTAAAAAAACGCGTTGTTTTCTTTTAATATTTTTGATTTTATGTGTCAGTTATATTTGTAAAAAATGGTTTGAATAAAGTCTGTTTTATTTGTCATCATTTTAAATCAATAAGTTAATAGATAAATATAATTTCAGTAAGTGATAGACATCTGGAATAATTCAAGAATTTTCTAGCGGTTAGTTGAATCTTTAATTGGAAAGAAAAGTACTTGCTGCATGAACAATCCTTTTAAAAACTAATACAGTTATAAGATTCAATTTCGACAATCTAAAAATTATTTTTCATTTTTGTGCAATAAATTTTCCTTGATCAAGCTGATAGTTGTAATCCTTTGTGAATAAAAAAACAAAACAAAAATAATTAAGCGGTTATTTTACTCAATTTTTTAAATTTAAATATATCTAATGGATTTTAAATTTAAAAGATTTAATTCTTACTTATTACCATTTATTTATAAGATTGATATTTTCAGTATTCTGAAAAAATTTTGTGATTTTATATCATATATAGATTTTTTGTTATAATACAAATGATTAATTTTTTCACAATAATTTTTCTGCATTTTTAATCTTAAATGAAATAAAAAAAAATTTGAAATGTTTGTTGATAGTCAAGAAATTAACTTCTCTTTTATCATTATATTAATTTTTTAAGCTATTTACAGAACATAGAAAAAGTTCAGCAAAATTTCTTAAAGAATGCTGCTTTATATACGTATATGAATTTTTTTTACATAATGTTAGATATTTTGAAAAGTCCTTCAAATCACATGGCTTTCTTTTTTAATTTTTTTAAAAATTCCATAAACTTCATTAAATATTTCATTATTAACTTCATTAATAAAAAATTATTTATAAGGATTCATTAGAGAGAGAGAGAGAGAGAGAGAGTTTGAACCAAAACCTATTATTTTTTAATAAATGGAGTCTAAACTAATAAATTGAGAAGTTCTACATATTTTTACCATAAAAGTTTTTGATTTCTCATAATTATAAACTCAACCAAGATTAAGATAGTAGTAAATGAAACATGTGAAAATTGAACATATTTTTCAATTTTGTTTTTATTGACTTATAGCACCTGATCTTGCCGAAAGTTAGACCAGGGCCATGAGCCCAAGAATGCTCAAAAATCATAAATAAAGCAGATGATTGGAGTATATGTCATCTTTATACAATATCCACAAAGTTCAACAGATGTCCCTGAGAGGCTTGCACTGAGTTACAGTTGCTACCCATCAAACAGGCTTTTTGTCCATTAGCAAAGGAAAGGCACTTTATGTGTCCACTTGCAAGTTTGAAAATGGTGAACTGGACGACTCTATCCACTTTGATGGCAAGAGCACCACCTGGGGTATGCCTATTATATAAGGGATGAATTGGGGGAATTTTTTTTATAGCTGCCGTTTTGAGATTTATATTTTGGAGCAGATCTCAGAGAATGTCAGGGTGTGATATAATTGACAACGGTACCTCAGTTACGCCTTCCTTAGACAAAAGGTCAGCCATTTCATTGCCATAGAGTCCAATGTCTGAAGAGATACATTGGAAATAAATATCGAGCTGCTGTGAAAGCGAAATAGAGCTTTTATTGCCTATTTTAGACCCGTACATAAGTCCTGGACCAGGCTACCAGGAGGGATCCATATATCAGCAAAAGGTATCAGCGCCATGTTGGTGGCAATTAGCTCAGATATAAAAACAGAGTAGAAGTCTGGATTCATAATCCTGATTTTTTGTGAAAATTCTGGGCCTTTACAATGATTTTTTCTTACATATTTACTGTTATTACTAAGAGCTTTATTTTTGTAGAATTGTCATATTACTCTTATACGAATTATAATTATATTTTGAAGGATAGCAGATTTTCTACTCCTCTTTCAGATTGTTCTAGTGTTTTTGTTATATCTCTGATCGTAAATTTTTGAATGCACAATTAAATATACCAAGTGGAGAGAAATGAACTTAATTCATTTCTCGAATTATCCTGCATGTTTAATTTAGATGAACTTAAACAAAAGTTTACATAAAAACTGGCTTTAGTTTCAATTATTAAATGATTTTATAGAAATAAATGAAGCTTCTGAAAAAGTAAAATTCTTAAATTCTAAATAACTTTTTAAGAAGTACGGAAAAAGCAAGTGTTACCATAAAGGTGAAAAATAAATTTAATTGGAATTAAAATTAACAGTTATTTACAAAGTTTGAAGAAAAAAGTGAGGTTGGGAAATAAGACTTTTCTTTCAGTTAATCACATAATCAAATAAAAGCTATGAATTTTTCTTAAACTTTAAGTTTTATATAGTTAAAAAGATCCTTAAGATAGAAATATAACTATTTTACTTATTAAATTTTCCATTCTATATGGTGCACCTATAGTTTTTAATTTAGTAAATTCTTCGAATAGCGTGTAAATTTTTTAAACAGAAACCTGAAATGTACATTCGCTATACTTTTATCTTTTTAAATAATTTATTAGATAGAACTTCTTAGGCTTTTAAAAATGGTAAAATGAACTGATAAGGGGAAATTTCTGTGCCGGGGTAGGGAAATGTTTGTTGGAATGGTAAATAATACATACCGAAAACAAGGTGGACTGCGTTTCATGTAAATGTGTAGATTTTCTGAAAAAGAGCGATACAGTTTGGGATAAATTACGCACTTACGACCCAAATGAACTCACAGAATTAGGAGTGAAAATTTTCTTTTTAAGGTATCCGACTACGTTCGGAACCGTGATTTTAAAAAAGCGCATAAATGGACAATTTTCATGATATTTAGTGTCATTCAGATTAAAATACATGCATAAAATTGTTTTAAGGACATTTTGACAAAAATTTTATTTAAATGTAATATTTTGGCAAAAAATTAACTTAGAAAAATCTTTTTTCCAAAAGTTCTCCTTTTGTGAAAAATGCTTCTATTATAATAATATTTGCCTTTATATAGCTCAGACATCTCAACAGAGGCTCAACTAGAATTTTTGAAAAATTCACATTATTTTCAGAGTTACCACCCATTGAAATAATTATTCGCGTTTTTTTCTTAAAATTGCTCCTCTCTGTTGCCGTAAAATATGAATAAACCCACTTCTAAGTTATATATTTCAAAAATTCTAGTTGAGCCTCTGAACAGAAGTCTGAGCTATATGCAGGCAAAATATTATTCTAATAGAAGCATTTTTCCCAAAAGGAGAACATTTGGAAAAAAAAGATTATTCTAAGTTAATTTTTTGCCAAAATATTGTATTTAAATAAATTATTTTTTCAAAATGTCCTTTCAAACAATTTTATGCATATATTCTAATCTAAGTGACACTAAATATCATGGAAATTACTCATTTATGCACTTTTGAATATCACGGTTCCGAAAGTTTATTTGATACTATGATTTGGAAGGAGACATCGAAGTCTATCGTAAATAAAATTTGTTTTATTTGAAGCGCAGTTGATCTAATGTTCTTATTAGTAATAAATATAAGACCTGATAAACAAAATAAACACACTGCTGGTTTCAAATACAAAGTAATTCCATTTGTGAAAGAAAATGGAAGTTCTGCTTCAGCAAGGATGTTTAATGAAAACTCCATGCGTGAGTGGAAGAAAAATTAAACCACAGTGATTAATATTAGTAGGAATAAATGTTTGTTGCTTGCAGAAGTAATGATACTAAAGTATTACAAATTGGGTTATGAAAAGTCACCAGAATGGTTTATTTGTAGTAAGAAAAATAATATGTTTATCAGTCTAAAAGTGGACAAAAATAAAATAAATAAATAAAAATAAGAGAATACCAATGAAAGTATTAACTTTAAAGCAATTTTAAGTTGGTGTATTTGATTTATGGCACGGAATAATTTAGTTTTTCAGAAAAGAAAACAAAATAAAAGTTAATGAGATGTGTCATATCTTTAAGTAAACAGCGTTTACATAATGTAGAAATCCATTTTATTTATGTTTATCTTTTCCTTATTTTTAACGCTATCCTTTTTGTATCCAACATAAAAAATACATCCGTAAATTTCGACCATATATTTTTTATTTAGAGGGAGTGTTTTGACCAGAATATTCGGAACTAACTTTATTTTAGTAATTGATATTTACAAATTCACATTTGTCTGAGGACGGATGGATGTCTAGGATATAGCTCTGGTAACCTATGGAAAAATAATAAGAGACATCGGTCTCTAGCTCTAGACTAAGTGAAAAAGCGTAAAAAGTTGTGAATAAATGTACCCTTTGGGGGCCAGCATCGAAGCTTATATAAGGAATTGCCAAAACCAGTCCATGACATAAGAAATTCGTAAAAGTTGTCTGAAAGGAAAGTGTGTGGGAGTAGAATCCATTACCACCCTATAATTTAATACAAGATGTAGAATCAGTATGGCGATGCATGAGGCTACAATTACGCAACCTTTTTACCACAGTATCTCTAGAATCTAATATAATGCAAGATATTGTTGCCGTACTAGTGTTGCAGACGATATTTGTCTATAAATCGCCAAGCAGAATATGCTGAGAAGGGTCGTTTTTGAACAATCAATACTTCAGAAAATTTTGTGTACTCAGAACTTGTGAAATATGCAGCGTTGTTAGTAATAATTTCTGATAACAAACATTATGCTCCAAAAAATTAAAAAAAAATATTTTGGAAATAACATGTGCTTTTAAACAAGTAAATGGTGCTATATATATGTACAGGATGAATCAATCATTGATAAAATTATATTCCATCTGAATTAACTTTAATGGATCAAAATATCTACATGGCATGTTTCACCTGAGATTTCCCTTATTTCAACGAATTGATGTGGAGATGGAGGCATTTGGAAATAATTTAGGTCAGAAAGATAGGTAATGAATGGGCAGAGCAAATTTTTTGCTTTACTTTACATTTGTGGCTAAAAGATATTCTCACTCAATTTGTACATAGAAACATAAGGAGACCAGCAACAAAATTCAAAGTGAACTGAATCTAGTACTTTACATTGTAAACATTAAGGTACACAAGTTTTATACCTAACATCTTGTCGAGGTGATCTAGATGGAAATTTAGATAAGTGCATTCACACAACATGCGCATCCGTCTGATGAGTATCGTAACTAATATAATCAATGAATTTGATGGGTTTTCCCATCCCAAAATTGACAGGCGATTTGCATAATTAGTTAAAATCCTCTATAAAATAGAAATATATAAACTGTTAAACTTTCACTTCACGCACTTCACTGTTTGAGTTATATCCTGTTGATTGTTTTTCGTTTATCGTGGGGAGAAAGTACAATAAATAAATAAATAAAAGTTTTTTAAGAAATTTTTCTTTTTAAAGCTTAAGCCTTAAAAAGAAAACGAGCTAAAAATATTATAATGGAATGTATAGTCATCAAAAAATGGAAAGCCTCTAATAACAATGGATGAAAATTTAGTATAATTTCCCTTGTCTCGACTAAATTTTAATGTTTATAAATTAATTGATAAAATTAATTTTGACATGGTTAAATAACTTTCACATTATCATCATATTAATATCAAAAATTCAGACGGTATAAAATTCTGCTTGAGAATGTACGAATGATAATGTTTAAAATACGAGTCTTCAAACATTTCATCTCTCAAATATTTGATGATGTAAAACTCTCTACGAAATACTTTTCGTAACTCCTATGATAAAATGATAGATAATTGTCTCCTAAAACAGTAAAAAGACTAAAAAATTATTTATAGGATTGAAATAAGGAATAACTAAGTACACTTCTAAAAAGTGACTTATGTTTTAGTTCACAAGTTTTAATTTCTCATTTTAAAAAAAGGACCAAGTTGGTAAAAGAAAGAAGTTACATGAATTCCTTACATTATACACTATATTAGGATAAAATAAAAAAAAACCTTATTTATTTTAACCACATTTAAATATGAATATTTTAACTAAATTTAGTGAAACTGAAATTACATTTCAACATAAAAATTACTGTTCAAAAACCATATACTAACACAACAATTGAGAATTATTTAAGATCATATGCATATTTCTTCTAAAATGTAATTGAACATAAAAAAATTATATTGAGAGAAGTTTTTCTTTAACAAAAACTTTTCTTTATCTTTTAATACTGTTATGCATTGTGCTTCTATAACGATAAGGATAATTAAAAAAAGGGCAATAGAAAATTAAAAAAAAATTAAAGACTGTAAAAAAATTATAATAATGGTCGTCTTCCTCCCACTTCTTAAATGGGTATTAAATATAAGAATTTCTTGCAGATGGTTTAAATAATGTACTACAGTATATATATATTTATAAATAAAATAGCTAAATTTTTGAATTTTCTCTAAAAAAAATGTCGAATAATCTAAAGAACATTATAGTCCTGATATATTAAGGACTTTTAATATTATTAAGAGTTTAATTTTAGGTTTCTTTAAGTTTGCATTTTGTGAAATTTAACTAGAATGCTAACAATTCATAATAAAACTTAATCCTGATATTTTCATTATATTATTATTCTATATTACCTCCATTTCTTAAGAAAAACTAAACTCTCTGGCAGTATAATTGATTAAAACCCCTCAGAAATATGTTGGAATGTACAAAGAATAAAAAATTTAATTTTCATAGTGTCAGGGGACTATTTTATTAAAATTTGGACAGAGAAAATTTGGCCTCTTAATGTGAGAAAATAAAAATAGTCCTGTAGAGTACAATTTTAGCTTAGAGAAAAGCAAATAAATCATTCTTTTGAAATTATCTGTTGTAAATAAGAAAAAAAAAGTAACACATAAAATGATATAGAAATAATTAAATATTTTTGAATGGTTTAATATGAATTTTATATTGTAGAAGTACACGCATTTGTTACGCATTTTAATATGTAGAACTTAACTTACTAAACGATTTTCGTATTAAAAACAATTTTAATGATTTATAGCGTTATATTAATTGTTTTAGTACATTATGATCTCTATTAAAACTTTTCATTAATATATTATTAATATATTTGGATCTTTCCCGTATTCATTGCTAATACCTTTAGTAAATTAAGAAATTTGATTTTCTTCTATTTTCCTACCATGCATCATTTTAAATCGACTTTAATGTTTGTAAGAATATTGTAATGAGTTTCATTCAACTAAAGATTAATTTTAGATCATCATTAATTATTTTGCAACTGAATACCTTCCAACCAAATACATTTATATTTTATTCCCCTACATTATTAATTTCACATTTAATTAAGGACTACACCTTCAACACATCGCAGTTCCTAAAGGCCATTAATATTGCTTGTAAAAGGTGGAGTAAATCGACCGTGAAGTATTTTGTTCCTGTTTTTTAATCTTAGAATACACTTACAAAATTAATTTCTTCAGCATTATAAATAACATTTAATGTAGTGAGCCTCTAATTCATGGATGCAAAATTATTAGTACTATCTACTTAAAGCAGTGTTTCTCAAACTGTAGGGCGAGCCCTTCTGGTGGGCGCGAGAATATTTGACAAAAATTTTTATTTACTGGATTGTAGTAAAACAAAATACTTTCTGAAATAATAAAAAATACACATTTACACTGATATAACTTATATATATCATCTGCGATATTACGCCATCAAAAACAAAAGCTTCCACTTCAAAACTTCATTAGCTTTCTTTGACACTATAACAAAAAAAAATTTATTTGATTTGCTGTAATCCCATGATGAGAGTTTTTTATTGCGTTTTATTTTCAAACCTAAAATACTACTCTTTCAGAGAAGAAACAAAATCCAGACCCATAATTAAAAATTTTTTAGGAAGATAAAAAATTCATCACTGTTATATTATTGAAATATTGTACATCAACGCAGGCAGCAGAATGTATTTGCTGCGGTTTGACATTCGAACTTACTTGTACGGTTAGTTACGTCCCTGCTCTTATGTATTTGTTTTTTCATTTAGGGAAGTTGTAAGTAAACTATTTCTGCTGCGCTTTTTTCCTTGTAAAATATTTTTAGGATTTTTGGAAAAGCACAGAGAGCACTTTGAAGGATCACTAGGCCAAGATTTATTTTTATGAGTATTCCCAAACATATAAAGCATAATGAAAAATGTTTTACACAATTTTTTTAGAACATCCTTGTTGTAATAAATACATTTTTAATCCGGGATCAGTCACGCCGAGCATAGAGTGCACGAAATTGGTAATTCTGGCAAAAGTATTTAATTGTTACCAATGGCCCTGACACTATCCTCCTGTTTGATAGTTTTAGCCTGAACTAAAATATATTTGTTACATTTCTCCCTCTTTTTTAGGAGTGACAAACATTTTTTACAATCTTAAGGTACTTGTTTAGACTGAGTTACCGGTGCGATCACTTCTTCCGAAATATTTTCCGTGTTCATGCAACCTCACCCCCCATGAATAACAAGTGATTTTGATTGCCTTATTGGACGACTTATTGTGGTTTGGTAAATGATCAGAATATATATATATATATATATATATATATATATATATATATATATATATATATATATATATATATATATATATAACGAAATGGACATCTTTGATCTCTATTGAAAGAAGTTAAAACTGATAAAAAAAGGGATGGACCTTCTGAAAAGTGATGAACATGAAGCGAAAGAAACATTTTCAAATGCTACCAAAATAACTCCATCAACTAAACTATGAAGCCATAAGTATCAGAAGACACAATTAGCTTTGTCAAAAATAAACAAGGACGCAAAAGTTCAACATGCTATTTGTCGACGATCAAAGGACAGTAAATTTACAATAACTTGAACAAAATATGACAGTTTTGCCTGCAAATAACATTCTTATAATGCTAGCAAAAAATGTCTGTGATTTGTGTCTTTTTTTGAGGTCACGCACATTTGAAACATTTTAGTTCAGTTTTCTCGGATTTTTTCCTAAAATTATCAAAGAAAAATTGAAAAGTCCTTGAAAGTATGTAAGTATATTTTCTCTTAACTAAATTATTCACTGGAATTACGATTTTTATTGTGTGCTATAAAAATAATTATAAAAAAAGATTGGAGTGACTCAAAATAACCCCGCTCTTCCATTAGTATCGAGTGCATGCCTGATCCAGGGTTAAAACATATCTTTTCGTTTTAAATATTAAAAACAATACAATTATTCTTCATCGGAATTTTATATTATTGTTCATTATTCAACATCAACTCTAAATGCCAATTCTGTGAGGCCTAAAATTACAGTTTGCTTAAAACTAATTATAATTTGAGCAATCATTTAAAAAAAAATCATTTTACATTTTTGTAAACATTTTTGCGCACTTGGCCTTACTCTTCTTACAATTCAGCGATTATATCAATAATGTTTTATTTTCTTATACATGAACTCGTGTAAAGAGTGGGTGCTTCAGCCGGTATGCTTTTAATGTATCAGTGCTGCAGAGGGTATTTTATAGCTAATTAATTAGTACTAAATTAAGAACAAGCCTTATAAGTATTAGTGACTTCCATGGGCTCCTCTTGCAGAGCAAAGTTTTTTAAAGGAATGCTTATGATTAGAAATTGACTTTCTGAGTTCTTTTTCTATATTTAGCTGATATTTATATTTTGTCTTCTAAGCAGCCACCGCATTTCGCAATATGTTCCAATTTAAAAATTAGAGAAAGGAAAAATAACATAATAATTATCTTATTACTTAATTTCTTTGCTTAAAAGTAACATATACAAAATTTAATACTTATGTCATTAATTTGTACGGTTTATAATAAAGATTGTAGCTTTAGCGTCAAAGTGCATTATTATTGCATTCATTACATTATTAATGTATAAGGGGGCCATAAAAATTGTGATTGAAAAGGGGGCGCCAGTATTGAAAGTTTGAGAAGCACTGACTTAAAGTTATTATGATAGCAAAATATATTTGGTTGTTATAAATTTACCTTAAGTTTTTAAAATGTTGCAAATAATTATAATTTGTAAGTTTGTATGTGTGTTCATGAATAAAAAAAAATAGAAATAAGTTTAATGAAAATAAGTTTAACAGAAATTTTAATGACAAAATTAATCTTAAATTAAAAATATAGTAGATTTATTTATAATAAGCAAATTTTTTCATATTCAACGATACTTAATAAATACAGGAAATTAAAATCCTAATGTTTGATAGTTTAATTAAATTTGTGAAACGTCTTGTTGTATGGGAGTGCAATGCAAGTCGGCAGCATGAAATAAAAACAGCCTCCTTGTCGGTCAAGAACCTCCTTTATTTTTGTGTGGACAGCAAAACTGATTCAATATATCACAGGATTACATAAAAGAGCTCACACTCGTACACCTACAAGATGTTTACACTAACTGAGGGCGGAACAGACTTCTTAACCAGTAACAATGTAATCTTCACGTTTACGGTAACAAACACAGTCTGTTACAAATTTAAATTGTATGCATAAAAAATGGTTGATTGTATGTACATTCACATTCATCTCTCCCCAACAAAGGGTATTGTGTGTACTTTTGTAATTTTCATCCTGTCTGGATAAAATTGGAACTTAATTACAAAGATAGTGAAAAGAAAATTGTTTGGGTTGGTATTCTTAATTGTGTTAATAAGAAGTGAAGCTTGGAAATTATTTTGCACATAAATTACTAAATGACTAAAGGTAACATTGATCTGTAACTATTAAAAGTATATTCGTCAGTCAATACATCAAATTTTTTTGTTTTTTAAACAAAATTTCAAACCATAGAAAGAGAAAATATTTTAAACACGGAACGGTATCCTGTTTTTAATAAAATAGAACAAGCCTGTAAGAGAAAAAATTTTTTTTCCTAAAAGAATAAATATTGTATAAATTTTGGATAAATTGTTTCAAGTATATTAGAAATTTAATAAAAGATTATAAATGAAATACATTAGAGTAACATGCTGAAACATAGATTCGATATTTAATCTGTAGAAGTAAAAAAAATCTGTAGAAGACAAAAAATAAAATTAAAATTTTGTGTGAAAGTAATTTGTATACATCGGTCCTCTGGCAGTTTTTCCGCATGTATGTGAATGCACAAAATAATACTAATGAAGAATATCGACTAGAAATAATACATTACAAAACACATTCTAATTTTACATGTGCTTTTTTAAATTTACAGCTTTTTAAATTAATAAAAAATATAAATAATTAACAAAAATGACGACCAGACATTTTGTTAAATATAAAGGTAAAAGAGAGCAGAAAAACCTTTAGCTTTGTACAAATAAATTATTATCGTAAAATCCGGTGTATAACGCGCACCTCTACTTTCAAGCTGCTTTTGTTAATTTTGATGTATATTCGCCGTATAACGCACAGTTCTTTTGTTATGAAGAAACCTGAAATGTGCGTATGTAGTGTAGTGCTCTTATGTTTTGAAGTCATTTATTTGAGGTATTATCCCAGTCTTTTGAAGAAATAGTATACTTTTAGAACTATAACACCTTAAGCTCATAAAGTAAGTCATATCTTTAAAATAAACCGTATGTCGATTTATGTAGAAGTCTAATTTTCTTTTTATGTTCATGCCTTTATTTATTTTTAAAGCTACCATTTTTATACCCGACGTATAATGCGAACCCGTAAATTTCGATCTTCACTTAAGTACATGTAATTATGAATTTTTGTTGTAATCTATTGTTATATTGATTTGAATTAGTTTCATAAAGTAAAAAAAAAATGACATTTTAAATTTTTTAGAAATTTTGAATTTTAAGCTTTGAAGAAACAGATAAACAAAAAAAATCACAATACATTTAGAAACAAAATAATTAAAAATAAATAAGAACCAGCTTTTTTTTTGATTATGAACACTTTACAATTCACTTAAGGAACAATATTTTCTGCTGTATTATAAATTTATTCAACTATAATCACGAGGCTTCTATGATATCAATAAACAATCAATAAATGATAAAATTATCTTCAAATCATGTTGATAAATATTTTTTGCTGTTCAAAATGTCTCATTTGAAATCAAATGCCACGTTATGAAATAATACAGAATGTAATCGATCGTAATCAATTTGAATTCGTTTTAAAAGACAAGTCAATCAGAAAGCAAAAATGAAAAAAATACTCCAAGAAAGTCAAAAATAAATTCATGTATTGACAGATTAATGTGTAATTTATAACAAGTAGTACAAACATTTCTCTCCATCGCCTTTTTACTTAAAAAAAACTATCAAAGTTTTAATGAAGATACACAGGAAATAAAGTACTCCTATATTTCATAACTCTATACTGAATATCCTCATTTATCATCGCCTTAAGCAAGCTTCCAAATAACGATATTCCCTGAATTTAGTAATTTAAATTGAAAGTACTAATGATGTGCATAAAACTGATAAAGAGGCTTTCAACGTTGTTTAGTGATACAATTTAAATGATCTGTTTAAAGGCGTTTTTAAACATATTATGATCCCATTTCTTTCAAAAAGTGAAAATGATCCACTTTTTTAGAATTGTTATTTTTTTTCTTATTTAAAGCTCTCTAAAAGTAAAACTCGTTTGACTTACCACTCATTTACATTGATATTTGTAGAAAATCGAGATAGAGAATCTCTTTCTAAAAATTCTTTTCTGATTCATAAAAGTTGAACGCGGTTTCTTTATTGAATGAGATAAACTATTCCTTTCAATCATTAAAAAAATTTAAAAATTAATCAATGGTATTCGTTTTAATTAATTATCATGCTGGATACTTGTAGCTTTACTCTTTGGATTGTTTGTAAAGATAGGAAATTTAAGTATACAATGTTTTCAAATGCAAGAAGTGTGTTTCATTACAAAAACATTAACTAAAACTTTCAATGGGTTCTCCATTTAGTAAAGGGGGAGGTGTAAATATATCATGTGTACAGGTTCATTAATTGAAAAGAAATTACATTCGGTTGTTAGAAAATTAACAATTAAAACTATATATATATATATATATATATATATAAACAAGAATATATCCCTTTAAGACCCGAATTATTTTTATCATCAAATATCAAATTCTTCTGGTTATTAATACTACACTGCTCAAAACAATTAGGGGAGCACATGATTTTAACAAAAGTAAGCAAAGATGTATACCAATAAGTAACATAAAATGAATCATCCGTAATGTAAAGACTACCAGGAAACGGAAAAAGAAAATTTTATATGCAAATCAAAGTTCATGACGTCAAAAACGAGAAAAAGGAGATAAGGGCAGAAATCGGGATGTTGCAAAAACGTCTGTTTTATTGCCGT
Source organism: Trichonephila clavipes (assembly GCA_019973935.1). Classification (NCBI taxonomy): domain Eukaryota; kingdom Metazoa; phylum Arthropoda; class Arachnida; order Araneae; family Nephilidae; genus Trichonephila; species Trichonephila clavipes. The sequence continues at coordinate 515,782 of BMAU01013295.1, forward strand.
AACTGTGAAATTCGATTGCGCAGTATTTTTTTTTTTTGAGGCAAGGTTACTTGAGAATGTCTGAACAACGTGATTTACCGGAATCCATGGCATGGCGTGTTATAGACAGACTGTAATCCGGGCAAACACAACGTAGTGTCGTGGACACTGTTGGAGTCGCCAGAAGTGTTGTTGCAAGGATGTGGAATCGATTCAAAGAAACAGGAAATGTTAGACGTCGACCAGGGGCAGGTCGGCCACGTGCCACTACATCAAGTTATGACCGGTATATACAGTTAACAGCCCGTCGAAACAGAACAGAGAATGCTACGCAGCTGCAAAGACAGTTGCTCTTGGCAACAGGACGAAGGGTGTCGAGCCAAACAGCACGTAATCGGCTTCATGAGGGAGGGCTCTATGCACGTAGGCCAATGGTCTGCATTCCGTTGACCCCACACCACCGTGCGGCCCGAAGAAGATGGGCTGCTGAACATCGAGATTGGGAGCAACATGATTGGAGCCAAGTGCTGTTTACAGACGAGTCCCAATTCAGTCTAGAGAGTGACACCCGACGTGTTCTTGTATGGAGGGACAGGGACACTCGAAATAACCCCGCATTCGTTCGTGAAAGATCACAATACAGAAGAGCTGGTTGGATGGTATGGGGTGGAATCAGCATAGGCGGACGTACGGACCTGCATATCATTCGGAATGGCACTTTGACGGGCCGAAGGTATGCAGACGAGATACTTCGACCTTATGTCATCCCTTACGCTGTAGCCATTGGAGATTCCTTTGTTTTCCAGGATGATAATGCCCGACCGCATAGAGTTCGTCTGTTGGAGAACATGCTTGAAGCTGAAACAATACAGCGTATGGAATGGCCAGCGTGCACTCCTGACCTGTATCCAATCGAGCATGTTTGGGACATGCTCGGACGACGCATTGCTGCGAGACCAAGGCCGCCTGCTACTGTTCGAGACTTGGAGATTGCACTTCTTGAGGAGTGGAACAGTATTCCCCAAAGTCTGAACGATAACCTCATCGCATCCATGGCAAACAGGTGTGCAGCAGTCTTAGCTGTTTGAGGAGACCACACGCCCTATTAAAACTCATGCATCATGTCTAAACAGTACCTTTTTTTATCGTTTACATGTAACCAAATTGTTGCCCTAAATCATCTTTTCATGTTTTTTCCATATTTTCAAAGAATTAAAGCTTAATTCCAAATTTTTTTACACCTTTTTTCTGTATTGCGCATTGATACGCGTGTACTATGCATTGTATGCCAATACGTGGCTGTCTCACACGGTTTTCTTCACTTTTTTGCTTGCTCCCCTAATTGTTTTGAGCAGTGTATATGGACCCCAGTGACATTGGGAAAAAAATAAAAAAATTCCCGCTTCCCCCCTCCTGGAACGTAGACGGTACCCGCATGATCGTGCGGGTTGGACGTTATATATGAAACAGGTCACCTGTGAAATTTTACGACTTATACATTTTTAGCTCTAAGTTGATAAGAGAACCAATCTTATGATAAGTTAATAAGAGAACATGCTTGAAGCTGAAACAATACAGCGTATGGAATGGCCAGCGTGCTCTCCTGACCTGAATCCAATCGAGCATGTTTGGGACATGCTCGGACGACGCATTGCTGCGAGACCAAGGCCGCCTGCTACTGTTCGAGACTTGGAGATTGCACTTCTTGAGGAGTGGAACAGTATTCTCCAAAGTCTGATCGATAACCTCATCGCATCCATGGCAAACAGGTGTGCAGCAGTCTTAGCTGTTTGAGGAGACCACACGCCCTATTAAAACTCATGCATCATGTCTAAACAGTACCTTTTTTTTATCGTTTACATGTAACCAAATTGTTGCCCTAAATCATCTTTTCATGTTTTTTCCATATTTTCAAAGAATTAAAGCTTAATTCCAAATTTTTTTACACCTTTTTTCTGTATTGCGCATTGATACGCGTGTACTATGCATTGTATGCCAATACGTGGCTGTCTCACACGGTTTTCTTCACTTTTTTGCTTGCTCCCCTAATTGTTTTGAGCAGTGTATATGGACCCCAATGACATTGGGAAAAAAATAAAAAAATTCCTGCTTCCCCCCTCCTGGAACGTAGACGGTACCCGCATGATCGTGCGGGTTGGACGTTATCTATGAAACAGGTCACCTGTGAAATTTTACGACTTATACATTTTTAGCTCTAAGTTGATAAGAGAACCAATCTTAATTCAACTAAAATTGTTACAAATAAAGAAATTATTGATGAAAATTAACTCTTTTATTAATTCATTATTTATTTACTGCAAAAATCTTTTTTTTTTTGTTTTTGACAAGTATGAATAACCATTGCATTTTTCACAACATGTTTTCGATCTGCTTTCGTAATTTTCAAATCTGCACTTGCGAGGCCTTGAAATGTCATCAACACATCAAAAACGACGGCTATACATGTAAAGCTTTTTATCGTGGAATGGTCAAGATAAAAGCCATGACATGTATAGCAGATGGATTATAACGCTTCGATCTTTTTGCCAGTGGAACTTCAGCACTGTTATCTTCATCATCAGTTAAAATACTTTTGTTAGTAGGTGGAGAGGCTGATAACGCTTCAACTATCTAACTTAAATTTTAAGCAATCCATTTTGATTTTTAGAAGAATTTTATTTGATATTGCATCTTGTTTGCTCAGAAACCAAGAATTTGCAACAGCTAAATCAATGTAATGAATGTTTTCAAGAGACTTTTATGGTAAAGAATGATCCAAAATTGTCTTTTCATTTCAAATATTCCCATGTGTTTCTTCATCGCTCTCTTCTGAACTTGATTCTTCTCCTTTTAGACACCTCAAAAACTTTTTGGTTAACAGTTAACATAGTATTCCATGAAAAATAGTAAAATGTATCAGAAAATTTTATTTAAATATATATATATATATATATATATATTTAAAGCACACCCATACTAACTACCACCGGAAAACCCAGATTTTTGGGGGGTGGGGCGGTCGGGAAGAGATATGGATGCAGGTATCTGTTGAGAGGATAAAAATGCCATATTCCTCAACAAATGCACGGAAAAGAAAATTAAATGCAAAGAAGAGAGAGAAAGAGAAAGAAAAAAAGGTACTCATCCATGGTGACCCCAAGAAAATTTGGTACTAATTATATTCCTATATATTTCATTTTTATGTAGGCTTTTCTCAAAAGTATTGAAACAGAAAAGAAAATTCATATGGTAAGTATTTACCCTTACAGCTGTAGGGACTCAAGTAACGCCCAACCCGCATGATCGTGCGGGTAAGAAATCCCGAGTCCTAGAAGCCACATTAAAAGAGTATATAGTTAATATTTTTTCTTGTCTACAATTATTTAAACATTAATTCAAAAATTTGTCTCCAAGCAATTAGAACTATATTGATTATTTCTTTTTTACGTCAGATAAAAAGAAGACGTGTTTCCGTTGTATTTGAAAACCAAGTTAAATTTGCCAGCTGAAAGTATAAAAATTTACTACAACAACAATCTGTTGATAAAAAATGATACTTTACACCTTCTGCAAACACGCTCAATCGTAGGATTCAGGATTTTTTTTACATACGACTATTCCGGAAGCAAAAATCTATACGAATGTATAACCCGCGCGATCGAGAGTGTAGGGTCTTAAAGGGATATAGTATGTTTCGCCAACATATGTATTGGTTATGAAATTAAGGTATCCGACTACGTTCGGAACCGTGATTTTAAAAAGCACATAAATGGATAATTTTCATGATATTTAGTGTTACTTAGATTAGAATACATGTATAAAATTGTTTTAAGGAGATTTTGGAAAAAAATAACTATTTAAATACAATATTTCGGCAAAAAAAAATAATTAGAATAATCTTTTTTCAAAATATTCTCCTTTTGTGAAGAATAATCTTTTTTTTTCAAAATATTCTCCTTTTGTGAAAAATGCGTCTATTAAAATAATATTTTGCCTAAGTATAGATCAGACCTCTGTTCAGAGGCTCAATTAGAATTTTTGAAATATATAACTTAGAAGTGGCTTTATCCATGTTTTACAACAACAAAGGGGAGACATTTTAAGAAAAAAAAACGCCGATGATTATTTCAAATGGCTGTAACTCTGAAAAAAATGTGTACTTTTCAAAAATCATAGTTGAGCCTCTGTACAGAGGTCTGAGCTATATACAGGCAAAATATTATTATAATAGATGCATTTTTCACAAAAGAAAAACAATTTATAAAAAAATTATTCTAAGTAAATTTTTTGCCGAAATATTGTATTTAAATAATTGTTTTTTGCCAAAATGTCCTTAAAACATTTTATACATGTATTCTAATCTAAGTGACACTAAATAGCATGAATATTATCCATTTAAAATCCCAGTTCTGAACGTAGTCGGATACCTTAAGTGATTTATGTACATCTAATTCGTATTGAAAAATTGAGTTAACGTGTATTTATTTTAAAGAAAATAATATACAAATAAATTAAGAAAAACAGCATCTTTTCTGTTGAAATTTGAGAAATTCATAGTTGTGAATAAAATTTGAATTATAATCATAGTATTTAAAAAGTTTCTATTGATCCTAATCTAAGTAAACATTTGAATTAGACTAAATTTTTTTTAATATTGCAAAGTAGAAGGTGGATGAAATGGATAAAAGACAAATATAGGAAAGTTTTCTTAAAAAAACATATAGAAAAAGGTTTCTTTGAATTAGAATTTTCAAAGAAAGCCCTACTCTGATATTTTAGTGATTATTATTGAATAGAATTTCTCCATAAGACCATTAACACTGGAAAGACTGAAACGTAATATATACCTATATTGCCCAAAAGCAGTCAAAATGACTGTGTTGTGAAAGAAGGATTAATGTGTAAATAAATTTGTTTAAAAAAACTAGCTTTTAATATTTTTTATGTTATTTACAGTCATATAACAAGTTATTAGTAGATATTAACGGTAAAAAAATTTACTTCTCTCTCTTGGGAAAAAATATATTCTATAAAATTCTAAAAAATTGTGCATTATATATGTAATTGTTTTTCTAATTGAAATTAAAAATCAGTCAAAATGACTTCCTTTGGCAATATACTATTAATTTTGTTTATTTTTCACAGATTTTAAAATATTAGAGGAAGAATAAGGATCTGGATGTTTCTTAAGGATCTAAATGAAAGAAGAATTTTATAACGCTCATTAAATTAAATCAATTATTCGGAATGCTAAAGTTTAGAGATCTATTCTTGGACTTTAAAAAGAAAAATAATTATGAATGATTTATTTATTTAAAAAATAGTGGCAACAGCTGTCACGGAATAAATCAAAGGGATTTTTAATTTCAAACATTTTACGTACAAATAAATCTGGAAAACTCAAAATTTAAGACAGTTATTATATGTTCATGCTATTTCCTTGGTCTAAATTCCTTGGTCTAGTCTTTTAAACTAAGTGATTTCATAGCTATTTGCTCTCGATTTAAAACCTTGAACTTGTATTTACAGAAAAATGTGACCAAACATTTAATTAGGGAAATAAAAGGATAGATATAATTAATGTTTGATTCATACGAATTGTAAATTTTTTGCTTTTGTACTCCAACAATTTCTGAAAAACTCATTCTAATTGGAAAAATTAGTCAACATATTATAAGCTTTAAATAACAGCATTGCAGTTTGTGACACCTGCAAATTATTTGAATTATTGTTATGATTCAATCAAGATAATACAGATAATTTGAGTATGAGATCTTCCATAAAGCAACTTACTATTTTTGTGAATTAATCACTATATATTTTTTTCTGCGTTTCTATAATCTTAATACAGAATATTAGAAAGAAAATGTATTAAACAGGGCGTGTTTTTGTATCATAAATTATTCATAAGTGAAATTTATCTATCATACTGAGATATTTTTGATTCAAGAAATATTTCAGGCTTATCATTGTTCAATATTTAATATTTTTTAAACAAAATGTTACGCCTTCAATTACTTATTAAAAATCATTTTTAAATGTTTAGCAAGAAGAAAAAAAAATTTTTTTTTACATAAAAAATGGCTTTAAATTTAAAAACGAAGAAAAAGCAATTCATAATTATAATTAGTCGATACACTTAAAAAATCAGTTTATGTAATTTGTTAAAACTACTAAAGGGATTTAATGGAGAATATTTATAATCCATTGATTTTAATACTATGCATTGTTTTTAAAGTACAAAATCCACATATTAATGCAACATTATTTTTAACTCTGTGCAGTTAGTTTTCTTTCACACACAGATTTTTAATATTTAATTCATTTTAAAGCGTTTCCATAATTATATATATATATATATATATATAATATATATATATATATATATATATATATATATATATATATATATATGTATATAATGTGTGTCTGTATGCGTGTGGTGCCAGCCGTTATTGTCAAGCCCCTTTAGCAACTTTCCTGCGCATGTCTAATAGCGTGCACAGTGTTGGGGGAGCTAGACTGCATTTAGGCATAAGACCACACCATATACGATGAAAAGCATTTATGATATGATGCGTAGTGTTCACAAAGAAGACGATTTGGACATTGAAGACATAAACTTTTTTCATTTAAATGATGATGTGTAAGTGTAAATGTAATGTAAATAGTAATGAGCAATCAAATTCAAAGTTAACTGAAAATTAATTATCTTATTAAGAAAGCTATCTCTGACATCATATATATATATATATATATATATATATATATATATATATATCTCAGACCCCAGGCCTGCTGGTAAAATGAGAAGGACATCATTTCTAAAGTACTTCTTTTATTTTGCTTCAATCACATAAAATCCAACATGGTGGCCCTTTGGCGTGCAACCGAGTAGAACAATAAACAACACACTTCCACGAGGAGTCACCAGCTAAGCCTTTTCGAGTATGCGTTCTTCCTCGTCAGCGCTCGCTCCATCTTTAAATAGGCTTATTTACCCACAAATCCTTACACGATGGTATAGTTCGCTCTATTTTCATTTTTTACTTACTTAATTTTGAAGCTAAACTTTTCAAACCTGATATATATATATATATATATATATATATATATAAAGTTGCTAAAGGGGCTTGACAATAGCGGCTGGCACCACACGCACACAGACACATTATATATACATATATATATATATATATATATATATATATATATATATATATATATATATATATATATATATATATATATATGTGTGTGTGTGGGGGGGGGCGCTGGTCAGGAATGGCACTTCATTTATGATTAAATATAGATTTTAATTACTCGTACTTATTTACATGCTATATACAGATAATTATGCAGTCCGTCATTAACACGCGAAGTGTTATCGTCTTCGTCTTTAACGTCTTAATCCATGCAAATGGCGACTTTGCTTTCCGTCTTTCTCAGTCCGTCATCTTGTCCATACATACGTTTTACTTCCATGGCGTCGTACCTCGTTCTAATTGCATCGGCTCCCGCCACGTCGAACGTCTAACGACTGGCAGGCTCTCAAAACACTCAATGCGTTCGTGAGCATGAGGAGTAGAATAATTGGAGTGGCTTGGAAATAGCGGTCGGCACCACACGGCCATCCTGGAATCGGCTGGTCCTCCAGACGACCCTGCAAAGATACAACCCCCCCAAAACAACAAGAGGGCTAGAAGAAGATATCTGAAAAATAAAAGTTAAAAATTCATGAGTCTCTTGGTTGTTACAAAGTTCTCAAAAGGATTACTGTTCACGTCTTTTTTCTAATCTTTAACGTCTTTCTTCTTTCCTGCTATTTTCTAAGTCTTACTCGTCTTATTTTCTCTTGTTTATTCGTTTTTCGTCGTATTTTCTTGTTTATTCGTCTATCGTAGTATTTTGCTTCTTTTACGTCTTTCGTCTTGCTTCTTCTACGTCTTTCGTCGTATCTTCTGCGTCTTTTGCCGTAAACTATAGAAGATCTTGCTGAAATCGTACAGATTGTTCCATGATTCCTTCATCAAAATTAGTTACCCTGTGCGATCCAAGGTGATTCAGTATGGCATGTTTTAAATGGCACGTCTTCTTTCTTTCTTCGTTTGTGATTCACCAATACACGATGGTCACAGTACGCAACTGAATTTTTTATCTTCTGCTGCGCTTGGGAATGAAGTAATAATCTTTGTTTTCTTTAATTCTTGGGCGTCTTTTCTCATGGGTATGTCTTTTGACTTCTTTGGGCACACTTTCAGGAACAACTGCTACTAGTTCAGTTTTCTTTAAAAGAATGCAAGCTTTGTCTTCTTTCACGTCTTTCAAGCAATTCTTCAAAAGAAACTCTTCGGTATCAGAAACAATATACTCATCAGGCTCTTCAGTAACACATTGAATTATAGGGTCAGGTTTTTCTAAACGTTTTAAATCGTCTTCCAATTTGGGCAATTCAGATGGATGTTGAAGTTCAACAGGAACTTTCACAACAGGGCTTGCGGTCTCAGTTTCTTGGTCGTCTTTCACATGTAAACCATCTTTCTTTACAGGCACAAAATTTGGAGTTCTCGTCTTGTTCGTAGATTCGTAAATTTGAGGAATGTCCGGTGCAAGGTTAATTTAAATATCATCATGAGATAAATTAATTGGTAGAACAGATAAAGTGGCAACTTCTTTAATACTTTTAGGCTTATTTTTAATTGTAATACCATTTTCATTAATTATAGTCTCACCTTGCATTAATACATTTAATCTAATTATAACATCAAAAGGCATGGCATCATCATCTACTACACATATTTATACATTACACTTAAGTTCATCAATTTGAATATCATCTTTAAAATAACCAAATAGTCTTACTTTACTTTACTAAATCCTCTTAAAGTTGTATTTAATGGAAACAATTGAACCTGATTTATTTTATCATAAACAGACTTTCGCATCAAGGTCACTCGACTACCACTATCTATTAAAGCATTTAATATTAAGCCATCAATTAACACTTTCTTAGTTAATGTTTCTTTTTTATTAATAATTAAATGAGCAACGTCTAATTTAGTATCATTATTGTCTGGGCATTCCGAAGTCTTATGTCCAAAAACTTCACATCGAAAACATTTTATTCCTTCGTTTTTATACGTACAATTTCGAGAAATATGATTTGGATCACCACAATTAAAACAAACTTTCTTCTTATAACTTTCATACCTAGTATTATTATTACCATATCTCATTTTATTTTTATTAACAACATCCTTTCTAAAATTACATTTTTCATCATACTTTGTTTTAATTTTATCGCAAGTATTATACCTATTAAAATCAAATCTTGGTTTTATTTTATCGAAATTGCCTCTACATTTGACATAATCATTCTTTATTGCGTCATTAATCTTAAGTTTTTCTTTAAATTGAGTTAAATTATTAAATACGTACAGAATTTCGTTGTTTTCTTCCCTTTCATTTATAAATACCTTTGATTACGTAATGCATTAAAGCGAAATTATCAATTTTTCCCGAATTGCATAACTCTTTCATTTTTAAAAAGTGTTCCGAAGCAGTTTCGCAATCTCTGATTTTCCTATTGTGCAAGAGCTCATGCAGCAAAGCTGAATTTATCTCCAAAGAGAACTCGTAAATCAGCGCTTGCTTTAATTTTTCCCACGAATTTATTTGTAATTCCGTCAGAATATATAATTTCGCAATTCCACCTAACGATCTTTTTGTAAATACGAATTTTTGTAAGTTTAATTGACAAAACAGTTCAGCGATATTTTCAAAATGTTTAATCCAATTATTTATGTTTTCATATGGTTCTGCATTAAATTTAGAAATGGTATTTTCGATATCCGAATAGTTTACATTAACATTAGAATTGACATACACTGGTGTGCAAAAATTAAGGACGAAGTCGAAAAATTAGCATATCAGCTGAACGAAGAGGCAGAGTGGACAGAAAGACCAATCAGGAGATTAAGTAAGGTGATGTACGGTAGCACATGCGCAGATATGCAGGTAGACGTAATGGGGGAGTGTCTGAGTAGTATAAAGCATGTTGTCGGTGTAAGATCAGTATTTCTGGCAAAGAGATTGCACGCCGTATAGCAGTTAAAATCACACCGAGTTGCTGCCTCAGCGAGAAATGGCGAATAATCAGACGACATCTGGATGCTTTTACCCGAGGTCGAATCATTGGGAAGTTGGAGGAAGGCCGCAGTGTGACAAGTGTGGCTGCAGAGTTCGGAATTGCTCACAGCATCGTTTCACGACTTTGGAGACAATTTCAAACTACAGGAACAGCTATCCGGGGGTTCAGTAGTGGTCGTCCACGAGGAACCACACCCGCAGATGACCGGTACATTGTCTTACAGGGCAGAAGAAACAGGCGGCAGACAGCGGGAGAAATCGCTAGACACACGACACAGGCGACTGGACGACCGATATCGCGTTTTACCGTACCTGCTCGGTGGTGGTCTGTTTGCACGACGCCCTGTACGGTGTGTACCTTTAACGCCTGCCCATCGGAGAAGGCGTTCTCTGTGGTGTCGGGAACACCGGAATTGGAGAGACAATGAATGGGGACGAGTACTCTTTACAGATGAGAGCAGATTCAGTTTGAGTAGCGATTCTCATCGCATACTCATCTGGAGAGAGCGGGGAAGCCGCAATCATCTCTCGAACATCATTGAAAGAAACAGGTATGGAGGTCGCGGTGTTCTCGTTTGGGGAGGCATCATGCTTCGTAGTCGTACAGACCTTCCCATCTTCGACGCAGGTTCAGTCAACGGGACCCGTTATTGTAACGAGATTCTTTTTCCATATGTGCGTCTTTTTAGAGGCACTATGGGTCTGCAGTTCCTTTTCATGGACGACAATTCACCATGTCATCGCACAGTAGCTGCCGAGCAGCTCTTAGAGAGTGAGGATATTGAACATATGGATTGGCCGGCACGATCTCCGGATCTCAATCCCATCGAGCATGTATGGGATTTTCTAGGCAGACGCTTGGCAGCTCGTACCTTACCACCAGTAACGATTCGGGAGCTATGATTGGCGCTGAAAGACGAATGGGCAGCAATGCCTCAACAACTCATTGACACCCTCATTCTCAGCATGGGCAGACGCTGTGAAACCTGTCTAGCAGTCAGGGGAGATCATATCCCCTACTAAAGACCGGATGTTTCTTGCTGGACACCCATCACAGGGATGTTTCGGCCTTCAGTCGCATTGCGTTCCATGCTACTTTTTCAATCAAGCTTCTTTTTATCCCTCTGATTTCTCTTTTAGTAAGTGTTGCTTACATATTACACATGTCCTTACGTATTGGGGATCTTACGGTATTAAATGTGTTGATTTGGAAAGCTTTTGTACAAAGTTATATTGAAAAAACCGTTTCGTCCTTAATTTTTGCACACCAGTGTAGATTATTTCATTTTGACTTCCGTTATCAACATGCATTTTATTTATTTCCAAATCAAGATTTTTTCCCATGCCATCAGCTTGTATTGAAGAATCATTCGTTTCGTTTTCGGAGTCAGACTCGTTGGTACCACTAGCCGCTATTAATAATTACTCATTCATATTTGTCAATAAGGATAGAATACTTTTACACAATTCAGATTTATTTCCTTCAATCGAAATATTAAGTATGTTTGAAATCATTATTATCTCATTATACGAGAATTTCTTCTGTATATCTTTTAGTTTAATAGAGAATTCCTCACTGTCTGTCGAAAAAGTAAAACCACGAAAGTTACGCACTCTTTTACGAGTGAATTCTTCATCATCATATATTAGTTTGTAGAGTAATTTCACCTTTTCTGTTTTAAAGCTCTTTAATGCAATGCCGATAGTTTTTATATTATTTAAAATCATTGTCAAAAGAATGCACGTACCTTTAATGTTGCTGTATTTACAGGTAGAAAATCTTCGTATTCCGTCTTTTATTCCTTAAGTTTATCGTTGATACCAAGTACATCGTTCTTCGCTCATTGTTTCTGAGTTGTGGGGCACTGGTCAGGAATGGCACTTCGTTCATGATTAAATATAGATTTAATTACTCGTACTTATTTACATGCTATATACAATGCAGATAATTATACAGTCCGTCATCAACACGCGAAGTGTTATCGTCTTCGTCTTTAACGTCTTAATCCATGCAAATGGCGTCTTTGCTTTCCGTCTTTCTCAGTGAGTCATCTTGTCCATACATACGTCTTACTTCAATGGCGTCGTACCTCGTTCTAATTGCGTCGGCTCCCGCCACGTTGAGCGTCTAACGACTGGCAGGCTCCCAAAACACTCAGTGCGCTCGTGAGCACGAGGAGTAGAATAATTGGAGTGACACCTGAGGTACAATTCCAATCTTCAATATTTCAACCATACGCTCCAACGAGAGAGGTTTGTTCCTCGACAGATTTAACCTGCATCAGTCCATCTACAGAACAGGGCTGTTGTGGTTTTTCGTAACAGTTATTGGTAACGGTATATATATATATATATATATATATATATATATATATATATATATATATATATATATATAAGTACATACCGTTAAATCTGTCGAGGAACAAACCCCTCTCGTTGGAGCGTATGGTTGAAATATTGAAGATTGGAATTGTAGCTCAGGTTTCGTCTTTGATCATGGCTCAAATTACGGATCCTGGTACCTATAGTCAGTGTGCTGCTTCTAAACGTGGCCTTAATACTTTGAACTGGGCAACAATGATTTTGCTTCTAATGTGAAAGTACCCAAACCTGAATAATTTTAGTTGCTGCCCATAAGTATCACATTAAAAAAAATCTGTTTTGCTCTCTCTGCACAGATATATTTACATTTTTGCTTTGTGTAGGGACTTTAATATGATGCAATATATACAGTGTATTACGTATTTTGTTATATTTATTATATTATTTAATTAGTTAATATTACTACAGGAGCCTATCAATTATGCATTGATTATTATTATTTCTACGTGGTACCGCCATCTTCTAGAGGTCTCACTAAGAAATGAGAGGACTATTGATTACCCTAACTTACTATCTGCTCTGTGATCTCACACGAAGAATGAAATACCAATTTCTGAGCCTACTAAAGAATTTTCTATCTGATTACGCGAGGAACGTTTCAATGTGGCACATAATTTTCCTCAAGCATCAACGTTCAGCTTGATGACTTTTCGTATTTTAAGGAAACATCTTTGCATAAAATTACCTCAGTTTATCTGAATATGATCTTGCTTATGATTTAGATCTGCCCCAAAACAGGGCTAAGATATTGGCCTCAAGACTTCAACAGTAGAATCTTCCGGACTGGAAAATATCAGAGTGATTTTATTTTCGTACTATATCATCTGCTTTTCGAATCTTTCTTTTAAGCAAAGGAAACTTTGTGTTCTTCTGCGACATTGATGGTCTACTAAAATAACTGTGCATTGCACATGAGCTCATTAAATGGCGGCAGTTAATACATACTTCAAAACTGAATCTTAAGGCAGTTTTTCTGAATTACGAACTTCGATTCGTACCTACCACACATACTATCTACATGAAGGAGGCGACATGTCTGAAACATTTTTTGGAAATGATTAACCACAGTAAGTATGGCTAACAGATATATTCTAATCTGAAAGTAGTGCCTCTATTGGTGGGTTTTCAGCTAGGCTACACAAGTGTGTTCTGTTTCCCTTGTCTGTGGGGCACCAGAAAAATCCCTCTATATCAAATCAAGAAATTTGACTTCAGAGAGATTTTTTTCAAAAAATGAAAGTAAATGTAGAGCACTCGCCTGGGGCAGAGTCACATAAAATCAACATTCTTTTTTTGCACATTACGCCTGGTCTTAACAAAAACCTGATAAAAGCCAAAGGTTATAATGGACCTGCATAAACTCACCTACTTGCATAAAAAATCCCCTTAACTCAGAGTAACAAAAATTAAAGGAGGCGTTTTTGTGGTGTCTCATGCCAAACACAGTTTTTCAGAGGCAGCAATTTTGAGAAATTTCCTCCAAATAAAGAGAAACAGGTTTGGGGAGCATTCTAGCAAGTGTCAATAAACTTCCTAAGAAATGAAAATACAGAAAGCCACAAGGATCTGAATCAGAATATGTTTCTTTTTCAGAATTTTTTAGCTACAAAATGTCTTTAAGGTATCCGACTACGTTCGGAAACATGATTTAAAAAAAAGGTGCATATATGGATAATTTTCATGATATTTAGTGTCATTTAGATTAGAATACATGTATAAAATTGTTTTAAGGACATTATGGCAAAAAAAGTTATTTAAATACAATATTTTGGAAAAAATTAACTTAGAATAACCTTTTATCAAAATGTTCTCCTTTTATAAAAAATGCTTTTAAAATAATAATATTTTTCTTACATAAAGTATTATAATATATGTATATATATATATCCTTCACTAAGCAATGCGTATGCATTAAAAAAACTTATAGTCAATTCATCTTTTTTTTTCTTCAGCATATTGTATTTATAATGAATTGTCCATATTCATTTCGAAAGCATAAACGTTGAAAATTTATTGCCCAGTGTTATCAATCTCCCAGTATATGGTCTGGCTAGATCTTTCTGTGTCCTTAATTTTGTATCTCTTCATATTAAAAATCCAAGGTTTGTCTCAAGGAATTTTGAATACACGTGTATGCTTAAAAGTAATTATAAAATGCTCTTTTAGTTCTTCCGGTTATTATTTGAACTATAATCCTATTAGAGAGGGACAATTCCTTTTGATTTAAACGCCATAATAAGATATTAGACTACAGATATGAAGCGGCGAGTGCGGCTTCCTTCTTAGAAGTACATACACATTAGAGAGGCAGAAAACACATGACAAAAAATATTTTCCAAAATTAATTATATATTTTTTCACTTCCAGTGTCTAGCAAATTTTTCTTCTTTTTCTTCTCCTCTTCACCTTCTTATGGAGGTTTTTTGGAGATTATAAATGTTTCTTAAGAACTCTAAATTAAAATGTAAATCTCTTTTCTTCTTTAATCTATAAAGTTATTTTACACGAATACATTCTAGCATATAACCTTTATTGATTAAGAAACTAGTAAGTTTGAAGTTTAATGAAATGAAGGAAATTTAAAAATGTCTGTTATGTCTTTGGTTAGATTGTTAATTAATTCTTCCTCAAAATTTGTTATTTTTTTGCTTTAAGTAACAGAACTTTTTAATTAACTCAAGTGTAACTCTTTCTGTGGGATCAGAGATAAAATTGTAAAATAAAGAGCTTAAAACCCAAAAAACACCTTTTACAGAAAATGTAAAATTAGAAATTTCCTTTTATATTTTATAATGAAATACTTATAGTTTTTCAATAATCTGTTATTTTTTAAAAAAAGAAGGATTGATCAATCGCTATGCAACAGGAAAAGACATTTTACTAAATTTACGAAATACCTTTAATATATATTCCCATTTTATGGAAGGAATTTTAAAACAAAAGATTTTAGTAGTGAAATTTTATGAACTCTTTAGGAAATAATTGTTGATAAATTTTTTAAAATTCTATTTGTAGGCCTAGAAGTAAAAAAAATATAGCAAATTTTCATAAAAGCTGTTTCTTAATATTTTCCTTTGTATCTCTTTCCAAATCTTAACCTGTTTCACAACTAGATTGGACTCCCTCATTTCGAGAGGAGACAAAGAACTAAAACATTTTTGAAAGACTATCCAATTTAATATTTGTTATTAAGATTGTGAATGTGAATTTTTTTTGCATTAATAATTATGAAAAAGAGATTTAGTTGAGCAATCTCCAAGTTTCAAAATCTTGAAGTGAATGTCATATATTTTGAGACTTTCGTAATTTCATTAATCACAAATTCATCATATTGACATGCCTGAACAAGAAACATCTAATTGGAATATTATATTTTAATTAGAGTCTCATATTTACATTACAAAATATTTCTTTATTTAAATTTGGGGATATTGTTGGTAAACAACGAGTATTTAAGGAATACTGTATGTTTGTGGAGAAGGTGTGATACACTTCGAATTTAACTGTTTTCTTTCAGTTCCCCCCCTTTTTTTTAATCGTGTCTCACAGTGATTTTAAAAACTAAATATGCACTCTGGTTAATAAGTCTCTGTTAGCCCTAATAAAAAAATCTGTTAATCTATCAAATCTATCTTCTGCTAATAATACAAATTCACACAAGTAAAACCATTTAATAATTTAAAATAATTTTGTACTTAAAGAGTAGAGAAACTATTAGAAAATATATGTTGACTCCAAAATGTATTTCTTTTTATTGACTGATTTTTATTCTACTGGTATAACTTCATTAAAAGTTTCTAATGGAAAACATTAAATTTTAAAATGTAATGAAATTATTCTTATATGTTGGTAAAATAATTGCTTTTTCTTTATAATTGACATGGGTCGGGGCAGGACGTAAAATTAATGAAAAACAGGATTTTAATGGCTTATAAAATGTTTAGAATGTTCAAATATTTTGACTCAAATTGAGTGTTAGACCGGAAGTTTCAGTCTATATTCTGAGAAAATGGAATTTTTCAAGATATTCCCAACATGTGCTATTTTTGAGTGCAGGGAGATATAATCTCCCATCTTAAACTTTATGGAATAAAGTTTAAGATGTCTTAAGTCTTAAGATGTTTTTAAGTCTTTATTTTGTATTTAAATAAATTTTTTTGTCAAAATATCCTTAAGACAATTTTAAGCATATATTCTAATCTAAGTGATACTAAATATTATGAAAATTATCCATTTATGCGGTTTTGAAAATCACTGTTCTGAACGTAGTCGGATACCTTAAGTCAAATTTCTGGGTTGAATTTCAGTTTTAATTTTATATCCCGAAAAGAGTAAATCAAATATTATTCAAAACCATTTGAGAAGAGCTTTATATTCAACAATTTCAAAATGTTACTATGTACTCCTTGACCCCAAAGAAGGTGACGGATTCGTGGCCAGCGTTTCATGAGCTCAATTCTAGTACCGATGAAGACCCGGCGTGTAGGAAGCCTTCATTTTGAAATATATATAAATAATATTTTTCTGTATAACCAAGATATTATTAAATATATTAGAAGAAATGGATGAATGGAAAAGATTTTCAAGGAAGAATATGTGGCACATTTTTCCTGAAAATGAAATATTAAGTAAAAATAATACAAACCTTGGATTTTTATTCTGTCATATATTGCCTTTTAACTAAAAGTTGAAATAATCTTTGGGTTACTTCAACTGTCGAATAAAAACACAATATCATGGTGTTAATCTAGGTTTAAAGATAATCTAATGTCATATCACGTTTCTAATTGTATCACCATAATTGCAGAAGAAAATATTAATCTTCCCTACGGCATTATTTCATTCGTATGCCCATCTCTTACTAATAACTACAATGGCAAAATTTTTTTTATTTGGAACAGCTTCAACATATATGAAATTAATATAAAAAGTACGTTATTTCGATTATGTTGATTAAACTTATTTTCTTTCTATTAAAAGATTACGTTAGGTGGCATAAAAAATTTCCCTTCGTCTTTATACCTTCATATTGTAAATTTAAAATAATCAATTATTCCATCAAACAAAATTCAATAATTCAGCGGGATCCATATTAAATTTTACGAGCACCATACTTCATTTTGGTGAATGATGATTGTCAGCATATATTTTTATCCTGACATCAATCCTCACCGTTAAAATGGAAAATATATAAGTGAAAAAATTAAATGCGTTTCACATTGAATTTAATAAATATTTTTTTTGTAAAATAAAGCCTAGCGAGAGAGTACCTAGCGATTACTCATTTTTTATAATGAAGAGCGCTACAAAATATTGCTCGTGATTGGTCAATCTATTTGTTAAAATCAAAAATGCAATTTGCATACTCTTCCCACAAATAAGAAATTACGTGGTAGTGAAAAAAGACACATTTTTTTAAAAAATAATTATCTTAAAAATAAAAAAAAAATATTTGTATTTAAAAACCTTTACACAAGTTGCATGCTTTTATACGAAAGTAAGGTATTTAAAATAAATATGATTTATTTTTCTGATTTTTATTTGTACACGGAAAGTATTTATGACCTTAAGTCAGAAAACTAAAAACGTACAGAAAGTTAACATGACTTTAAAATATTTTGCTTAAAATTTTGGAAACAATAAAATAATTTCTGACCTGTAACTAGTATAAATAAATTAAGATTTCTTTAGCAACAACTACTTTTTTCAATGAAAGTTCCATTCTCAATTAGGGAAACTATTTTTTGTTATTGAGTTTTATGAATTTATGCAATCAATTTTGTGAAATATCGGCTAATCATGATGCATACCTCATAGCAATTTTATTTAAAAAATTTCTAAATTTAGATTAGATAAAAAATATTTAATTTGATTCACTATATTCCGACACTTCGTATCACACTGTGTTTTAACAGTTTTCAATGGGGGTTTTTGAAAATCGCATGCATACTTCATTGCATGGAGTTTGCTTGCATGTCTCCATATAATCAATTATTTACATACATTTTTTTCATTGATGCTGTGTATCCATTTTGTCAAATATACCATGTATTAATAAAATATTTACCGTGACATTCCCATTTTAGTTTTAAAAATTAATCTAAATGGAGAGTGGTAATAAATGTATGTCAGTTAACTTCCACTGACACTAGAAAATATGATAATACGGAGATTAATTAGTATTTAGCTTCAGTATTTTGAATTTTTTGATTTTCCCCCTATTTTAAAGACATGAGTCTGAAGTCAAATTTCTATATGTATTATGACGTTTCTCAAACATATCTTTATCGCACTACACAGAATATGGAAAATTGCTAAAATAAAAGATAAAGAACTCATCCAGCTTATAACTGATTTGTACGACCTTTTTCTCACCATGTATTTTTTTAAAATAATAATCAAAGCAAAAGAGGTAAAAATAAATCATTTATAATACACTTTGTACTTTATTTTATTTTTATGATAGTGAACCAATAAGAAGAATATAAGGAACACTTACACAGATACTGAAGTCATTCAGACAGCTGTACGTTTGATAGTAGCGGCTAGAATGCGTATATTGCAAACATGGTGATATGTAGGGCTTTACAATTTTTCTAATGGGTTCAGATCTGGTGAGTTCGAGGGCTAGCAAAACACTTGAAAGTCTTTGCTGTGTTTTTCCTACTAATCCCTGACAATTCTGGATGCCTGACATGTGATTGGTTTGTTGAAAGATCCCATCCTTTTGAAGAAACACAATCAACACTTATGGATGTATATCATCAGCAATTAAAGAGAGGTACCACAGTTTTTGTGAATATTTTCCAGAAGCACAAGGTAACCCAAAATAGTACCATGAAAACATTCTCTACATAATAACACTATTGACTCTAAGCTAACTATATTTTGTTAATTCTGAAATAGTTACATAATATTTGTTCTCTGATACTTTTTGTATGATACGTGAACGTATATCCATTCAAATATTTTGAAAAATTTTGCTCGTGGGGAAGGTGTCCCCTTTTCTTTTAGGCCAAAGCAATCTAGTTCAGGTATTGCTGCTAAAATTGAAGCTGTTTCTGCTTATGCATTTTCGTCAGCAGGATTACTGGAATCTGTTCAACTGTTGCATGTCAGTTAATCCTGATTTGCCGTTGTAAGCCGGTGTTCACCTCTCATATCAATATCCCGTGGTCGGCCAATATATTCTTCGCTATTTTGAATGGTACTATTACTCCAGACATTGATCATCCTCCCCATCCACCCCCACGTGAAGAGTTCATAAATTATTCCACGAAAATCAATAATCATCCGCTTTTATAAGTCAGACATCGCCCATCATAGAAGCGAAAGATGGGTTCCATTATAGCCAAATTTCACGAATTTTATACCACCCATCAGGGCTTACTGCTGCTATCTTTTTTTCTTTAATTCCTACTATTAGTTCACACTTTCCCTATATATATATATATATATATATATATATATATATATATATATATATATATATATATATATATATATATATATATATATATATATACATATATACATATATATATATATATATATATATATATATATATATATATATAAAATATATATATATATATATATATATATATATATATATATATTAAGGATTGAAAATTTGAACAATATATATATATATATATATATATATATATATATATACACTCTGTCGCAAAAAAAAAAAAATATATGCACCCAGAAGAAATTGAGCTACATTCACGAAATTTGGTATGCATGTAGTGTATATGAAAATAAACAAATGATTAAAAAATTCAGAACAAAATATCATTTTATTAAGCGGTTACAGCTTGCAAAAGGTTAAAAATCAGTAAGTAGTAAAGCCACCTCTGGCAGCTATACAAGCCGAAATTCGGCGTGGCATCGATTCAATTAGATCACTTATGACCCCCTGTGGAAGATCCTGCCATAGTCTTTGCATCTGCGCAGTTAATTCTCCTGTATCTCGGGACGGCTGCAGTTTCCTTCCCAGCGCGTCCAGACATGCTCTATTGGCGAAAGATCTGGTGACCTGGCAGGCTATGGTAGGACGTCATATCCTTGAAGACATTGTTGGGAGAGTCGCGCAGTATGTGGACGAGAATTATCCTGTTGATAAATGGCACCTGGGTGACTTGATAGCATGGGTAGCACAATCGGCGTTAAAATATCGTCCACGTATCTGCGAGCTGTCAAAGTGCCTTGAAGGACCACTAAAGATGATCGTGTGTCCCAAGAAATTGCTCCCCACACTGTCAGACCTTGTGAAATTGCTGTATGCCGCTCGACAATAAATGCCGGATCGGACCGCTGGCTGGTGCGCCTCCAGACACGTGTGCGATGGTCATCATCACTGAGACTGAATCGGGATTCATCACTGAAGATGACACGTCTCCAGTCTGTCACACTCCAAGTTGCCCGAGGTCGGCAAAAATCCAGTCGACACTGCCTATGATGTGGGGTCAGTGGTAAGCGTTTTAGCGGACGTCGGCTCCTCAAGCCAACTTCGGTCAGTCGTCTCCTTATGGTTTCTCTTGATGGCACTGGATGTCTGGAAGGAGGTAAGTGGCGTTGAATCGATGCTACCGACGTTGTTGGTGCCGAAGTGGCCACTCTTCTGATTGCACGATCCTCGCGATCATTTGTGTTCCTGGGACGTCCTGACCCTCCGCGACGGTACACTCTACCTTCTGTGATCCACTGTTGCCAACACCGAGCAACTACCATATCGCTCCGACCGAGGTGGCGGCCGATACGTCTATTCGACCAACCTGCTTCTCTGAGGCCTATTATACGGCCCCTATCAAAGTCCGTCAGCTGCTCGTACTGCCGCCGGTTACGTCTTAGAGGCATCCTAAGTCTCAATATCGTCTATCAAAGTCATCAGATTCGTTTGGATAGCCGTACGGCGCTCGTACTCATGCTTTTAAACTCTCCCAGTTGCGCAACTAATATGCGCATAGCACACTTAGCCTTGTCTCATTGGCTTCGAAATTTCAATCATTTGCATATCTCTTACCAGACTACATTCTTGCCGAGTTTCGTGATTGTAGCTTGATTTCTTCTGGGTGCATATATTTTTTTGCGACAGAGTGTATATTGTTCAAACTTTCAATCCTTAATAAAATACTTTTTATTCATCCACTCAAGTTCAAATATATATTTTTAAACTTGTAGTGGATGACACTTGATGTTAATACAATTATTTCAAATATTAATTCATTAATTAAATTTAATTAATGAATAAAACGAAACAAACAAAAACAATAGTCCAGCACCATATATAAAAATTACAGTTTAAAAAAACTAAAAACACACACACACACACACACACACACACACACACACACACACACACACACACACACACACACACACACACACACACACACACACACACACACACACACACACACACACACACACACACACACACACACAGACACACACACACACACACACACACACACACACACACACACACACACACACACACACACACACACACACACACACACACACACACACACACACACACACACACACACACACACACACACACACACACACACACACACACACACACACACACACACACACACACACACACACACACACACACACACACACACACACACACACTTTTATAGTTAGTTGAACTAAGTTGTAACTTAATCTTTTAGTCGCCAAATATGGAATTAGTCACCAAATCTGGAAATGAAATCTGAAATTAATCGTCAGGTGTGGGAGGGGATCTGAAAATGGAAAATCATTAATCCTGACGGACCTGATCTGGACAATGGATCAAAATTATTAAATTATTGTATTGTCATCGGTCCTGGACAAGTGAGCAAAATTTTGAATTAATCTGGCCTTTTAAAGTGGGTAAAAATTGAGTTCAAAGATCCGTTACATACAAGTGAAGCTTATAAACGGGTGTTAAAAAGGAAGATCAGCTCGTTGTGTACCGGTAGCGCGCTGGACTTCTACTCAAAAGGTCGTGGTCTTGAATCCTCCCTGGGATGGCCTAATTTCTGAGAATAGTATTTCTTTTACTATAGTAATTTATTGGAATAATTAAATTTAGTGAATGAATAAATAATAACAAAAACAAAAATAATAGTCCAACAACTTATATAGAAAGGAAAATGGAAAATTACAAGGAAAATTGCTTTCTATTTTGACACTTAATATTGTGATTCTGTCATATGTGTATATAATATTTATATTAATTGTAATTATTTAATAAGAAGTAACTAAAATAAAAATTTTCCTTGTTGACCTAATTAGGAATTGACTTAATTTTTTAAGGTTACTTGTTTTTTATATATATTTCTAGAGGCCAGGGCTACAAAAGTCTACTACACTACAAGGGGGTAGAAACAAAACCAAAAACAGACAAAACGAACAAAGTAGGAAATAACAATCAATGAGGGGAGAAAAGTCTATGAACCTAGTAAGTCCCTAGCTTTCCAATAAAGATCGCAGAAAGAGGAGCCCCAGTAATGCTGGGCAGATGCGAATGTTGTTACTGGTATCTAACATGTTTCATTAGCTGGGTGCTGTTTACTTCAGAAGTAGAAGGTGATCAAAATGGAATTCGACTCTATATATCGATAAATAAAAAAAATACTATTTTTTAAAAATATAAATATATATGATTACTGTATGAATAAGATACTTTGATTTCCAATATCGTGTCATAAAATTTTGTATAGTTATTGTGATTCTTTAAATGATGAATAATTAGTTTTAATTTATACGAACTAAATTTTTACCTATTTAAAATTTTTTTCGGTTTGGAAGAAATGACATTTTTAACAATTTTAATAACTAGAAATGTGTTCTTAGTACTATATTTGTATGGCAGTTTAATTAGTTTAGTATATGCGATTCGATATTATATAAAATTTCGTATTGGGATTTTTAGAAGTTTAAATAATTTCTCACGAGATCTGAATAAAAATCATTGAGTGCATTTTTATAAAAATATCACAAATGCATTAACTTCTGAGTTTGATAAAAATTTTTGAAGATCCACTGTTCACATCGTAGGATTTACAACGATAAATATTAATTTTTCCATTATTATTTAAAATGATAAGATATTACTATAAATTCAACATATATTTTAGGCTTCTTTTGAAATTAAAAAAATCCATTATGTATTTTAAAAAATAAAATGACGTCGCATTTCAGAAGGCACAACATTTACAGTATTCAGAGCTTTCTGCTCACAAATATGCTTAAAAATGTTTCAAGTTTTATGTAAAAAAACCACAAAATATATTTCAAAGTTTTGAGAAGATTAAATTCATTGCAAGAGAGAAAAGAGGTAATGAATTTAGGCACGGAACTTTCTGCTAGAAGAAGCAGTTCTGAAAAAAGTACAAAATTAACATCTCTTTGAGTACTAAATGAAGCTTTACACACATTAGCAAGCTTAAAATGATAGATCTGAATTTCAAAAATGGTAATTGTTCCAGAACAAGGTAATTTATACGCAATTATTTTATACATTTTTAAGGAGGAATAATATTAAGGGTAATTTTAATAAATAATATTACTTCTTTGCTCTGTGAAGATGTTTAGAATTATTTTCGGTTAGATATTAGTAAAAATTCCTACTTCATTAACAAGATAATATATTTCAGAAGAATTTAAAAAAGAACCTACTGAGTCTATAATTTCGATTTGACTTGAAGCACTTTACGCAGTAATATTGAATTTTCCGCATAAATGAACAAAAGCACCTTAGAAAATAATTTCAAATGCAATTATTGGATCATTATTTTCTCACGATGTCTTAATTAATCTTTTTCATGTTAGTATTCTAATCTTTTGTTAATATTTTAGTTTCAGGCGATAAACTGCGTAACAATTGATATTTTAGAATATTTTTTTAGAAAAATAGATTTCAATATGTGCATGTTAGTTGACTATTTAAACTCTTTACAGCAAAGGTAAAACTATTTTACGTGTCAATTACTGCCTGTAATTATAAAAGTTTTAGAAAAAAAAAGTCAGAAATAGTTTCATAATTTATTTAAAGAATATTTTAAATATTTTTTTAAAATAAAAAAGAATTCTTTCTCATTTAAGAAATTTTAAGGTCTTAAATATTAAATAGTTTATGAGACCGTTTGTAAAACTTATGCTTATAAGCAAAATTATGTTTCTAAGATTTATTTTTTATGTAAAATAAAGATTGTGATTGTTTGTATGCAACTATAAAATTTTTTATACATTTGTCTAAATAAAATGCCTTATAATATTTAAATTTATAATTAATTAAGCTATTTATAGGCATGATATCTTAAAATAAACAATTTGGTAATTAAAAAAAATCGAAACAAAAATTAAATTCAAGTGGTTAAATCTGGATATGTAATTAGACAATAAAAACTAGTTTCAATTCGCAATCATGAATGATGATGGAATTATGGTTGTAGCTTCACTCTGTTGATGAGAAAAAAAAAAAAATTATTTAGGATTAAATAATAAAAATGACTGGAAATTCAGATTGTCTCGAAATTATTATTGGCAAAAATTATCTAATATATAAATTCGGAAGATTGTGGGACTATATGTTTACTAGAGGTACTAATGTAAATTTTAAAATCAAATTTAATAGAATTCTATGAAATGTAGAAGTTATCTGAGGAAATTTAATTCTTAGTAGATGCCTGTATTATTTGTAGCAGAAAACTAGAATATGATCATTAATTTATTTATCTTACAGTTAAGAAAAAGATATTTTCGAAGAGCATATGTTAATAATAATGTTATAATATCCGCAAATAATGGCATAAATACCAGACATTTTATCTATACTCATGTCCAAAATTAAGATCACAAACATAAAATCTAGGAAGACTGATGAACTATGCACTGTTTTGCCACAACATTTGTCACAGAGACGTATTACAGTGTAAGAAAGAATATAGAAACATAACCATATAGATAAGATTTTAACTTTGAATAAAGATACAGAATATATCAAAAAGTGTTAATCATGATTTAGATATAAAGCCCTCAACTTATTAAAAGTCAATCTAATTTGAAGCATGACCACCGTGCACCAGTATAAACCTCATAATGAGCTGTCATACTGTTTATGAGGGTGTCAGTAAATATTTATGGCAACAAAGCCCATTCTTCTAAAAACACTACTTTTGACTCCTAGGGGATCCTGGGAAGGGGCTACGTTGAGAAATCGTTTTTCCTATACCATTCCAAATATGTCGAATAGGATCTGGAGACCTCGAGGGACAGTTCGGTGAATATCCCTGTCTAATGAAATTCAACAAAAATGTGAGTTCTGTGGGGCCGCTCATTTTCGTCCATAATAAATGTAGTCTGGGCCCATAGCACCCAGAAAAACCTCCTATAGGCTTCCGGGATCTCATCCATATAGCGCTGTGTGAGTAAACAGTACTCGCATTGAAAACGTACGGGGGTGTACGACTGCCCAACTTTATGCCACCACTCACAAATATTCCTTTACCATGAAATATGTTGATTTTTGTTATGTAGGTGGGGGTGAAACCAACTCGCCTTCTCACCAGATGACAACTCGACGAGATTCACTTTGTCAGGGGAATTTCAACTGATGACAGAGAGGATCACGCCCATTTTTTTTGTGGTGCCTAAAACTGATGTTTTTAGCTTTACAAATATCCTCTTTCCGGTTCGATGCAATCAAAGGGACACACAAGACTGGACTCCGGGTTTAGAGGACAGTCTTTGCAAGACGGCTGTAGAGCGTTTGACTGGAAATTCTTCTCCCAGACACAGCAGAAAGGTTACAAGCAAGCTGGAGAGCCATTGTCTACCTATGTCGTTGTGCGCGTAAAGCCTAGTATCTATCCTGTGCAGATGTTGATGTTCTGTGGCGACCTTCTTTGACCTTATTTGTTACAGTACTACTTGTTTGGAATTGATTTTACAGCCAGGAGACCACTATCGGGCCACTTGTAACGACCGAGCCACCTCCGGTTGAGACTGGGCAGCTTCAAACCTGCCAACGGCTCTCCATCTCACGGAATCATGTAAACGATTATGAGAAGTAATCCTCACTGCTAACAGGCTAACTTGTTTGTTTTAATGCAATATTTACAAAAATGTAGGAAAAAATCTCATATGCTTAAATGTTCTCAATGCAGTAATTCTGTAAAAATTAACCAAAAAAATATTTTCCTAAACTAAAGGAAAGCCATTTTACAACGTCACACAACGTCATAGCCAACGTTAAAACCATTTTGTAGCATATCTATACTCCATTAAAGGAATCTGCTTACCAAATTTTAAGACTGTACGTGTAATAGCTTAAAACTAATTACCTATAACGCCCTTAATCCCCCGTAACGCAACTTGTTATTCGATTTTCAAAAAACTCGTTTTTAGCGGATCTCTACTTCATACAAGGAACATGGCCATCAAATTCCAAGGGTGTAGGTTTAATAGTTTGGGAGATAACGTGATGAGTAAGTGAGTCGCTTTTCTTCTTTATGTATACGAAGGTTGTTTAGAAAGTATCTCGATACTGAATTTATTCTATTTATTCCAGAAAACTCCTAATGGAGGGACTGTGCGCATCATGCGTGCGCATATTTCACTTTGTCTGACAAAAATCGGCAGGTCTGTACAGCGTGCCGTTCAGTCACACTGACTTCTTTCACGTGGAGTGTTTGCGTGCGTTCGTCGAAAAAAAATGTGTGAAAACACGGATCAGCGAATCTGTATCAAATTTTGTTTTAAGCTCGGTAAAACGGGCACCGAAACCTACGAGATGACGAAAACAGCATTTGGAAATGAGGTTATGAGTCATGCTCGGGTTTTCGAGTGATTCCGGCCATTCAAGGAGGGTCGTCAATCAGTGAACAGTGATCCCCGTTCTGGACGCCCGTCCACCTCTCGCAATGAGGACAAGATTTCACAAGTGAAGGCTGTAGTGCTCTCTGATCGTCGTTTAACTGTCCGAGAAATTGCACAGGAGTATCACATTTACGTAGGATCATGTGATGAAATTTTGAGAAAGGATTTGAACATGCGCCGAGTATCTGCAAAGTTTGTGCCGCGTCTACTCACTGAGGATCAGCAATTCCAACGACGGGCAACCTCTCTTTCCCAAGATCAAGAACACCTTAAAAAGACACCGGTTTGATGACATTGAAACCATAAAACAGAATTCGACACAGCAGCTTCAGGCCATCCCAAAGTCTGAGTTTCAGAAATGTTTCGAGGACTGGAAACACCGTTGGGCCAAGTGTGTTACTGCCAATGGAGCATATTTCGAAGGACATTGACTCAAAAACTGTTTATGTATATGACAGGCTCCAGGCCTGCTGGTAAAATGAGGAGGGCATCATCTTCAAAATACTTCTTTATTTCGCTTCAATCACATAAAATCCAACATGGCGGTGCTTTGGCGCGTAACCGGGTGGTACAAAAACATCTCAGGGAGGAGACACCAGTCAAGCCTTTTCGAGTATGCGTTCGCCTTCGTCAGCGCTCGTTCCACCTTTAAATAGGCTTATTTACCCACAAATCCTTACGCGATGGTAAAGAGTTCACTCTATTTTCATTTATTACTTCCTTAATTTTGAATCTAAACTTTTCAAATCTGACATATATATGCTTTTGCATAATAAATTCAGTCTCGATACTTTCTGAACAGCCTTCGTATAGATAATGAAACTGATTGTGAATTTTTAATCACGTTATTTTTAATCCCTTTATAACACGCATGCACATGAATCAAAGGTAGATAACGTGTCATGAGTTCAAGTCCAGTGCCGCTAAATATCCACCATGCAGGGGGTCTTCAGCGGCGGTTTCACTTTAAATGTCGAGGTTCAAACGTCCTCCCGTTGGTGTGGTGTGGAAGTTAGTAGAGGTGGGATGCCAGCTCAAATGTGGTCCTCGTCACTTGGTCGTTGTTCCAGATGCTATAAATATTTTGACGTTCAGAGAATGGTAAAGTGTTACTTTTTTAAATGTATTTTGTCCATTATTTATACTCAATTATGTTTCACTTAATTATTGATGTCTTTGCAATCATTTTGAAATTGTTATTTCTAAGAATTTTTTCTTAACTCTATTTTTTCTGAATATTTATATAAAACTTTAAAATGTTCCAAAACTCTATTTGGTTTACTTGTATTAATTTAGTTTGCTATGAATTTTTATGCTAATTTTCTTTTTTGGATATTTTCATATTAGCCAGCCAGGTCTCAAAGGCAGAAGACACACATTATATCACAAAACTAATTTAACACCACACATGGCTTCTCTGCCCGAAATTGTGTTTTATAACTAACAAGCATCCATTCTTATTTTTTACTTCCGTTGACTCCATTATTGTTTTTTATTTCCCATGCTCTTTTTATTGTTTGAAAGTTTTTTTTAAACTAATTCTTTTACATATATAAGTGTACTAATAGTTAAAGAAAATATTGAAATGCAGTTCTTTGATCTGATTTAAAATCTGTTAAAAGTTGATTTAATTTAATTTAATATTTTTAAAAGTAGTCTGCAAATTTCTGTGTACAAAAAAATGCTACTCAAATTATTAACAACCGAATACATTTGTTGAAATTGATGAAATCTGTAAAGAAAATAAGGAATGCTTTTATCAGGTAATTTTATAATCTATGTATCTGTAAATACAGTAAAACCTGTTTATGGGACCACATAAAAATGAATCGCACAAAAAAATATTTGAAAATATGTTTCATAAATTCTTACATATAACAAACAACTTCGTAGAAATACGATAGACATTTTTTTATGTGGTGGAGAGCAACCCCATAAAAAAAGTCGTACTTAGAAAATACGATAATTATTTACGAAATTTATCAGAAAGTACTTCCATAACAAAATAAATAATAATTCAATTACACAGGAAAACATTTTTAAAACATTTAGTTTCTCATTGTATACACATGGAGAAGTTTTCAAAATGCACACACATAATTCACTGCTACTTATCGTAATCCAAAACGTGCATCTTCCTCTGATGAAATAGTTCAAAATCACTTTTGTCACTTGAAGGTACACTTTCAGTTGATTTATTTTTTTGCATCATAAAGTAAGTGATACGTTTTGGTAACGAAGGTTGGTTGTTCAGTTGCTTGTAAATGTCACGATAACCAGATATGCATGAACGAAGCTCGTTTTGAAATTCCATACTCCTTTCGGAATAAGTATAAATTTTAAGAAAATACTTTTCAATTTGTCCGTCTTCATAATCTATCAAATTATTAATGTCACTGTCATTGAAAGTTTCATCTTCAATCAAGCGCGGGCTGTTGGTGAGTTGAGAGAAATCAACTGAACGTGCATTGTCTAGAGACTGTCTATAACAAACGAACAGGGCGTCTTGATTGATTGTTGATTTTTTTTGTCACAAGAGCTAAATTTGGCTATACTGCGCCACATTTTCGTTAGTATTTTAAAATTTTAAAAATATGTACACACAATATATATATATGTATTTTAAAATGTCAGAAGAAGAATATAAAATTGAGCAAAGTATTTAAAAGTGCATAAATGTAAAATTTTAAAGTCTAATGGTACAATAAAATCCTTAAGAAAATTATATTTCATGTAAAACATCAATTGAGTGTAAAATGCAAAAAGGTTTGGATGGGGAGTTTCCCCAACCAAATCAGTTGAAGTGAAAATATTAGTTTTAAAAAAAGGTGTTCCTTTTAGATGAATATTTCGGACATTCTATTAAAATGTGTAAAATAGAAAGGTCACATTGACAAAAGTCCCATACTGGGGGACTCTCTCCCAGCAGCAAATGTCTATGCGTT
The DNA here is from genome assembly GCA_019973935.1 of Trichonephila clavipes. Taxonomy (NCBI): domain Eukaryota; kingdom Metazoa; phylum Arthropoda; class Arachnida; order Araneae; family Nephilidae; genus Trichonephila; species Trichonephila clavipes. The sequence goes on from BMAU01013295.1 coordinate 546,129, forward strand.
AGACGGGTGTGTCCGGTATGAAGTCGAGTCAAGTGGACATCATGTCTTCGTACAGGTACTGCTACCCAATGAGCAGTGGAAGGATGAATGCTATGTAGTTTGTTGATGATCTGTTGATCCCAAGTCTCTTGTCATATATGATGGATATAGTGTTATACAGAAGTTTTTAAATCCTGGTAACAGACAGGCTGCTGCATGTGATCAGACATGGATTGTGCAGCGTTATCAGCCTGTTCATTACCAAGTATACCCACGTGTCCAGGTACCCAAGAAAAAATAATATCAAAACCCTTTCTTTCTAATTTTCGCAGAAGTATAAGTATTTCCATCACAGTGGGGTGTTTACGTTCTGTTAAAAAGTGTAAGGATTTTTGAAGTGTTCATATGTACATAGCGGTGGAATAACGTACACGCCCGTAACCCCTGCCTCGCGGGGGGGGGAGACTCTAGGGGTCCCAAGGCCTGACTAACTTCAAGTATGTATTTACCCTCTTTATAAAATAATAAAGGCAAAATCTGACTTTGAAGGGGGCCCGTAACATTCTACGATACGCCTGTGGTACATTGATTACAGTGGCGCCGAAGCCGTTAAAATTCATACACCGCATTAAGAAAGGATAACTCAGAAAAAATTGTACAAAAAACAAGTTCTACTATATGTGTTATTTTTTACGGTTATAAAATGGAAAGCAACTCAAAACCCCTTTTCCTGGAAATTTTTTTAAAAAAAATCCGTACTTTACTTTTATTTTATCAAATAGTTAATAAAGAAGATTGTTGTAGAACCTAGCCAAAGAAAGGGACTATGAAATATTTTCCAACATTCATTATACTCTGGTGTCAGTATAGGAGCATATTCATTGCTGAACACAAAAAGAGAGACAAGTAAGTTTATTGTAACATAGAAATTGTATCAAAAGAAGTAAAAAATAACTAATATAAATTTTAATCAGGATTTTTTTTTAGTTCCAGTGAGTATTACAACTATGTAACGGAGTTTTTAAATAAATGTAATAAAGAAACTTCGAGACTAAACTTTTAAAGTTAATTTTTTTATAAAGTATCTTTTAGGATTTAGTTTAATTTAAGGAGACATACTTCATAATACATTCAAGGTACTTTCTTGAAGTTTAAATTTGTTTTTGTGCATATGAAAGTAATTTCAAATATTTTGAAAATAAATCATATTTTTGAAATATCTATTGAAAAACAGCTTAAATGAATTGCCTATTGAAAAACAAGAACATAATTCTGTTATCAAAATTTCAATATTCTCATAACAAAATTCATATAATATTATCATGCTTATGCTTCATGACATACAATATATTCTGACAATATAAAACTACAATATTGTTATATATTCTTATAAATCTCATTCATATATAAAAAACGAAAGAGGATGAATTTTGAAATATACATATTTGTTTTTATTTTTAAATATGGTTATAAATTGAGGATTTTAATTTATAATTTATTAAATCATAAAAAGATGAAACTATAGGTGTTTTTAAAGAAAACTAGACTTTAAATATTGTGCAATTAATTAATCGATTTTTAAAAAGTCTTTTATTTTAGAATATTTTTATAATAAATTCATAATGTTCGGCATTACATAATAGTAATAATAATAATTATATCTTACATCACAGATTCTTATTGTCTTATTCAGTGAATTTTGAATTCTCGAGTTAAGATTGATATTATTCATACTACAATAACAGTAAAACAAAAGGGGATTATTCAATTTCTTTTAGCAGCATTCACCAAAGTGTTTTTCCCCTAAAAATTAATAAGTAATTTTGGAATATTTTTACAGAAATCACACACAAAAATAATGTTACTTTTAAAGAATTATATGTTAAAAATTAAAAAAGAAATAGTAGCAAAAATGTCTTTTATATTCCTTTAAAAATCATTAAAGTAGACAATTTTATACTTGAATTTGAGAATATTTGAAATCCTTCTCATGTAATATTCTAGGGATCTATCAGGTTGCTCTTCATATTAGGAATTCTCTCTTAAACCATTTTAATATTTTTAATTTTTATTAAGTTTTAGAAATTTCTGTGCATGAATTTTATTAACAATTTTATTTAATGTAGTGAAGCAAAAAGATCATTAAGATAAAATAAGCTATTTTTTAACTATAAATATTTTATTGATTGAATTAAGTATTTAACAAAAATTTAATAAAGGTTGTACATAAAGAAGATTGTAAGTTACATTCATATTCAATAATTATTGTTTTATTTTAGCCAGATTGCACCACATTTAAAAATCGTGATTTCACATTGAATGAATGAATTTAGAAAGGTCCACTGAAATTTTTCAGTCTCTTAGAGAACTTCATAGATCAGGAAAGTTTGATTATAGCAATTATTTTTAGATTTAATTCTTATTACAATGAAATTAAAAAACAATATGTATCGCAAATTGTATAACATTTGTATTAAAAATATAATACATTTTCATTTGCTTGCAAACATGAAATTTAGTAGCTATCGCGTATTAAAAATTGTTACTATTGTGTCAGGTACATTATATAAATTTATCCTATTAATCAGTCAAGTAGATAAGATTATAATTTAATTAATGTAAAAAGTTTATAAAATACTTTAAAATAATGTAAGAATTTTAAGAGAGAATTTAATCTCTTAAAACTAATATTATTAAATTTGTAAAAAAACAATTGACTTAAAAATTGATTAAAATTATTATTGTGCCATCTCTCTCTTATTACAATTTATCCATTTATCAATATATAATACTAGTAACAATTAAATATAAGAATAATTAACATCCTACATATATATTTATAGAAAGTTAAAAATAGCAAAATAAATCTTTAAGATATATAAGTTTAATGTATTTTAAACTAAGAAAATAATTTTTTATTTATTTTGTGAACTGAAAGCTTAAGTAAATTTAAAATTTTAAGATAAAATATGAAGTTAAGCAGTTAATATGTGTGAAAAACTTCTAAAACATTTTCAAAAAGGTTGTTTTTAAAACTAGAAGAAATGGATAAAGTTTTTTATTTAAAAAAATAAGCCGCAAAGTTCTACCACACTATGTGCAGTAAAGCGTTGCTTTAGGATATTAAATTTGTTTTTCGTTAAAATATTTGGAATACATTTAGAACGGGAGAAATTATTTTAGAAAACTTTGATAACTAAGAACAAAAATTGTTTTTCTTACATGGTACCTTTTATTCTTTTTTTTGCTTCTCTATCGTGATATTAATTTTTCTTCGTCTATTATAAGTTGAAGATGCTAGTGGGATACGATTGTATTGATTTCTTAGATTGTCCTTACTCAAAAAAAGATTCTACTTTGTTATTCAGATATGATAATTTTTTAAAATAGAGTTCTTCAATATTTTTTCAAAAGTTACTGAACATTTTAAAACTAACGAAGTGGAATAATTTAGAGCCCATAGAAAGTTTTAAATTAACTTGTGTTTAGAGAAATATCCCTATAGAGAATTCGTGCTCTCATATTTTCATTACATTTTAAAACTTTCTAAGAAAATCTACATAGGCATTAAATTTTAAGTCAATTATTTAATTTTACAACTATGAATATTAATTCTTTATATATATACAACATGAGTAGAACCATGAGTGTAGTGAATGTGATCAATAATATAATTTTGTATGAATGAAAATTTTAGGAAGAAACTATACCCAAAAAGTTTCGCAACTACTGTAATAAAAATTTCAGTAATTATTCATGCTCACTTAATATTTTGCCAATAAAATTGTTAAGAATATTCGGAATTATAAAGCAAAATATTTTACTTAATGCTTAACCGTTTCCTGCTATATTGTTGAAAATGAACCCAAAGCCTGGTGTAGACTTATACTTTATTCTAAAAGGCTATTTAAAATTCAAAAACAAAGGAAATAATAAAATTGAGAAGTAAAAACACATGTGTATAGTTCTGAGCATAAAGAAAAAATGTAATAAATATTACTTAAGAGTGAGTCGAAGTGCTTTTCTTCAGAGTTAATTTTTTTTATGAAAATATTCCTGTAATTTTATTTTATTCTTTCAGAAATTGAAAAGGATACATTCGTCTTTCCCTGAGATCTTAATTTATTTGAAGAAAATTAAATCTCTTATTTATAAATCTAAATGTGTACTTTTTACCTTTACTTGTTGAAAGAAGATATGCGTTTACCTTTCAATGGTTTATAAACTTTTTCTTGCAAATATGATAACCTGTATTTAGAAATTAAAATTCAAAATGGTCATTAGAATATAACTGTCTATGGCAACATGTTAATTAGAAATGGAAAAAAAGAGAGCATATTTTTAGATCTGTTTCTTTTTAATATCCTTCAAAATTAAGGCTTAGCATAATTGAAAGGATTATATTCATTTGAAAATAGTATTAAGTGAGCTGTCATATGCTTATATACATACAGAGATATTGTAATTTGTTTGATCACATATTCTGCATTGTATTGGAATGGTAGATTTATGTTTGAGGAAATATATAAATCAAAAGAAAACTTATAAGCAAAAAGAACAAAAAATGTACTAAAATACTTTTCTCCCTTATTCTGCATCCACTTTTAACTATTATTCATTGTTACTATTAATTTCATTTTTAATTATAAGCATTAAATATTATCTATTGTTGATTTATCAATACTAAATATAACAATTCGTAAATATAACAAATCTTTAATTTATTCTACGTGTGTAATTTATAAAATTGTGATAAGTATTTTTTAGGTACGAATCATATTTAGTGCATATTGATAAAGTTTTATTTTATATAAGCGTGCGATTTTTTTAAGTAAACTAACATTTAATTTTTTTGTTAATTTTCCCATCAGTCGTTAACTCTCGTCGTAATGATTGAAAGTTAAAGCATTCTAAGATTTAAAATACGCACTGTAGGGTTCCATCTTAGTTTCATAGATTTTCTTTCTAATTTTCATAAAAAAAAATTGTTTCCAAGAAAGAAGCACAGATAACCTGAACTATGGAATATATTACAACTGTTTATTCTGCAAATATATCAGCTATCCATGAGTGCCATTAAGATTTTTACCGAAAGAAGCTAAACTGGAACAGGAAAACCAAAGAGTTTTATTGTTCAAGCATTATAAAACTTTAAATAGTAATAAAAAATGTAATTAGAAATTTTAAAAAATGTAAAAACGTGGAAAAATTTGTACAGAAATCAAATACATAGAAACTTATTCATGGTTGCTCACATTTTTCCCCATTTGTTCAACTTTTTAATTAAATGTTTGTTTTCAATGAAAATGTTTGAAAACGAGACTAGAATTTAAAGAAGTATTCGTGGAAACAATCTCTGATGAATTCAAGTAAAATTTGCCTTAAAAAATCACTACATTTTATATAAACATCTGCACTCCTGTGTATATTTTGTAGACTAAAACATTATTGTTTTTAGAATATTTTAAGTACATAAATCTTATTTTATTTGAAAGCTATTTTTCAGAATTATTTCTTTTAATTTGGTGCTTGGTAAATATATTAGCAAAACTAATTTTTTTATAAGATTTGATTATATAAGTAGAAGTATAAGGTATTCTGTTCTGCCAGAAATATCCGCTTAGACCTTAATACTAAATTTTTGTAGAACATATTTTATTAATATCTTTAATAAAATGTAGACTATGAGTATAATGAAAATAACTTTTAGCTAAAATAGAACCTCTTGACGGCTATTTCATTTTAGTATAAATCAAACATGAAATATTTAATATATATATATGCTCGGTATTAAAATCTCTTGCAAGGTTATCTTCTGATTCATTAATTTTGGCTTATTTAATGAAAACAGATTATAAATAAATGAAATATTATTATCTATAAATAATGGTGAAGTTAGAAAATAAGATAAATTCTTTGAAGTTACCGTGTTTTTATGCTAAGAAAACTGCAAGAAAGAATTCTTCTAAATAATTGAAATTTGTAGGCATTTTTTTGAAAGCTAATGTTACGGTTGAATTCAACATACCTTAGAATTAGCATTAATATGCAACTGAAAGTAAAATATAAGTTATTTACAGGAATTTGCATTCATGAATCTTCAAATAGAATTTCGAAAATTACTGAGACTGTTCTTTTAAGGAATTTTACGTTCGAATTTATTAATATAATAGCTTATAAAAAATGACGGAGTTAAAGATTAAAATACAGATTTCCTTAAATAATATAAATAAATATATAAAGAAAAATTGACAATTTTTCTTTACATAAAGGGTATTCAATGAATAATAATTTGTAATGAAAAATAGCATATTAGCATACATTTGCTATTAAATAGCATATTTAGTTAAAAAAAGAAAAAAAATTATTTTTGTTAAACATTACACACAAAGAAATTCCTCTCCACCTAATTTATATACTGCTAATTTTTTTCGAAATATTTAACTAAAAAGAATGCTATTTTTCATTGCAATAGTAAATTATTCAACTCAACAGCTGCTGACATCTTAAGATCAGGGTATAAAACATAAATTTTGAGGTACAGTTATTTACACCTTAAAAGTTCCTCGGTCTTTTTACTACTAAAAAATCCGAATTTTGAGTGTTTCTTTAAATTTTTTGATTTTTTGTCCTCATGATTTTACTAAAAACACACATAACGAGACTGGTCTAATAAATTATTGTGCTTACAGAATAAGTTCTCTGTGCCAGTATCAACTTCAAAGTAGTTCCTTTCAGCGTTCACACAATTCTGCGTTAGGTGCTGCCATTACTGGTAACAGTTCTGGAACGAGGTTTTTGGAAGTTCCTTTAGGAGATTTTCCGTTTTTAACTGAACCTCTTCAACTGAGGTAAAATGGTTGCCATTTCAGGAAGAATTTAACTGTACGCAATAAAAAAAGTTTCATTGGGCCAAATAAGGCGAATAAGGAGGATGCCCCATCACAGTAATGTTTCTGCTGTTCAGAAACTGCTTGGCAGATAGGGTCATGTGAGCGGATGTATTGTCTTGATACAACAGTGATCCCTCACTCCCCAATTCTGGTATTTTTTTCCAAATTTTTTCCCTAAGTCTTTTTGTGCTTTAATATAGTATTGTTGATTAACAGTCTGATCACTTTATGTGAATTGGAATCTACTAATATCACGTATTTTGGCTATGTTTTGGTCTGCAATCTCTTACCTTGGGCGCCCATCAGATTCACTATCTTCCACTTCCGCACTGACCCTTCCACCTGAAAACTTCTTATACCATTCATAAACATGTGCAGTAGACATAGTTTCACCTCCAAAAGCCTCTATTAATATTTGGAATGTTTTCGTGACTGATTTCTTAAGTTTCACAAGAAACTTGTTGATTTGACATTTTCCCGGCAGAATGCCATTGCTCGTGTTCACTCAATGACGCACCACTTCCAACTGGCCACATTGATACAAGAGGTGCGTGGGATGAGATCACACAAACAGTTGTTGCCAACTCCTCTCTTTTTTCAAGCTATACCCTTAGTTTCATTTTTTTATGTCACACCATGTATATCCAAATCTCATGAATCGACTTCGTGTTCTTTTGTAAATTATAACTGACGTTAACTACTCGTATTTTATACTTAATTTAAATTGAATTGAACTCAATATATTTGTTTAGAACAACTTTTTAATTAGTATCTATCCATTAAACTGGAATTGAAAAACATTCCACCACCCATCATGTAGAGGGGCTTGGTCTGGTGCGTAAGTTAAAAGAGGGGTGCAAGCTCAGGTGTCATCCTCATCAATTGACTGAAGTTCAACATTTCTAGGTTAGTGTCCAATAGCCACTGTATTGTCTTAGAGAGCGCAGTGAAAGAAACCAATCAGCAGTGTTCGTATGACTATCAAACTAATCAAATGAATTTGAGAAACTTATGTATTTCACGTGGACACTCTTTTGTCCAGGTTGTGTACAAAAGAAATCTAGTATTTTACTAAAGATAAATTTTTTTCAAAAACTCTGCGATCTAAAGTAGTTAATAAAATATAAAAACAAATAATGTATTTGGGAAATAAATTAAAAGTTTCATTTACATAAACAGTAACCATATCGATTTAAAGAAAACATTAATTAAGATTCATCCTAATATATATGATTAAAATTAAATACAATTTGCATTCATTTATTTAAATTTTGTGATACTACCTTAATTAGAAGACAATATTTAAAAATATTAAAATAATTGATCTTAAGAGGTCTCACATTCTTTATATTTCTTAAGTTGAGAGTATTAGATATTTTCAAATCAAATCTATGTCCAGCTAGCAATTTTATATCGTTTGTGTTCAGTGAGACTTTAATAAAAATAAATATTAAAAAAAATCTATGCAATTATTAATTTATATTACATTGTATTTTAATATCAGTTGTTGAATAAAATGGAATACGTTCAAAAAATTTGGAAAAAATATTCGACAGTTGTGGATTATTAGCAACACATCAGCTAATAATTCAGTAAATTAATATCGTGATAATTGTTCTTTACTTTGTTCTATTTCAAAACGATAATATTTTTTGTTTAAGGGATAAAGTATTGAGTTTCTAATGAATACGTTTAATTACCAAAGTAAAGTTTTATTTAAAATGGAAATCATAAAAAATACTAATTAACAAAGCAATGATTCCTAATTATAAGAAATACATAAGAAAAAATGGCAATGATGTTTTCTTGAAATAAATTTTAGATAAGAGCTATAAGATGAACAAAAAATATGAATAATTTGACTATTTTCAGCATTCTTTTCAACAATGATTTAATTCTTTTTTTACATTCCAGGCTTAAATCCGATCTATTGTAACAATTTGTGTTATAATTTTCTTAATTATAATCTTAAAAGTAATGTTTTTTTTAAACTTAAGTTGCTAAAAAATCACAGAAAAATGTACTTCTTGCAATAGTAATGCTATAAAGTAAATGTCTTATATAAAACTGGGTTTCTTAGGTTATATGGTATATATATAGCAATAACTACTAATCGTAATTATTAACTGTGCAAAACAGTTATATATTAAAGCAACATGATAATACTACCCCTCCACAACGCGCGCGCATCTTGTTTCTTTGATAGTGGTACAAAATTACGAAGCATATTAGCAATATAGCTTTAGTATTGATTCTGAGTGCAATGTTAAGAAACTGTGGTGGATAGAACTCGGTACCTTCTGATTCGTAAGCACATAACATATCACTAGACCAAAAGGATAACTTCAGTTCGAAGGCCGTTCCTGGCTTGTGTAGTTATTCACTATAAAACAATCATTCAATAACCCTATTTGAAGTTATAATTATTACTATTATAAACAGTTATTAATTATTCGAATATCTTTGAAGAATTTTTCTCATTCTTGTACAGAATATAAAGTATTCTTATCTGAATAGGGAATTTGATTCTATTAACTGTCGGTCTGTTTAGTTGAAATCGTCAGTATTTTCAATAATTTAATATTAATTTAAATTTTTCAATCTTGAAATGAATAAAGTTCTTTGAAATGAAGACCTAAGCAGAAAAATAAATTTTAGTGTTATTCGTTCGAATGTTCAGAATTCAAGTCTTAATAGAAAAAAATAATACAAGTTTGAGATATTTTCTTATATATATATATATATATATATATATATATATATATATATATATATATATATATATAAAAAGAAATATGTAATATTTATCAAAAACAAGAAATAATAAATAAAGAACATAACAAGAAATTACGTAATAAAAATATGAAAGCTGAACATGAAAAAAACAAAATTATAGAGAAATAAAAGAAGTACAAAAAAAAAGAAGAACCTAGCGAGTCAGAAAGCAATTTCGGACTTAGGACCGAATAAGTGGGGTTAAACTAGTTTGAAGGCGCCAACCTTCCCCCTTTGCAACTCGGTAGGAAAACCAAATAAAATAAACAAAGCTTCAGAGAAAGTATAACTCAGAGAGCATGATAAAACCAATCACTACTATTATGTAACAAACTCTCCCAAACTCTTAATGCAGAAAATCACAAAATAATTATGTAAGAAAAGTAGAAAAATACTAGAACAATTACATAAGAAAAGTATCTTTCAAAAAATAATTTAACAAAGTTTCTTTACTCACAAAGCTTTTACGAAGAGAAACAAGCATCTTGCCATTAATGAAAGTCAATTATTCACCAAGTTAAAAAATTCGAAAAACATAAACACATATTTTGAGCTGACTTTTAAACCAGCCAGCAAAGACAAGTATAGAATGACGACAATCAAATATGGTAAAATTTGAATTGGTTGATTGTCAAAAATGTAAATTTGCTAGGCTCTAATTTGGTTGGTTGTCAAAAATGTGTAAGATGTTTAAGATGTGTGTGGAAAAAATGTAAACTGTGATATGAGTGTTATGATATAATCTTCACAGCAAGACCACTAACATGCTGACTTTGAAAACCTATTGTTGTGTGGTGGATTTGGAATTCGAAGTAGCAAGACGGTTAATGTATTTGTGATGAATATAAGATCTCAAGAAATTAAAAGGGTATTCATGATCTAAACAACATTGAAAAATTTTTTTAATATTATTGTATTTATCTATTTTGTGGGTAGTTAAGTTATCATTTCTAAATAAAAAATTCAAAATGATATTTCTGTAAATTGATATATGAAAATTACTGTTCCATACAGGAATTTTAATTATATGGAACTTAAACGAATCTCTTTTGTCAAAAATGTTACTGACTACATTATTGTTAATAAGATGCAAGTCTAAATCCAAGAATTCCACCCTTTAGAGTTGAAGTTAGTTTTAAGGAGCTTGAGATAATCAGGGTAGAATGTAATATTTGGTTTGTATTCACTATTTTTACCAAAAATTATTATATCATCTATATAACGATAAATTAAGTAAGAATCATTTATAACATGATCTATTTCAAAAAATGTAAATATAGGTTCGCTAAACAATTACTAGCTGGACCACCCTGAGATAATCCTTTGATCTGTTTATAAAGATTATGATCAAATATAATGAAATTTTCTTTTAAAATGAGGTTAACAAGAATATCAAATTTTTCTTTTTCATTGAAGTATATAATTCATATTTATCATAAATTAACTGAAGAACCTTAATCATATCGTCAATATCTATAGAATTAAAAAGGTCCTCGAAATCAAAACCATGCATAGAAAAAATCAACATATCCTTAGTAACTCTAGCAATCTCTAAGCTATTTTTAATAATTGCCGTGTTTTGTAAATTATCAATTAGATTTTGAAGAAGAGATTGCAAGATCTTCCCAGACTTCGTGATATATGTATTGTATCCATTAGTGATACTACGGAATTTTATAGGGCTTTTATGAAATTTTGGTGTTAAAAAAATACTTGGATATTTAATATTATTTAGATGAATATTCAGTCTTTTGTTCAAAGCTAAAAGACGATTATCATCTTCTCTATTATTGTGAATTGATTTTTGAAATGAATTATTATTTAAAATGTGGTTACTTAATATTTTACTGTAAAAATATTTACAAATTATGGCATAATTAGCAGAGACTTTATCAACATATGTAATAACGAAGTCATTTTGGATATTTACTATTGATGATTTAAGATCTCTATACATAATTTCATTTTCAACAGTAAAATCTAATTCCCGAATTTCTGTTGCCACATAAGATCTAAATTGATTGAATGCTTCAATTGGCATTCCGTATTTAATTGCCATTTTAAGGTAAAATGTATCTAAATCTTTTATGATTTGTTTCATAACATTAGATTTATTTTTTGTGATCATAAGTCTAAAACCGGTACCCTTTTCCATAAAATTTCTTAACAAATCATCTTTCACGATGCTAAGGTCTCCTGTGACAACGTGCTGATGATAATCATCAATATAGTCTCGATATAGATTGCATCTACATGATTCAGAACTTAGGAGCTCCGAGATTTGATTATAATTAAATATAAATCTACCAAATTTCTTGTTGTATTTGAAAGCCTTTTTAATAATAATATTTTTAATAGGAAAAAAGGATTGATATTTTTTGAAATATACTTGAAAAATTAATTTTGTTAAAGGATTTATTCATAAATAATAATGAACAATATTCTGTAGAGTAATTTTCACTTGCATCTAATTTAATATTCATTTTTTGTACTAAATAGTTATTAAGGTCTCGAATCATATGCATACCATGAGAATCTCGAAATTTATATCTGCTTAAAATATCTGTCATAGTTTTAATTTCAGTTTTATTCAAGCCAAACATAAACGATTTAATTAAGCCTGTGTTGTAGTTATCATCATCTGGGTTTCTGGTATCTGGGTTTCTATATATATATATATATATATATATTATATATATATATATATATATATATATATATATATATATATATATATATAGAAACCCAGTCCATTAAATTCTAAAGTAATCACAGAAATCTTTGAAAAAATAAAATATGTGAACCTGAAATGTGCATCATATACATAAATAAAATTGACTGATGTAACATGAAAAACACCGAAATTTGTTTGGGAACAAATATTTTGATATAAAATAAGATCTTATTTTAAATGAGTTTTGTAGATAATTAGTATTGCAGGAGTAGTTAAATTTTTTTAGATGCTGTATGACCTTGCTAATATGATCAAAAATTTTAATTTCATCTCTAGGGATTAAAATGTTTCCTATTTACTGAGGAACTATCCTATTCCTATTATCCTATCCTCCTGAGGAACTTTCCTATTTACTGAGGAACTATAAATAGTCTTATTTTTAAAATACCGCGTATATATATATATTGGAATTTTGTCTTCAAAGGAATGTTTAAACGTTGATGCGTGAGGAAATCGAGAAAAATGACTTCGTGAATTTTTGTGAATAAAGGATGTATTATTTTGACATCGAATAAGATGAAAAATGTTTTTCATGCCATATTTTGTGAGTTTAAAAATATTTTCTTTTTAATACCACTTGCACTATTTCATGCATTTTCTATAAAAATGGACAGTGTTTACCATAGAGTCTTGTTGACTTATATCATTGTATGTAGTTGGTGGAGGAGAGAATACGGATTCAGAAAGATGACTATATCTATTCAAATGCGTATCCCTGAAAATCATTCCCAGACTCCATGTGTTAAAGACATTTTCGATAAAAATCTATTTTATGTTAAATATGTATATGCGGAAAATGTTTCAATGCCACTTGGTTTGGAAATAATCTATATTCAATGTTATTCATTTTTACATCCCTTAGTTATTATCATTAGTATTAAATAAAGAATTAAGAGGACCATTTGTTAGCGTGTTAGTATTACATAAAAGGACATTTTCTGGATTCTGTATCGCTCAGATTATAATTGTGTATTATTCATCCATAGAAGTGTTGCTTACGCAGGGCTTTGTGCATTTATTGACTTTCTTATCATGTTCCATATATGTTTGATTGGATTCATGTGTGGTGATCTAGGTTGTCGGAGATCATTTGCTGAAATTGTTCAGAATGTTTCTCAAATCGATAGTGAATAAGTTTGGCTTTGTGGCAAAGGGCATTATCATACTGTAAAAATCAATTCTTATTTCAAAATATAAAGTCCATGAATAACTGCAAATGGTCTCCAAATAGCTGTACATAATCATTTACAGTAAATAATTAGATCAAATTGAAAGGACGAACCTGATTATGTTATATAAAAGCACCCCACTGATATTATGGAAACCTACCAGCTTGCATTTTGCCATTGATAACCATTGTTAATGGACTCGTGTGGCTTGCCCTACACTCAAACCATATAATGACCTTTTATTAATTGATTATGTCTCTATCTGAATCACAACTCATCTGCCTGCAGAAGGTTTTCCCAATCATCAAGGGTCCAACAAATATATTACCAAGCTCATAAAGTGGCTTAATTTTAGTAAAATAATTTGACCTGGTATTCTGTTATACCATCAAAATCAAATTTCAATGTATTGTCCTCAATGATACGTCTGCGTAATTCTCATATCGAGTGCAGCTGCTCTTTGTTACAAAATATCTTGTCTTATTTCCCTATCTACTGTACATAAGGATATCTGGCTTATGTCATTATATAGATGTGGTCGGCCACTACGTTGTCTAAAGTGACAAGTAATGCTCGGAGTTAAGAATTTTAGGTATATTCCTGACGCGGTAGATAGATATTGACAACAATTCAGAAAATTAAATGCTCTATGCGTTCCAGACCCAATTAAAATTACGCTTTAAAAATCTATAAATTCTCATCTTGTCACTAAATTTACGCTTTAAAACTATTCACATGAATCATTTGAGGACAAAAGAAAGCATTGAGAGCCCTTTATACATTTCCAACGTGAGGATATAATCTAAAACCATAAGTGCGTTGCTGAATTTTTTGATACTCATATATATATATATATATATATATATATATATATATATATATATATATATATATATATATATATATACTAGCTGGTATACCCGTTCTTCGCACGGGTGAATTTGAAAAGTAAAAAATACAGACTGAAGGATAAAAAAGGTTTTAAATGAGTTAATTTTACGTGAATCGTATAAATTAAACAAAAAGAAAAGCTTTTTACATAACTCAGTTGAACAAAAAAAACATTTTTGCTAAATTTTAAGTCTTTAGATATAATTACTGATTTTTTTATTATTGTTATTATTATTTATGACGCCCCGTAACTTTCTTGTGGGTCGATTTTTGAAAACACCTACTTGCTCAGCAAAAGTAACACATTGTTACAAATTTTTTGTAATAAACACTAAAAATAGTGTAAATAATTTTTATCTGGATGTGTAATACGTTAATATTACTTTCTGATGCATTTTTTATGTTAAATAGCTGTTACCTGTGACTTCATCCACGTGGAGTTTAACAAAAAATTGTTTATTCACTTTGCAGAGTTTAAGAAAAATTTTCTTTTACTTTGTGAATCTATGTTTCTTTTTTGTTTTATTTTTTTCTTTGCTTTTTGTTTAGCAAGGGGTGAAAGGAACGCATGACCTTTGACACTGTCGATGGGGTGAGGATCCTAAAGATTTTAATCTTTAGGATAAAAATAGATCTAAGTAGCAAGTAGGGTGAAACGCGAACACAAACGAAGCCGCAAGGAAGGGGGTGAAAGGACCATATGACCTTTGACAATGCAGTTAAGGACTGTAAAATCATAAGGATCAAGACATGAACGGGAAATGTGGTGAATGGCAGCAACCTAATCAAAGAAAAAAGTTTGATATAATTGCTAGCAATCGTTGAGACAGAAGGCTCGCGAAATAAAATAATCCCTATTAAATAAAAATAATCCCTATTGAATAAAAATAGTCCCTATTGAAATAAATAATCCCTATTTGAATCGGACATTGCTCAATATTTCATTGGTTTTAATTTTATTTTCTCGGAATCCTAATTTTTTTTCTAAAATAAATGTAGCCTAAGTTATTTATTATAACATTAGCTATCTGCTGTGAAAGTTGTTTCAGAGATTAGCCGGAACAAACAGACAGACAGAGAGACAGATAGATAGACAAACAGACAAAAATTTTAAAAATTGATTTTTCCGTGTAAGTACTGTATATACTTCTAAATGCATTTAGTAAAAATCTGTTAATTTCAAATACAAACACTTCATATATATTATATATATATATATATATATATATATATATATATATATATATATATATATATATATTTGGAATAGATCATGTTGTAAATGATTCTTACTTAATTTATTGTTATATAGATGATATAATAATTTTTGTTAAAAATAGTGAATATAAACCAAATATTACGTTCTACCCTGATTATCTCAAGCTCCTTAAAACTAACTTCAACTCTAATAGGGTGGAATTCTTGGATTTAGACTTGCATCTTATTAACAATAATGTAGTCAGTAACATTTTTGACAAAAGAGATTCGTTTAAGTTCCATATAATTAAAATTCCCGTATGGAACAGTAATTTACATATATCATTTACAGAAATATCATTTTGAATTTTTTATTTAGAAATGATAACTTAACTACCCACAAAATAGATAAATACAATAATATAAAAATTTTTTTTCAATGTTGTTTAGATCATGAATACCCTTTTAATTTCTTGAGATCTTATATTCATCACAAATACATTAAGGGGTCACTTCACGAAAATCCATGAAATAATCGATTTTTCAATTTTGATTGAAACATAACATACCATTCTTTTTCTTTCTAATGCAGTTTAAATTTATGCTCTAGCTTAATTAGAAGTATTTTTAATATTTTTTTAAAAAGTTGTTTACATCTGTCAAACCCCAAAACCGCTGATTGCCACGCCCTCTCAAATCAAAACAAAAGACACATGCTACTTTTCAGCCTTATCAAATTGTTTAAATTGATTAAAAGAATTTATTTTGATCAGCAGCTTATCCAGGAAAGAAGTGAAGTGAATAGTTATAGATGTTTGTTTACTTACAGCCTATTTTTTACCTCCTTAAATGCAACGGATTTCTGCGATCGTTTTCAATAGTGTTTTCCATCAAAAACATTAATAAAACGTTTACAAAACGTTTTTTAAACTCTGTTAAGTAATAAAATGTTTAAAAAACGAAAGAGTTAGGAAAGAAATGTACAACATTCCAAACTTTTATGGATTTAAATGTTGATAAGTCAGACAATTTCAACATAAATAAATCAGCTTTAAAATCTAAGTTAGGTAAGTTTAATAAAGAGTATGTTTCTTTTTTTTTTTTTAGATTCATTTGAATGTTTCTGTGAAATTCCTGACATTATACTGTTCTTTTGTGCTTTGAAACAACATTAATTACATAAAATTAATGTAAAAACCAAGGCATTCACATAAATTTTGGTCACCAAATCTAGGGTTTGGCTACAAAATCGTTAATGTGTTGTAACTTTTGTAGTCTTATTCAAACATTTCTTAATACCAGGTTTTCTGAAACAGTAGTTAATCAAAAAAGGTACAAAATTATATTAAGTGGACACAATAGAATTTCATATGCTATGAGGTCTATTTAAAAAGTAGCAGCTGCAAAAATATTTTGCGGAGTTATGCATTTGTCACTTACACCATAGTGGTTTTGTGATTCCATGCATACATAAAATAATGTGACAGAGAAAGTAACCAAATTGTCTATGGCTTTAGCTGCTGCCGAAACAATATTTAATAATGGATAACCAAATGTACCAGTGGCTATCAATGGTACCTGGCTAAAAATAAGCTATATATTTCTAAATGGTGTTGTTACGGCAGTTAGTTTGGACACTGGGAAAGTTGTTGATGCTAAAATATTATCGCAGAAATGTTTGTGTAATTTTAACAGCGATGTACATAGCAATGAGTGTTCGGCAAGTTACATTGAAAATAGTAGGGGAATGGAAGTTGAAGAGGTGCACTTTTTTTTGTATCTCTCATCACTCGCAGACATTACACAATTTACGATATACACAATATTTGGACTATATGGGAACTCTAAAGCATACAAATCAGTTTTAGAATCTAAAGATATGTCAATATTGAACAATTAGAATGTGTTAATCATGTTGAGAAAATGATGGGGACATGACTTAGGGCCTTAAAATTAAAATTAAAAGACAGAAAGCTTAAAGACAAAAAATCTCTAGGATGCCGTAATGGCTTGACAGATGCTGAAATAAACAAATTGCAAAGTTACTATGTTTGGGCTGTTCAAAACAACTCGGGAAAATTTATCAGCCATAAGGCAAGCTATATGGGCTATAATTTTTGATAAAATGTTCACAGGTTTGAATCTACGACACGGTTTATGCCCCATGGGATGTGACTTGTGGTGTAGATTTAATATGTCCACATACTGAAAGGTTACACATACAAGCATAAACACGACTTACCTATTGTAATTAGGAATTACATAAACAAAGTATTTAGAGGTCACTAATCTTGAACATTTATCTGGATGCTTGCTTGATAAAACTCAAAATATTAGTGAAAGCGGAAATAGTTTTTGGTGTATAATTCCAAAAACTGTATTTGTGCAATTGGGAACTACAAAAACTATAGTACATGAAGCTATATACTTATATAATCAAAGCTTCATTACCAAATTGAAAGTTTTAGATGTATTAAACATTCAACACCTGAATTTTACCAATGTCGAGCATTGCAAAAAGTAGATCATCCGTGTATTAGGAAAGCAGAATAGTCAGTTTTACAATGAACCAAAGAAGCCAGAATTAAAAACAAACAATTAAAATGTAGGCAAGAATATGATCTTGCAGATGACACTAGCAATCCAAGTTATAGTTCTGGTATGCATTAGTTAATAGTAAGTTTGTAATTTAAATCACTATTTCTCAAAAGTGTAAATTTCAACACAAAAGGAACATTTTTGAAAAAACTGCTTATTAGACAGCCTTGAAACTTTGCACATATGTTAACACTATACAAATAAATATTTTAATGAGAGATTTTGTCAAAAAACTTATTCAAAAAATATTTATGGATTAAAATGTACAAGAATTTTCATTGTTTTAAAATTTTTGACGTGTTAGTCCACATATGAAATTTTTAAAAAAAACTAATCAAAATTTTGAAAAATGCTCCCATTAAAATAATAAAAACAATACAATGAATACACACACAAAAAAATTCATGACTGTACAACCAACCAATTTTTAAAAAATGTTCCTTAAACTTGGTCATTTTTAACATTACGGAGATAGGGAAAATGCTGCGTAAAGTGACCCCCTTAACCGGCTTGCTACTTCGAATTCCAAATCCACCACACAACAATAGGTTTTCAAAGTCAGCATGTTAGTGGTCTTGCTGTGAAGATTATATCATAACACTCATATCACAGTTTACATTTTTTCCACACACATCTTGAACATCTTACACATTGTTGACAACCAACCAAATTAGAGCCTAGCAAATTTACATTTTAGACAATCAACCAATTCAAATTTTACCATATTTGATTGTCGTCATTTTATACTTGTCTTTTCTGGCTGGTTTAAAAGTCAGCTCAAAAGATGTGGTTATGTATTTTCGAATTTTTTAACTTAGTGAATAATTGACTTTCATTAATGGCAAGATGCTTGTTTCTCTTCGTAAAAGTCTTTGTGAGTAAAGAAATTTTGTTAAATTAATTTTTGAATGATACTTTTCTTATGTAATTGTTTTAGCATTTTTCTACTTTTCTTACATAATTATTTTGTGATTTTGTGATTTTTCTGCATTAAGAGTTTTGGTAGAGTTTGTTACATAATAGTAGTGATTGGTTTTATGATGCTCTCTGAGTTATCCATACTCTGAAGTTTTTTTATTTTTTATTTTATTTGGTTTTCCTACCGAGTTGCAAAGGGGGAAGGTTGGCGCCTTTAAACTAGTTTAACCCCACTTATTCGGTCCTAAGTCCGAAATTGCTTTCTGACTCGCTAGGTTCTGCTTTTTTGTAGTTCTTTTATTTCTCTATAATTTTGTTCTTCATGTTCTGCTTTTATATTTTTATTATGCTATTTTTTGTTATGTTCTTTATCTATTATTTCTTGTTTTTGATAAATAATACATATTTCTTATATATATATATATATATATATATATATATATATATATATATATATATATATATATAGTTTTACATTGCGATAGATATGCAAAATATGTGAGGGGGATGTTAATAAAACGTATATGCTTTCATTTCCCATGATTTACATATCGTTATTTCTGAACTATCTTGAAGTATAAATAAATATTAAGTAAATACATTGAATAAAGTATATTTTTAATTGCAGTTTTTATATGATGAGTGAAATAAATAAATAAATAAATACATTTATCACAAAAATTTAGACATTATAAATTTCTAATCTGGCGTAAAAAAGTTGTAATTTTCTAGAAGCTTAATTAATTCCTCTTCAAACACTGTACGACACAATATCACACCTTTAACACTTGATTCAACAATCAAATAGAGTTTTTAAAACTTTTTTTTATTTAAAAAAACTAGAACTAACTTTGCTTTGGCAGCCTGTGGAGTTCATAAAATACTCTAAGAGCTCGTTTTTTTTTTGCTTTTTACTAAAAGAAGCAACAGAAGGATAGAAAAAATTTGCAAAAATTAGTATAAATATATGTTTATTCTTTGTGTTTTATAAGAGCTTTTTCTAAAAAATTTTCCTTTAAAATAATCCCTATTCATCTTAGATTTTCATATCTTCTTAGTGTTTGAAAAATGTAAATTAGTGATAGATGAAATTCTAATCCATAGATAATTGAGAAATTGTTTTTCTCTTAAACAGAAAACAAATAAAAAGATTAAAATAGTTAATAAACTGCATAATATTCTTTCATACAATTAGAAAAATAAAACAAAAGTAAACCCTGAAACTATTTTGAAAATTTAGTTAAGTACGTAATAATTGATATGTTTATGGGTTCCTAAGTTGTTTTTTTAAAATAACTTACAATTGTAAGGAAGCGATAAACATGTAAATAAAGAGTTTCTAATTATTCTATAAAATGAAAGGTCAAAAATTAGTGAACAAGGAAAGAAAGACAATTTTCAAACCTGTCTGCAAGCAATGCCAAAATCAGAATTACAAATATTTTAAGTAGAAAAGCTTTCTTGTCGTTTCTCTAATATAAAGGGAAAATAACAAATTACTTTGAGGAGTGAGCACTTGGGGCATTTATTCCTTAAATATGTCACACGTGGAAAAATATCAGGATTTATTCAGGCGTCTGTGGCATGAAGTTTTTCCAATTACTATATTAATGGATATGCAGTGCCAGATAAAAATATATTCCACTTATTTATAAAAATAAGTTACGAAATGAAGTCGTTCTTCCAATTCCGATGATTGAATTTGTCATCTTGCGAATAAATTTAGATGAAGCAAAAATTAAAGCTAGACTCAACTCCATTAAATATTTTTAAAAAATGTCAGTATATGAGGTATGTTTTTATTTTTGAAATAATAAAACTGATTTCCAGAAATCAAACATTTACACAAATCAGACGAAAAACTAATATTGCTTATTTTATTACAAGATTTATTTAGAATTTCTTATTTGAAGACATTACTGAAAAAATATAAATTTGAGAGACGCAAAATGAAAATAATCAACTCAATAAAAACAGAAACATAAGAGGAAGTTTTTAATGAGTACTCTCACGAGTTTCCAAAAGTACCTCAAATGTAAATTTGAACATTTCAGCTAAATTTGAGTTATCTATAAGGTTAATTAAGGATATTTTTACAACAACGAAAGTATATTTATTTATTTCTGTTTGCAACATTATTCTCTACGCTCGATTATAAAAGAAAGTGTCATTGTATACACAATTAGGAAATCCAGTTCACTTACATTTTCAGCATATTCGCATATATAATCTGAAAACCGAATCTGATCTTACAGAAAAATGTACAATACTCGGAACAGAATTAAAATCATACCAAATAATCAGTCAAAAGTCAATCAGTCTTATTCTTAAAGAAAGGAAAGATTGTCTTGCATTTAATTATACAGTTATTTATCGCATTTTTCAGGAAATTTAAGATACTCTTAATCTCTAGTATGTTGTTACATTGTTATTTTAATATTAGAATCACACACACACACACACACACACACACACACACACACACACACACACACACACACACACACACACACACACACACACACACACACACACACACACACACACACACACACACACACACACACACACACACACACACACACACACACACACACACACACACACACACACACACACACACACACACACACACACACACACACACACACACACACACACACACACACGCACGCACGCACACGCACGCACGCACACATACATAAAATTTTCCTTTATTATCAAAAGAATTTCTAAGAATAATGGCCCCAAAATTTGCTATTACCAAGAATATGATAGGCTTTTTTAAACAAAGCTATTTTTATCATGATTCAGGAGAAGGAATTGCAAATTACTTAGTTTGCAACTGGCATGTTTAAGAACGTGAAATGTTTGTCATATATTCGAAGAATCAAAAAACTTCAAACTGCTTGAAGGATTTCATGGTAAACATGTTTTGAATTTTGAAAACAACACTCAAATTTTTTTTTTTTAATCTATTTGAATATTTTCGTAAAAGGAGAAAAGTGTCATAGAAATGCTTTGACACTATGTGTTTCTACTTTGCAGTTTTTGAATAAAGAAATTATAAAGAAAGGTCTTCGAAATTTCACTTCTAGAACATTAAATTGATTTGCTACGTTATTGTAAATTCTGAAATAGTAAATAATCCACTGGATCAGGTTTATTTGTCCTTTGTGAGTTATATGAAAAATTAAAATTTTAAATATACTTTAATATATGCATATTTTGAAGGAGTAAAAATATACTTTTAAATGAGGATGATACATGATTATTGATTATATTTAACTTTTTAAAACACCACATATTTTTAAATTTAAATAATATTTTATGTATATATGATACCTTTTCTAACGTACCATGTGTATATAGGAAACGTTATTGTATATTTTCCCTCATTTTGTTACTGGTATTTACAGAATATCAATTTATATAATTATTAAAGAGAGAAATCCTAAACTTAAAATGAACTTTTGGTCATTTTGCCTAATTTCATTAACATTGAAAGATTGATGCTCTGTAAACTTTTCATGAGTGAGTGAGTGAATATTAACGCCGCACTGTTTAGCTACACGAGGCCTTTGGCGACGGACCACGTAATTTTAAACCATGGGCAAGTGACGTGGACGACACCTGAGCTGACATCCCCCTCTCCTAACTACCACACCATACCAAAAACTCTTCATTAATTCCTAGTTGTAATTCTGAATACAATCTAAGAAAGTAGATGTTTTTGTTTTTTGAAAAGTAGGAATAAATCAAAGAAGATGATTTTATAATACTATAACTTTACAATTCGGAAGGAATTCACAAAATAATTTTTGCTTAAGGTTACTTTAATTACTTTTAAGAACAATGTGTATTGAATTTACAATATTCATATCTCATTGCAATTTATCTTTTAGCCATGCTCCTTGTTATATTGGTTTACCTAGAACATCTCTCTCTCTCTCCTGAAATGTCCAAAAAATTTAGATCATAGAATACAATTTATTTCTCGTGTACCTCAATTTTACAATTATCACATCGATAAAATTATAGTGTACTAGGTTTGCAAAGTTACGATAAAAATACTGTTCTGTAAATTCCATGAAATAGAATCCTGAGTGAGAATGATTAATGATTAATAATTGATTCATTAATAATTTCTATCCTAGTCCACATGTTAGCCTGATGATTAATTGATTCTAGGATAAAATGTTTTTCAAAGTAGGGGTGCATATGCTCGGAAAAATTAACAGTTTTAGTTGGCTGTCTTACATCACCATCAATGTTCTCAAAAAAAAAAAAAAACATTCCCATACAATTGCATATTTTTTCACATCCACAGCGCAATGTGCGGTGAATTTCTAAATGAAAATTTGACTGTGAAGGAATGTTTATGAGAAGTTTAGGTTGTACGTGTTTATAATTCTTGAAACAGAGAGGAACGATGAATCAATTAAGCAGCATTATCGCACATTATTATTTCATAACGATCGATAAAACAACAACGAACTCTTAATTTATTTGCCAGAGTCTCCGTTCATTTTGTTGAAGAATCTTCGGACGACATATGTAAAGCTGTATGACTCAGCGGATGATACTTTCATGTACTTCTATTATTATTTTAAGTAAAAGATTTTAATTCAAATAATTTCTAAGAGAAAAACCAGAGTATTCTTCCCTGAAATACACTAAAAGTACATCAAAAATAAGCTTTTCATATTTCGAAAGATTGCTGATTGAAACAAGAGAAACGGTTCTACTCCGTACTAATGACTTTATCAAAAACAAAGTCCTATAATAGTTTTTTTCAAAATTCCAAAAAAATTATATTTGTCTAAAATCACCGTACTTTACAAAGATTTAAATATAAAATTCTGATCACTCAATAATTGAAGCATATCTGAAACTCAACATTGAAAAAGAAGGCGATTATCATACAATAAGAACAGTCAACAATAATGAATACTGTTTTGATTTGCAACATACATTTAAGTATTTCGAAATTGTTAGAAATGACTTTTAAACTGTTTCATGTTATTTAAAATATTTCATACCAATGAAAAAAAACCAACGTATTTCCAGTTTTGATGTCTACTAATTTTTAAATTAATAATTAAAAAAATCAACACATTTAAATTAAAAGGGTTTATCAATTCATTTCCATTTGGAAAGCCAATAAACTCTCAAGCCTTTTATCACAGCATAAACTGAATAATGGAGTCACCTTTAATCACTTAATACTTCTGTTTAATTTTTAAATGTTACATTTCTGAAAAAAGTTGAGATTGTTGTCTTAATTAAAGATTTTACAGAAATATAAATCAAAAAGTGGTGTTCATGCTTTTTGTTTTACTCGAGAATATTACTTGACATATAATTCAATTAATTTGTTAATGGAATTAAATTAGTTATAATATATTAAAGTTACATACTTAAATTTTGAAACATTTCTAGGTTTCACTGATACTCTTATTTAATGAGTGACGTTTTTAAGTTAATTGTTTGTTCAAATTTTTAACTTTATATGAATTCATATAGTTATTTCACAAATTTATATTATTTGAATGCATTTATATTCACGACTTAATTAAATTTTGAATGTAGAATATGCGAAATAACTACTTATGAGTTGTATTTATTCAGTAAATAATGTGTAAATGTTTATACACACAAGAATTAAGAAATGTTTAAAAAAAACTGTCTTTAATTTTACTTTTATACTACTATAGCTTTCGTATATATATATAGTTGATGACAATTCAATTAAAAATAAAAATTTATATTTTCTCAAAGCATGGAATGCATTCAAGTATCATGGGAGTCATTTTAAGGTAAAATGTCCCCAAATAATTTTTTTCAGATGATGAAAATTTATGATAGAGGGGAATACTTTTTAGAAGGCAGCTATTTGAACTTTTGTTTACCAATTAAATTCAAAACAGTATTCCTTTTTTTGTAATTCTGGAACCCCATCCTTTGGGTATTATAGAAATTCACAAAAAATGCGGTATAATTTAAGCTACTTTGTAGGTTCTTAAACAAGTTATTAACGCAAATTATTTCGCAACGTATTATTTTGATCAGCATAATTGAGCAAACTTAAAAATGATGTTTAATTTATGCCCATTTCTGCTTCAAACTCCCGAAGAAAATTAATATTAATGATGGTAGGAAATCCAGGTAATGTAATTTTTTTTACTGTGGGTAAAAACATTGTTTTTGACATAATTCATTCATTATTCAAAGGAAAATTGGAAATATATTATTGAAATTTGAGAGCTTCCCCTTTTCGTTGGAATTTTTTTTTTGAGGAAATGGAACAGTAGTAACCTCCTTGAGTGACAAAACTTACGAAGAGGCTTACAAGAGAATTTCGTCCCTATTTTGCTTTAAACTCTTAAGTAGGGCGAAAAAGGGTTTTTTAGATATTACTTAAATCCAGTGGTTGAGTGGTAGTGTTTCGCGCTTCCGCACCATAAGTACGGGGTTCAAGTCCCGGGATGGGCAAAATCGACTCAGTCTTTCATCCCTTTAGTGGGTTGATGAATGAATACTAAGATTGCTTGGGAATTGAACACTGGGAGTTTTGCGTCATACTGACCACTTGGCAGAAACATCTGTTCATGGACCTTAGGGCTTAAGGTCACGTAAACTGAGATATACACAGTAGGCCTTAGTCCTCATGGACTGTTGTGACACTAAGTTCAGTTCAGATATTATTGAGATTAAGTGGCAAAAAATCTAATACTTTTTGAAATATTAGCGAATTTTTTATTCATAGAACAAACAGTTTTCAAGAAAAAACTAAAAAAAGTGTCTATTATTTAACCAAGAAATATTTCAATAGAAATAATCGTAGTTTAATATGAACTAGTTGAAAATAAAAAAACCCCTTACTATCTCCAGTTATATCATAGTCTGGTATCACAAACTAATTTGCAAAATAATAAATAAATTTTATTCCAGGTATAAAAATCGAATTTGGGCAATGTTACTTTTAAACACTACATTGATGAAATATTACGGGCATGAGTAACAGATGGTGGGATATTACCCAGTCATTTTGACAGAAGTGAGAAGGAAGGAGTTAATAAGATTCTATTTCTGGTAATTTCTTGATTTACCCCTTAAATGCCATTAGGAATAACAGCGATATATCTTCAAGTATCAGAACTTAAAAAAAAAAATTTGATCTATAAGCAAAAATATCAACATGTCAGTATAATGCTATGGAAAATGACTAATCCTGTTATAGACTGATCTCTTCTAGAACATTTTTCAATTTCAAAACTTAATTTTGTATTGTAAAATTCCTAAATATAAAAAAAATGGAAAAAAAAAATATTTTCAAAATCTTTGTTAGTTATTTAGAATTACTAAAAACCTATTGGCGATGCATATTATTAATGATGATTGATTAAAAAAAGCATTAATATATCTAGAAGTTGATTGCACAATTCAAATTCAGAGATAGTATATCCAAAAATGCAGATTGACTGATTCGTTTATTAAAGTTACTCTGGAACAAATACGAATACTAGTGGTAATGAATCTAATTATTTCGAATCTTTGTCAATTTATAAGGTTTGTACTATAGCTGGTATAAAAATATAGAGAAATATTTAACATATTAAATACTATATGGGGTTAATAAGCTAATTTGGGTATGAAAAATGTTTAGTAACGTAATGTTGATATTTTGAATGGAAAACATAATCTTTTGTTAGAGTAATTTAAATCTTTTGAATAATTGTATAGAATAAAAATGTTTTAAAAGGTTCTCGATTAAATGAAACAAATAACGTGCGTAATTAAAAAATACATTTTCTCAAGAACGTAATTCACAAATTTATTTTCTGGATAAATGAATTCTATCATCTAAAATGCAAATGAAACTTATGTGTAAAATATTTTTTAAAATCGAAATATATTATTTCCATGCTTAGCTGAGAATAAATTAATAAGGTTTGCCTGGGAGAAAGAACGCCCACGGTGTTAGAAAAAATCCTTAAAGATTTATTTTCCACTGAGATAAAATAAAATAAAAAGAATAGAAGAATTTCATCTACGCCAAGCGAGGCCAAATCCATCAGTGGAAATCTATTTGTCTTAGATTCCTCCTCCAACTTCTTGTAAACATACGGAAGCTCAAGATGAGGTTGAACAGCAATCTCCGAATTGAATCGCGATTGCTTTCTTCTTCGAAACCCGAATCCCATTCATCCCAAGTCCAAAATATCCCCGTCGACACAAAGACACATGTTTTAGACCGAATACGGCATCCGACTACGGCGGCGTTTTCCTATGAATTTTCTTGAAAATGAGACATTCGTTCCTCCTTGCCTTGTTTTCGGTAAAGTGTTTTTATTATTTCCCTTAGAAGTCAGTGGTATTACAGGGCAGACAAAATTTTTCTCCTTTCCTTTCATTTTTGTTTTCGTTCCGCCGGAGTGCTTTTTAGGATTCCGGGATTCTCAGAAAAAATGTTCGAAGACTTATATTTACTTCTATCGGCTTATCCCGCATTTCATAAGATCCTCGAAAGAATTTCCAATCTCAAAAGAATGTTTTTGATGATGGCGTAGCGAGCCTATTGATAAGTGGATAAGCTGTATCAAAACCGTGAAATAAAGGGGACATTCTCAATGAGAGCAAAACTATACTTTTTCTATATAAAGTTCCCAAAAGATATGGTTCTCTATAGGCTCTTCTGAGGCAAATGGAGCATTAATAAGCTCTTTTTGAATCGGAAAAATGAGATAAGCTCATTTCAGTAGAACATAAAGGGTGGAAAAGATTTTTTTTGCTGTTTTAAGAGAGTAAAAAATAAAATTTTCGTTCAAGAATCTAGGCGTGTACTGCTAAACTAAATAAAATTAAATATTTTTTAAGGGATTTTTTTAAAGAATTTGAAAATAAAAAAAAAGATTATAAGAAAGTGAAGATTATAAGAAACACAAAAATGCTATATCGCATATATACTGTTCTTATTTGACGGAGAATTTTTCCATTAATGATTTAAAAGGAAATAGTTTTAAATGGGAGTTTTCTGAAATGTTTAGATTAAGTCTTTTAAAAATACATTTGAATATGCTTTTTATACGCTTTGTAAAATTTAAATGAAAGTAGCTTGATGAGTAATATATTAAAGCTTATTATTCCTAAAAATGATTTGGTGGTATTAATGTATTTCATACCTTGTCTTTTCTTTGAATATAATGAAAAAACAAAATTAACTTAGAAAAATATATTATAGAAATGAAGCATTTCTTTTTCTTTCAAAGCTCTGCATGCTTTTATTCAAAACTTATATTAAAATTATTTTTTTATATAAGCAATTGACGTTTTGTCTTAATTCATATGCAATCACGGGAACCAAGAATTCATTGTAAACTATACATAATTTTAAAACAATTGTGAAATAATTAGTTTTGTCTGAAAAACTTAAAACACTTCTTCTTAATTTAGCTTTCTTCTTAATATGATTCAAGACCAATGAATTAGATACTACAGGGAGTTGCCTTTGGTTTCTATTTATTTTGTTCATTAATTTTAGTTTCCATTTCACATACAAATGTTTCTTCCATAAAGCCATATTTGAGGAGTATCTAATCATTTTCCATGTTAAAATATCTTTGTAAATTCGTTTTTGATTCATGTAGAATCAATCTGATATGAAGTTTTACATTAAAGATATTCAAATGACATACAGTGTTGATTTTTCAGCCAGTATGTTAATTCATTCGATGCCACATTTTTATGCTATTCTATGGTAGACTATATGCAATGCGAAACACTAAACCTATTGTAAGCAAAATATAGTAGGGTTTAAATTCTTTTTTAGCTTATGTTTCATAACATTTTTAAGGATATTCACTCAATTGTACATTTAAGTGATTTATTATAATTCTTTTCTCTAATAAGGTTTAAGTAAAGTACAAAATCTTCAAAGATATCCAAGAAAATGTGCATGAGAACATTTCTTTTTTATCAAGAATAGCATTTTGTCTCAGTCAATATACGTATATTACAATGAATTGATTTAAAAATATAGAACTAAACCTGGAATTATTTCAGTATTAAATTATAATTCTTTAATTCATAACCCCTTGCATACTAGACTACACTTTCTAGCGTACGCAGAGATCCCAAATTTCTGGGGATACTGACCTTAACATTACGATACAAACTTCCATTTTTCCATACGACGAAGGCGCATCTTTTGTTAGTGTTTCGTTTCGCTTTCTAAAGTTTGTATAACTATTTTTGTCGTTTATTTAAAATTTTTGATGCTAATATGAGATCGTCGTTGGAACATAAATGACAATACACTTTGTGACGAATCTTTACGGCACTTTTCCACTAATACTCTTAGACGTCTTTGGGGATTGTAAATTCGCATATAGTTCTAATCAGCTCTAAAAGAAGAAAATGGGATATGCAAATAAAATAAGGTATTTAAGGAGAGCGTTGTAAGTTAGCATCAAGAAGGCGATTGAGCCAGGAGCAGTAGTGACGAGGTTAGGAAGATTCAAGTGGATTAAGAGATTAGAGTACTGATGTTATTATTCAGCGAAGTAGTCTTAGAAAGATTAATATACCTGGAGAGAACTACATTACCGTCAGGTGATATATTCTAACTTAGTCTATCTGACCACAAGCGTTAATAGATAATAAAGTTAGTTAAAGTTTAATGAATGTTAATAATTCAAGTTGCGTGTATTTCTCGGACCTCCTATCCCGGTAAACCCGTTCCATATTGAGCTTAGTAATTGATTAATTTCATATTTCGTTAGTTAATTTAATAGTAAAGGTAAATATCTTTGACGTAGACATATTTTTAAATATTTGTAATTAGTAGGTTGATATTTGAACTAAGTGAATAAATATCATTTGTTATTCTGAAAATGGCGTCTGGTAATTCTTTGTCTCAATTCAATCTTAGTGTCCAGAGTGGAACCCAGGGGGGTTCTCACAACTTATGTAACACACGTGGAAAATTTTTTTTGTTCCAAGGAACACTTCGAGCAATTTCATGAAGATTTGTAATTTAAATTCTAATTTTCCTATTTTTTCAAATTTTTGTAAACCAGATATTTTGTGTAACTTTACATATTACCAATAAAAAAACTCTACCTTATAATGTATTTTATTCTGGTTACTTTAGTGTACACTTAAATAAGCTTTGTATCCACATGAAGTTATAATGGGATTTTGCCCAATCCACTGGTGGTTACATGGTTCGAAAGGAGTTAAATAATTTCTTCAGCCCTATATCTGGAAATTCAACACTGGAAAATGGAATGAGAAAGGTTAAACAGCTAAGTAAAAGTATTTATTTTTTAAATTAAATTTGTTGACAAATTTAGTAGTTAAGTTCAAAATTATAAGCCACCGATAGCGTCCTAAAGTTATACCCAATGTCTTCTCAAAACTTTTCTCGCACATTAATTTTCTGTAGCCTTTAATTTTCAAAACAGTTCGTTCCCTTTTTAATTTTATGCTTGGTTAATAGGTTCTGAAATATCATACAAGTTTTAACTAAATTTGACAGTGTTAATATTTTTTCCACATTTCGGAGCCAGCGTAAGTTTCAAATTAAAATTTTACTAACGACAGTATGACATAAACGCTTCCTGCTAATTTTGATACATTTTTACTTTATTTTCGGACTATTCATTATGATCGGCTAAGTAACTTTGTTACAAAACCACTTTTTAAGCGATTTCCCGAAAATAATTAAAAGTGTGTTTCAAAACCAATTACTTATTTTTCGTTCATTGTGAAATACATAATTATGAAACTCAGCAGAGAATGTTACTATAAAAGAGAATTTTTCTACTGTTGTGTGTGTTTGTATTGTATAAATTAGTTTAATAACTGAAAGAATATTTTTACCTGGAAGTCAGGTTTCCGAAATTTGTTATTAAATTCTATCATTAAGGAACTGTTCCAACATAATTTTCAACGTATTTTTTATACTTTTATTCATTTATAAACTTATTCAAACATAAAATAAATTATATTGTTAAAAGAGCGTGAGACTTAGAATGTTAAAATTCTTAAAAATCTTAGATCTCTATAAAATTCTGCACAAATAGTTATAAATAAACGCACATATCAATGTATTGTACTTTTTTCCTGAAAAATGATTTCAAACTTTAGTTACTAAACTTTTTCTCATTTTTTTCACATACACAGTTAAAATTATAATTAAAATGATGTTGTCTTAAAATTTCAATTCATATTAAACATAAAGCTAAAAAGCTAACATATTTTCGCTTTATATCATTAACAGATAAAGAAAAAACTTGAATCATTTCTAACCGTTTTATAATCGAGAAAATTTTAAGGTTTAAAAAAAAAACCTATGGGTGATTCTTTTTTATTGTGCAACAGAAAGGTAATAATCAAAGGGATGAGCCATAGTAAAATAATGAAATACTAGAAATACTGTAGAAAAACTGAAGAAAAAATCTATTTAAGTTAGCTTTGTTTCTAATAATACACATAATAATATTTTTTTAAAGGAAAAAAAATGAAAAATTTTAAGCTATTTTCTTTTATTTTGCATCTCTGTTATCGAAAAGCAACAGTACATATTAATTTTTAAAATAGTTTTATCTTAATATTTTTCCCTTGAAATGCTTTATCTATTGAATTATTTGCTGTTTATTTACTATGTCTCGAGTATTGAAAATTCATGTGTATTACGTTGGGAATTGTTGTTAAATTCTTCATTTTGTGCAATGTAAAATTTAGTAAAATACCGGATTAGGAAGTGCTTTCACATATACTTTGTTAATTTCATTATATACTGAACAAAATACTTATTTAATTTAACTTCCGAAAGGATAAGGCAGATTATTAGAAATAGATAGAAACCATTGTTAAAAACCTGCATTACTGATGCAATAACAAGATTATGTCGAATAATGTAAAAATTTCAGATTCCTTAAAGGCTTACTGGTAAAGAGAGAGAGAGAGAGAGAAAGAATGATAGATAAAAAAGAGAGAGGAGAAAAAGCGAAGAGAGAAAAAAAAATAAACTAGAAAAGATAGAAAGAAAGAGAAAGAGTAAATGAAAGAGATATAAAGAGAGACAGAGGGGAGAAAACATGTAAGAGAGAAAGAGTGAGAGATAAAAGAGACAAAAAGAGAGGAAAGAAAAGAAAGAAAGAGAAAGAGCAAAATGAAATAGAGAGATAATAAAGAGAGAAGAGATAGAAAGAAAGAGAAAGAGCAAATGAAAGAATAAAGGAATGCATTATTTCGACATCGTATAGATGAAAAAAGGTTTTCCGTATTTCTAATACGAAAAAGAATTTTTTCAAACCACTTAGACCAGTGATACTTAACCTGTGGCCCGCGAACCAAATACGGTCGACCGAGCCTTTTTAAGTGGCCCGGTCTGTGTGCATTGCTCTGAAAAATTCACTTATTTAAGAACAATACATTAAAAATTTGGTGTCAAGAAATCAAATACATATCGATTTTGCTTTTTGCTGTCGACGTCGTACGAGTGCGAATTGATATTCTTTTTTTATTTCTAATGGTTACGGTTAGTGATAACATACAACAGTGGAATAGTGATAGTTTTATGTGTGGAAATTTTTAATTTATCTTTCATATCTTGCATGCGATAAATATTCAAAGAAATTATATCGTTTCAAGACGATAGGGAGGTTGACTATTTTGTGATGAAAAACAAATATGAATCAGTAATTGTTTGATTTGTCACGAAAGTGCTGTATTTAAAAAATACCAATAAAAAGGAATTGTTCAATGACACTTTTCATCGAAGATCTCTTTCAAGAGGTAATAGATAGGCTTTCTTGAATAATCTTTGCAACAGCAACAACGAATTTTGCCAGTAGTAATGTCACAGTGGTATCAAAGACATCTTATGAAGTTTGTTGTATTATTGGTAATCATATGAAACCGTTTACTGTGTGTGATGCAGAAATTGTGAAGGAAGGGTTCTTAAATGTTTCTAATTAACTGTTAGTGACAAAAATAAGAAATATAAAAAAATGGTAATTTAAAAAGCAAACCAGGATTTATAAAATATTTTGATCAATTTTCCTCGTTTTAATCCGCCCTCCTGCTCTTTATCTTTATGATGCGGTTCGCGAGAAATTGTTAACATGCTTGTCGCCCGCGTAAAAAAGCTGACATATGTATGCGGTCCAGCAGAAAAAAAGGTCGAGTACCCGTGAATTAGACTGTTTCCTACAATTTTTGTGAGAATGCGTTTTGTTCTTTCTAGAGATATGTCAGCTACCACTATTGCATATAGTTGTTGAAAGAAAGAAATGATGAGTGAAAAAGGACGCGGTTTAGATTCAGATCTGCTTGAAAGTCATAGAAGACTGTGATTAAGTCATGAATTAGAAAACAACAGAAAATTAAATTTTATGCTAATGCGCATGTGTTAAAAATAACTGAATATTACTTTAATTGGTTTGATTTTAATTTGGCTGCAGATTAATATCGGATTTTGAAGCTACCTTACGGCTATTGGTGACAGATATCGTAATTTTGAACCTTGATGAAGTGACAAGGATGGTCCCTGAATTCAAATTCACCACTCAGCAAATTTCCACAGCATGCCAATGTGAAAACTCTGAGTCTTAATTTTACTTTATTTAACTGAAATTATTCAACTTTATACAAAACTTTTAATATGCAAAAATATAGCTTGTGTAAGGTTCCCTCAGTTGTTTGTTAGGTCTTTAATATTTAGTTTGTAGACAAAATAAATTTCAAAGAACCCATCTGTAGTGGATGCTTTATTTTTTTATCGATTTTTACTTGTCTTAAAAAGTTAACATCATACAGGTTAAGCGAAAACGTGTTTAATTAATGTAGATAGCTTTAACTATTTCATCCAAAAACTCGACCGTAAATAAATGGAAATTAATTTGAAGGTATGGTAGTATGAAGTATCCCAGTTAGAAAACTAGAATCGGTTCACAAGTGAAAACCATTTTAAACGTCAAAGAATATTGAAAAAACTTTGATTGAAAAATGAAATAAACATTTAAAAGTGAAATAATAATTGTGACGATATTTTACTTTTGATAGAGCAAAAATATTGCAACTCAAACTTTTAGGAATCTAAATGATGAACTAGTCTGAAAAGAGACAAATTTTTGCAGGAAATCTGATGTTTATAGTAATGAAACGCCAATGATATGTGCCGAAGATACACAAATTTAGTTATCAAATCATGAAAAAAATTTGGTAGAAAAGATAAAAATACATTCAGAAATCATCAAGTAATGTTTCGATAATATTTTTCAAAATATATAAAGCAAAATATCTTAAATATACGCTTACTTTCCAAAAGACTTTGGTTTAAATTCCTATATCTTTATTATTAATACATAATGGATAATTATATATTATATTCTCAATCATGTGTTGTTGTCACAGTGTTGTGAAAAACTAAAATTACGATCTGGGTCTTTAAGAAAAATTTAAAGGAGTTTTTTTTTATTTATTGATAAATTTTATAAAACCCCGTGCACCACAAAGTATCAAACAGGGTTTACAGAAGTGAGTATGAAACGCATATTTCAAATAAAAAAAAATTAAGTAATGTTTATACAACAATATTACAGAACTTTTAAAAAGCACTTCTGGTGCTAATAAGTTGGTGAAAATTTGAAGGTGAATTTACTTTAATTTCCTTGAAAGCCAGTCTTAGGATCCTTCTTTCTCAGACAAACTTGCAACACAGAAGGAGCACATGCCCTACATTTTTCTTTTCACCCATATTACAACATCAGGAACATGACGGATCCAAATTAGATATGTTCAAATAGCTTTTAAAGTTGCCATGGTCAGTGAGAAATTGAGTTAATTTGTAATTAGTATAAAAATGATGGAATGACAGAATCTCTTATTAATGGTTAGAAAAATTTCTTTATTAAGCTCTCTTTATTTGAAATGAGACTTTCTTGATTCTAAGACTTCACCGTTTTTTTATCGCAATCTTCTTACTAAAGGATTTAGGAATATTAACGGCAATGACAATTTCGTGTTTGGTGGTAGACTTTGCAAGCCAATCAACCCACCACATTTCTAAAAATGTTCTAAAAAATTAAAATTGTATTTGATTAGGTTAAATAGAATAGAAGGATTATTGTTTAGATCGTGTGGAGAAAATAGGAATTAAAGGAAGTCACCAAAACATTTATTGGTTACATTTGTATATTAGTTGCATTTGAAAAATATTTCCTAACCCAGATTAGTGTGAAGTAAAAATTATTTAATAAAGCTCTTGTAAAAACAATCTGTAGTAAAACCTTTGAAAATGAAAATATGATATCGTAAAGAGAAAAAATGAAGTAAAATAGTTTTTACTCTCCACTAAATTAATTACTTTACTTTGATTAATGAAAGAATCCGGTTTCAGACAGTTATGTCAACAATACGAAAATTTCTACTCTTAAGTTCAGTTTCTTTAATAGTAAATTAAAACTTAAATTTTTGCTCATGAATTATTGTTAATTGAACATAGATTGTCATACCAAAATATTTTTTTAAATAATTTTGGTTATTCATGTAGTACATCTCTTATTTTTTAAAAGGAGGATTGACAACTTCATGTAAGAATTTCGCTGGCTTTGCTCTAATAACTTATGCGACAGCTGCAAGAGATGACAGAAAATAGGAAAGTTGTTTTATGCATGTCGAAGATGGAGCAAAACATGTAATGTATTTTTTTTCTATGAGTAAGTTATGTATAAATATGAAACATGCTTGAGCGTTTAACATTGTATTTAATTACTTAAAATTAGTTTTTAGTAAATGAAACACACACACACACACTCATATATATATATATATATTTGCAACATAAATTTTGAATTACATAAAAATAATTTTTTAAAGATAAAGAAATTATCTAATTGTGAATGTGTTAGCATTATCTGACGTATTGAAAATGTGTACTTCATTATCTTATACACATAAAAATAATTAGCCCTAAATCTTTATAGTAAATCATATCGAAAATCAAATTCCTCATATGAAAGTCAAAATAAATTTGATCGGAATAAAAGCAATTAGAGATAACTGTTTTTAACCCCTTTTCGGCTTTCCTGTGCTGAGCTCGGGCAGGCAAAACGTACCAACCTGGTTCATCCCG
This sequence comes from Trichonephila clavipes, assembly GCA_019973935.1. Lineage (NCBI taxonomy): Eukaryota > Metazoa > Arthropoda > Arachnida > Araneae > Nephilidae > Trichonephila > Trichonephila clavipes. The sequence goes on from BMAU01013295.1 coordinate 582,429, forward strand.
AGAGCAACTCGGGTGCTATGAAAATTTGCACTGTGCGATCGATGTTTCTCAAATTATTTCACTTGCGCTTTTATGGTTTTGAATAATTGAAAAGTACCACTCGGTGGTATTTTCTGCAAGAAAAGGCAGTTTTTCTGATGAGCCTCCTGTTATAATATCTGACTCCTTAATTCCATTGGTCAGTTAGACGTTTATATGCATTATAATTTTATGTTATTCCAATGATTCGGTCCATCCTTTTAGACATTTTGATTTATTTTCTTAGATGAACATTACATAATTGATTCTACGAGCTAAAAAGTAAACTCTCAGATGACTTTCAGCGCCATCTATTCATTTTATATTTAAATTATAACATGCTCCCTCCCTCCTTTACGCTTGTCTGAAAAACTCTTTATATTGATTACATTGACTCAATGAAGAAGAAATGTAATCCAGCAAAACAGTGTATTATTTCCCACTCAAAGAGATACAGTGAATGTAAGAAGAGAAATAAAATTCTATACCTGCAATACTCAACCTGTGGCCCACGGGCCACATGCGGCCCATCGGGGCTTTTTAAGTGACCCGATAATGGCCCATTGCCCTGAAAAATTCATTTATTTATGAAAATTTGGCGGAAAATTCTTTGTTATAAAATCAAAAGTATCGATTTTGCTTTTTATTGTCGATGTCGTATGGGTGCGAATCGGTATTCCCCCTTCTGATTAGTGATAATAGACAACAGTGGAGTAGCCACCATTTTATGAGAGAAACTAATTTTTAACTAGCTTTCATATCTTGCAAACGAAAGATATTCGAAGAAAATAGATTTTTTCATGACGATTGGGAAGTTAACTATTTTGTAGCGAAAAACAAATATAGTTCAGTAGTTGTTTGATTTGTCACGAAAGTGTTGTATTTAAAAATATCAATTAAAAGGAATTATTCAATGATACTTATCCTCGAAGATCTCTTTCAACTGATGATAGATAGGCTTTCTTGAATAATCTTTACAACAGAAAAATAGTGTTTAGTCAGTGGTAATGTCACAGTGGTAACAAAGGCATCCTATGAAATTTGTTATATTATTGGTAATCGTATGAAACCATTTAACCCTCCAAGCGGTTAGCACGGAAAATTCCGTCATTGCAAAGATGCTTCGAAAATGCCCTGCATGGGTTTTTTTGCCTTCAAGTAACATTTTCAAAAGCGGTTGAACCGTACTTTTCTGAAATCCTTTCCCTCTTTTAAAGGTTTAACATCTTGAAAGATAATTAGGGACGGTGGAAGCAACACAGCAGGACACTGATAGGAAGTTTTATGGCTCGCAGGGAACCCCGTGTTTTGACCCTATAGCAATCGTAAAAAATCGGGGGAAAATTTCTTTAGACCCCAGGAAGTGTTTGTTTGTTAGCTTCTATTTTAAAAGTTTTGAAAAGTTCCAACGCATAAGTAAAATATGTTACAATTCCCTTTTGGTTTCATATTAATTTGAAACTGTAACAAGTTGGGGCGTGTCAGGGCAATCTGCTATTTTATATAGTTATACAAATTATCTTTTTTTTAAGTATATTCTTTTGCTTTATTTTTCTTATCTTAATCAATGCTTTCAGTTTTTGAAACATGATTATTTCATTATAAGATGCCAAAAAAAATAATAAAACACCAAACACTTTAAAATTTGAAATCTTTTCAACTTTCCAACCACTAAAAATGAATAAATTTAAACTTCATCAAATAATTTGAAACATTTTCTTACACTTTGATAAAAATAATAACGAAAAAACTAATTAAGATCTATTAGTTTTTTTTTAGATTTCAAAGTCCAAGTGTTCAGGGAAGTTTATGTACAGTGCCTACTTATATATTGTTAAAATACACCGAATTATATTTGAATTTTAAGTGCTTGAACTTCAGTTTACATCAAAGACAACATGAATGAAGATTATCCCACATTTTTTTTATAACTTGAATGTTTGAATAAATGGTAATCAAAAATATACGGAAACCTTTACAGTAGACATTTATCCATATAAATAAACATAAGAATCAATTTTAAATTCGAGCTATTCAAAATCATTCGAATTATTCTTCAAAAATATCTATTTATGCAAAATACCTCAACATTTTTCTTTTTTTAAAGGCTAACTGAATAAATAATTAAAATCTGTATTTTTTTTTGAAATCTTGACCGTATAAAGCTAGAAATTTTATGTTAGAAATTCCATTTGAAATTTCGAAAAAAAAAATGTATTGCGCAGTTAAAAATTATTTACCATAAGTTCTAGCAATTATTTGAGTATAATATAAATTTCAAATTTTTTATTATACAGCTTCTTTGGTATTTTTTAATATATTTAGAAGATTTCATACAATTCAGTTGAAAACTGCATGCTAAGAGCAAAAAATATACTAAAAAGTTGACGAATATACAATAAAGTTTTACATAGAAGCAAAACTGAGAAGCTAAAGCGTAGGAATGAAAAACTTTGAGTATATCTGAAGTAGTTTTCGAAATATTTATTTTAAAGTTCAGAAAATTTGTGTGCGTTATGTTATACTTAATATTAATTAAATGGTTAAAAAATTATGTTAATAATAGTCATGTAATCGTTTGATGACACATTCATATACTAATAAAAATTATAATGGTCATTGATGCGAATGTCAAGAATTTTATGTAATTTTAAATTCAGACATTAATGATGCAGGAATTGTGAAAGAGTAATTTTTAGATGTTTCCAACTTAGAAAAAATTAGTAACAAAAATAAATAACCTAAAAATAATAATTAAAAAAAGCAAAATAGGAGTTTTAATATTTGATCAATTTCCCCATTTTAAATTTTCTATACTATCTTGGACATAAAACATTTCTCCCCTCCACTGTCCATTAATTCTCACGTTGCGGCTCGAGTGAAATAGCTAACATATGTATGCGGCCCGGCAGAAAAAAGGTTGAATATCCCCATTCTATACAGTCCGGATTGAGATGTGAGATGTTGGGTTATGTACTGTACCGTGTTTTTCGAATTTTAATACTCGATAAAGTTTGGATTAATACTTTCATAATCATTTATGTAAATGCAAAAGATCTAAATAAAATTTGTAATTCAAGATAAAAGCTAGGTATTCTAAGATTTATATTTATCGTTAGTGTGAATTGACTCCAAAGGGATACTTTCTACCACACACAGAAAGGCAACTTTACACGTAAATTACTCACTTATTTAAATAGTTTTTTTTTACATTTATTTTTAGAAAATGTTTTAATGCAAATGGTGCTATTATTTTTTAAAAAAAGATACGTATATTTCAAAATATACACTAAAAATTGACATTTTGCAATCCATAATTTAGAAATAAAATGAGCCTGGAAGGGGTTAAGTTATTCCATACAACTAACAAGCGAGTTAAACTGCAAAATATTTATTAAGAATTCACTGCAAAATATGACGTATTAGAAGAAATATGAGATTTTTTGATTTCACATTTTCTTTCACAATATTTCATTGTAGCAGCAGTTTAACTGTAGGGAAAAAATGAAAAGTTAATTTTAAACTACGACTGACATATTAACATGTTTTTTTCCGACAAAATGAAAATAAAACAACATAAACTGTATCGTAATGATTTGAAAGCTGAATATCAATGAAAAAAGAGAAATCAAGTTTTTTTTATCACTATCTATGGTTTAAATTTCGCTAAAAAGGAATATAAACATTTTATACTTCTAATATGTCTCGTATTGTAATTTTGGATATTATTATAAATTAAGAGATTTTAAAATTTTGTTTTGAAATACATTATGCTTTCTAAATAAATGTATTTAATGTTAATGCACATTTTATTCGACATTCGAAAATTTCAAGGATGATTTATATGATTCAGTAATATTAAAAAAATGTCGTATAGTGGATCCTGGCAACGATACTAATCCAGAATATTATTACTTGAAATTTATCACTCCTGTAAGAGAGTGAGAATTATAGACCATTTCTATGATAATGAAGCAGGGATATTACTTCCAATATATGTTGCGTGTGTTGCATTTATAGGTATGTGGATCCAAAAAGCAACAAATTTAAATTTTATTTCTTTCCTGAGGGTAATAATCATAAATATTTTACTATAAACATGAAGGAGTGAGTTAAAAATTCAATTTAAATTTGTATTATAGTTCGAGTTATTATAGATACATCAAAATTTTTAGTGTAAATTCCCTGTCTTTCTAATCAGGATGCACAATTGCATTACTGTAAAATGTAGCAAAAATTTGCATAGTTTTTTAGTACGAATCTTATATTTTTCAATGTAATTTTAATTTCAAAGTGCTGCTAAATTTCATAAAAATTTATTTAATTCTATTTTTTATTACAAATGCTTCTAAAGGTAATAAAAAATGTTTCTGCCAATGCTTATAAATGTAAAGAATGAAGTAAAAATGGAGTAAAGAGTAAAAATAAGAATTCGACTATTTCGTAGAATTAAATATTTTCACAATTAAAATTATAAAGAACTACTTTTTTAAGAAAAAAAGGAATAACCGTTTCAAGAAAAAAATTGCTTTGTGAAATCAAACCGTTTTTTCTTGTCTATAGATTCTTCGTTTCCTAATCCCATGCATAGAACATTTTTTAATGTATCTTTAAATTTCAGTAAATCCCAGTTTCATTATATAAGAAAACACTGAAACCTATTTAAACAATTCAAAACGTATTTTTATTTTTCGAAATTATTTCGTGCATAAAATATGCATCCTTTTTGCTCGCTATGAATTTCTCAATCAACTGAAATAATGCTTTTTTAAGATTTGGAAATTCCATGTATTTTTAAAGACTTTTTAGACCATCAAATACATCTTTTAAAAATGAATTCGAATCTTAGCGAATCTTTATTTTCGTTATAAATAATTCTTCTAATTGTAAACTTGTTTATAAAATAATTATGCTATTGAGTTACAATGAAAATTGATAGATGCTAACTGCTTTTAAATTCAGTGTCAACAATGAATTCTCAAATAGACGTATTTTTATGAAAGTAAAAGAGTTAAGATTTCTGATGAGTTGTACGTGGTAGGCAGACTATTTTTAAAAAATGGCATTTTTTAAAAAAAACTTCATTGACTTATCTCGAATTTAGTACTATATGGATACACATAAATTAAAGATATTTTTAGATCAAAATACCTTAAAGTATAACTATAACAATGAAAAAATAATCGGTAATGCAATGTCACGGTAATCGCGTGGCCTATTGAATTTCTTCTGATGAATCACGGGTTACAGCCTTGGTGCAGCTAAAAGACCACCATGTAGGCAAATGACACATGTTAAACCTTTAGAAGCTCAAAGTCCTCACGTTTGTATAGTGAAGAGTAGAGAGCAGCTCAAATGTCGTCCTCATCACTTGATTGTGTTTAGACTTACAGGAATCATCTCCAATGACCTCATTTTTTGCTTTGAAGTTCTACTTTAATAAACGTACAAAAATTAAAACACTTTTTTCACAGTCAAATTAAGGCATCTTCTGTACGCTTAAAATAGATTTTTCTATTATATAATATGTATTTATTTTCTCGTAAGATTATATATATATAGTACAAGAAAAACTTCTGTCGTTTTTCTTCTAAAGACGAAAGAAAACATTCTTAACTTTTTATTTAAAAATATAATTTAAGATATAATGTCCTTTGCTAGTTACAATTGTCTGTCAGAATATCTAACTCCATGTAAAAGAAGTTCTCTGTTTTGGAACGGAATTAATCATCCACTGCCATTTGGGCACCCGCATAATTTATGTATTCATTTCATTCAAGAATGTTTTACAGTGACTTGAGCAGTTAATAGTCAGACGGGTCAGTATCAGGAATATATGCTGGTAGAGGTAAAATTTCCTAACCCAACTTGGTAATTTTTTTATACGCTGTCCATTGCTACGTATCGTCTAGAGTTGTCGTGATGAGGAATCACACCCTTTCTGTTGGCCAAAGAGGGACGTTTATATTGAATTCTGTATTCAAAACATCAAGTTGGGATCAGGAGCTACCATTTCATTTTCTTTCGGTAACTCATAGTTCACTCATTTGATGTCTCACCAAAAACACAACATAGCCTTCTCCTGGTGCACGCCAGCTTTGGATGTGGGTGATAGTGTCTCCTCTTGGTAAACATGCTTTTTTAATAAACACATATTTATACACTATCCACTTTTTATCTCCAGTCACCAAGTTGTCCAAAAACAGTTCCTTTTTTGTGCGAGCAAGGTTTGAAAAACGTATCGCAATTCTGCCCATTAAATTTTTTTCCGCATAATTCGTGTGGTATCCAAACAGAAAGGGACACAAAAACAAGCCTTTCAATGTTATCTAAAGCATTAGTCTGATGAAATTCCAAGCTTCAAGTCCATTTCTACGAAATTTAACGCGGAATTTGTCCTGATCACTTTGCGTAGCACTTTGTCAGAGACATTTGATGGCCTTCCTGATAAGGGTTCATCTTTCAAAGAAAAATCATCCGAGTGAAATTTCATAAGCTATCTTTGGCGTGTCCGGGCTGTTACTACTTCCTCTCCAAACACGTCATGCGAGATTCTTTTTGACTCCATCGTATTATTCTCTTTTTCTAACCTAAACAACATATTATTTCTTAAGTGTACTTTTTGCTCACTCTTGTTGACAGTTTTACAAGTTAAAAAAAACTATCGAAAATGAAAAAAATGCGTATAGATGCTCAATAGTATACTAATCTATTCTTTTAAACTAGTTTCAGCTGCATTAAAGTTCTTTAAGATATAGATTGAAAACATTTAAAAGTGTATGTGTTAAAAATCGACTGGACTTTCCCTTACACACACACACACACACACACACACACACACACACACACACACACACACACACACACACACACACAAACACACACACACACACACACACACACACACACACACACACACACACACACACACACACACACACACACACACACACACACACACACACACACACACACACACACACACACACACACACACACACACACACACACACACACACACACACACACACACACACACACACACACACACACACACACGCACACACACACACACGCACGCACACACACACACACACACACACACACACACACACACACACACACGCACGCACGCACGCACACACACGCACGCACGCACGCACACACGCTCGCACACACACACGCACGCACGCACACACACGCGCGCACGCACGCACACACACACACACGCACGCACGCACGCTCGCACACACACACGCACACGTGTGTGTATTATATATATGTGTATTATATATATGTATATATATATATATATATATATATATATATAATAAATCAAAGAAATAACGGCTATAATTTATATATCCTACGAATCACAAGAAACCTAAATTCCGAAATAGAAAACCAAGTACAAGAAACTAAGAAAGAGTCATTAGGTCAAAACGGAAACTCTTGTTTTATAAGGCTGTCACTGACTTAGAAATATGAAGTAGGGCGCTTAGCTTGCTTTATAAGTTCCTAACCTTTCCCTTCCGCAGAGAGTTTTTCATAATAGAGCAAGTGAAGTGAGGTTGACGTGATACTTTTTGCGTTTATAAATTCAGATTAATTGTTAGGCAGAAATTTAAAGCAGTCAGAATTAGCTACAGTTTCAATTGAAGTAAAATATTTTTTATTTTTCGTATAAATAATTTTAAAAAAATACTTAATAACAGGTGAATAGGATAAATGATTTGAGTAAACATATTGATTTAGAGTGAACGAAATACAGATGCAAGTTTTAATGAATGTTGATATTTCGTTGAACTATGCACAATTATCGAGTAGTATATAAAACATATATTTATTTTGCACAAATGTTTTTTTGAGCTTTATGCCAATTCTAGCTAATAATAAAGTCTGGATTCATTAAGAGAAAGAAAAATAATTGAATTGTTGCTTATTTATCTGTTTATCTCCCTATCTTTTATATATCTATTATTACGATTGCTTATACCTATTTTTATGCATCTATTATTATGATACTGTACATCTCTTCTTAAGTTATTATTAGGATGTTATGTATATCTAGCCTCTTTTGTATTTATTATTATGATATTATATATCTATTCTTATCTATCTATTATTATGGTGTTGGAAATCTTTCTTATGCATCTGTAATTAGATTACATTTTTATGTATCTCTCTATATATTATTATTCGGCATTTGAAGCCTTTTAATGTCTCTTAGGGCGAAAAAACCCCCATTTTTCTTTCAAAGAAATGCATTTCTTTTTGTTACTAAATGAATTTTAACTATATTTTATGTATTTTTAAAAGTTTAGAATCCAAAAACAATTTAATCCCTTTTTATTGAAAGAGAAAACAATGAAGTGTATCTGATTGTAAGAAAAGAAATAAAAACACCTTTAAATATACAAATATAATCAATTATGCAATCAATTGATCAATACTTACAAGCTACATTAAATGTTTTATATAACTTAAATTTTTCTTTTTCTTTTAAAATCGAACGTTAAAATTTTTAAAATGTATAAAAAACAATAAGAATGTCCTAAGAAACGAATAAAATTTAAATTCAAGGAAAATAAAGGACTTAAGTTGTTTTTCTCTGTTTGAATGGAAAGAATTCAGAATGTCACTGATATACCAGAAAATATTTCATTTTTATCCCTACATGGCAATAAATTCAATCTTGGTTTAACCTTAACTCTCAAGAAAATTTTTATATCCTGCACAAAATACTTTCATTTATCAAACTGACAAACAGTTTAGAAAGCAAAGATTTCCGCTTAATGTTTACAAATGTCAGCTATTATAACTGAGATAGATTTAGGCAAAATGTTACAGAACAGCCAAATGTTATAACTCAGTCCATATGAACAAAATTAAACGTAAAAAGTATCACAAAACAAATTTCAAGAATAAAGAAATTTTTTAAGAATGTGATAAAAATTTATTATGAGAAAGAGAGAGAAATCTTTCAATGTCTTTTTAAAATAAATATATGATTAATAAATTTTTAGATAACGTTTAAATTTTAATTCAAAGCAAATGTGCTTTAAATGCATAAATCATTTACATTTTTAAAACAAGTTTGGAGGAAAAATTTAAAAAAAAGATAAAAAAATGAACATCTAAAGTTTAAAAATACATTTTAATTTTTTAATTTAATAAACAGTTACTAAAGTAACTAGTACTGATTGAATATATTATAATGTGACAATGGTTAATACCCGTAGGAAGAGCTGAGAAAGCCAAAATTTAAGTTAGATGATGAATAATATAAATGATCTAACGGTATTTAATCAAATGTAATTGATTCACCTACTAAACCCAAGGTTTTTATCCTAACATTTCAAATAAACATACTTAGAAAGTAATTAAAATGAGAAGAAATGGCGAATATAACAACACAGAATTGTTCAAACACATGATTGTTTTATTAAACTAATAAAGTCTATAGTAATCTTTTTATCGTTCTAATTGTAGCATATTTAGTTATAGTAGTTTAACTGTAAATTGTCAAGGAAATTTTTACGAAGTATAACAATGATAGCTATATTGAAGAAAAGACTATTATATATATAACTTAACTCTAAACAAAATATTATTACATTTATATATATTTATATGTATATTTTAAGCAACTGGTATCTAGTGACTAATGGGTTTTCTAGAATAAAATGCACATCATTAAGAAAAAGTTTGATAAGAATAGTTTCAGTTTCACTGTTTATCCCAAAGAGAAAATATTGATTTACTTTTATTGTATATTATTTTTGAACAGTATGGATGATAGAAGCATATCTACATGATTTATTTCTGACATAATGCAAAATATATTAAAACTGGGCGTGTAGATATATGTTTTACTATCGGCTTGTATTTCCTTAGTTTGAAAAAAAGAATTTAAATATTACACAAATTCCAAGTAAGGACTTAAAACCTCATGTCATGTATTCATTAATTATGGTTTTGCATATTTTGTTGGAGATTAGGTAAAAGTATTTCTCTAACGAAATTTAATGTACGACAAAGATTCAAAATATCATTATAAAAGTTTTGGTTATATAATGTTTAAATTCTAAAGCAAATGAAACATATTTAATTAAAAATGAAGAGCAGCATTAGAAAAGTAAGTAAGTATTTATTAAAGTTGCATTACAAAGCAACACAAGGGCTATTATCGATGTACCTCGCAATTGTGAACCATGGTCAAATGATGCGGGTGATACCTTAGATTGTACGTCTTTTTCGAACTTCCACTTACTCCAACGGGAGGACACTGAATTTCTAAACTTGCATCCTATCTTCTACACGGTAGGTTTTTAGTGGTACTAGTCTCAAAAGCATGGCACGACGCCTACGAGTCCGTGACAGTAAGCACAAAGGAATCACTGCCTGCGAGTGAGAAAATATTAAGGTATCCGTACACCTTCGAAGAACATTTTTTTAAAAACTGTAATATTTGCTATTAAAATATTTTTTACTGATGAAATATAACTTAAAACTATGAAAAATACATTTAATATGTTACTTGTAGTACATAAAAATTTTTTAGGGAGTAAAGCATAGTGTAAATAGTAATTAAATTGATTATTAGAATAACGCACATAACTCAAATGTAAACAAAAATATCCCTTTTCTGTAAATTTGATGATGATCATTATAACATTTTTTAGAGCTGGTACTATTTTCCTGATGATAATCAATTTATTACAATTTTTATCAAGTTTCGAGTAAAAGAACATTGAAAAATCCTTAAAAAATTATTACGAGCATGATATATACCTTAGTTACTAAAAACATATCAACTATATAATTATGAAAGTAGTAGGGGTTCTTTAAATCTATAAAACAAATATATTTATAAAATTTGAACTAATTTGGTTCACAACTTTTTCTGATATTTACGTTGTCAGATGTCAATACGTTAAACAAATTCATTTTGAGATAAATCAGAAATAAACTTTGAACTGCAAATTTTAATATTAAACACAATTTGATATACTTAAAATGCTCCTGATTTATAAATAACACCTTCTTTACTCTCTAAAACATTGATTTTTTTCCCTTGTAGCTCTTAAAATTTTTCTACGCTGCCTTACATTTGGTGTTGAATGTCGTTCTACGTCGTTAATTCTATTGATGTCAAGATGTTTGTATGCTTTTAAAGTAAAATAACCAGGAGTTATATTAAGTTTTTAAAAAATTTCAACACAACCCTTGTATCCATCATTAAATTGGATCACAGCATCCAATGCACCAGATTTTAAAATTTTGAGGCACACGAAAACTTCCTTGGGTACTCTCTGCCATATAAACGCCATTTAAACACTCGTTTGAATTTTGTGTTTTGCCATGCAGACATTTAGTAAGCAGTTCTTTGGTACACAACTCTAAATATGTAGGCTTAATCGTGTTTAGTACTTCATTTGATAAGCCTTTATATTTTTCGTTTGGCTTTTTGCCACAAGACAGTGCTCGCTGGTAGTAGCACCAACTATCTTTTCCGATGGGACACTGCCCATGCATCTGTTTCTCGACACTTGATGAGCAATGAAACAAAGCCGCAATAACATTTTGCTGAAGACCGGATAGGTTTCCAACATTGCTACGAACAGCAATCTCATAATAGTTTTGCAATCGGTCAATAAAAGAGTCGGTGAGTTTGCCTTTACCAGACAGATTTTTATTTTTAGACTTTAGTTTGCGCAATATCGCACCTACTCTCTTTTGAACATGACCAATGCATTCATATTTTGTGACGCTATCCTTCCCATAAGTATCTTTGACACTGATAAAGCCCTTAGAGTCCCCGTCACCATAATAATGAGCATATTTAAGGCCTCGTTTGACAATAGAACGTTGGAAGATTCTCGTAGCACCAACAGCTTACATTTTTAACGCAGAACCTTGAAAATTGCTATGGCACACGTGATCTGCTGCAAAAGTTTCCGACTCAATGCTTCTAGGCATTTTAGAAATCTTTCTGCAGGTGGGACAATATGACGAACTTATTTCAATGTCTACTACCTTACCAGTGTCAACTGACAAAGCTGCGACACACCCATTCATGGAAGAGTAACCTCTACGCTGCCATGTTCCATCAACTGAAATGCCACATTCAACAATTTTATTTTTAGTAGGATGTAGCACTAACAGTTCAGAAGCTGCTTTTTGCATTGATAGTTCACTAACTTCTGAGTTCACTAACATGAGTTTATTCTCATGATTAGTGTACCTAGTTTTACTGAGCCTGGGTAAATTTAACGTACCACATAATTTAAACCCAGCAGAAAAACATTTCCCAATTTGTCTCATACCATACACAAATCTTGTATTTACTTCAGGACAGTTTAAAGTTTTCTTTGAACTAGAAAACCCCGAGTAAAAGTCACAATGTTTACACCTGATAACAAAATTTGAGCACAAACCATATGTGGAATCCTCAGAAAGCAGGATACCTTCTTCGAAACATCTTGGGCAGCAAAGTTGTAAAAACAAATTTAAAAGAGGACTTCCATATCAATTATTCTGTTACCAGTAAGTGGTTTACGTTGATATTCTGCTATTTCTTCATCAAAGGCAACAGGTATTTAATTTTTGAAGAACTGGCGTTGGTGGATGTTGCGCTGCTATTTTTTGAATGTTTAATGGTAGATCCATTTACTAGACATTGGCGTTTTCTCTTTGCACTAACTCTACGTTTAGCATTACCCATTTTAAATGACAAAAATTAAAATTTTCTGCTATAAAAAGGATTAAACAAAAGCTTATAAAGAGCTACGCAATCATAAGCAAATGTAAACAAACAGTAAAGCACTCTATTTTCTTGCCAGATTCTAGATAAAAATATAAATAAAAACCTGTTGCCAATTATATTCTTGATAATTCTGAAAACTCAAATTCATATTTTAAAAAGTTTAAATTTCTTACTATTGCATATTTAAACGATACTTTGAAAAATAAAAATGTCAACAAACATTTTTTTCTACTTCGCAATGCAGACTTGTACTTCCGGGTTCAAAAAGGTGCTATCGAATGAAACTCAAATCCCCATAACTTAAGTTCTAAATAAGATAGAAACAAAATTTAAACACCATTTTAAAGAAAAAAGTAAAGTTCATATTTTCAAATAACATTTAAATTAAAAAATCGAAAAATTTGACGAAAATGACGTTTTGAAGGTGTACGGATACCTTAACGCCACACTGTGTGTTCAGCTACACGATGGCTTTTGGCGACGGACCTCGTAATTTTGAACCATGGTCAAGTGACGAGGAAGACACCATAGCTTGCAACCCTTTCTCCTACTAATCTAACTACCACATCACACCAATGGGAGGGCGTTTGAGCTATCACCAGATTTAACGTTCATCGCTCCCTTACACGGCGAGACTTTAGTAGTACTGGACTCGAACTCGTGACATGCCTGCCATGATCTGATACCTTGAATACTGGGCTACCGCAGCCCAATCACGTTCTGCAATATCAGAAAAAAGAAACACGATTAACTCGTAGTTCAGATGTGTGATCGCTGTGAAATGCAGTTAAATTTAAATAACAATTTTGGATCTGTTGCCTAATAGAATAGAGAACAACTTTAACTACGGAAAATAGCTATCGCTACTGAATGAACAAAAGAAAAAAAATGCCATGACTGATTATCCGATTGTGGAATCGCTTTTTATCGTACAGTGTTGAACTATGTTAATCTTAAGATTAATAAAAAAAAATTTTGCGGTCATTTCGAAATTTAAAAAAGATACAGGGAATTAATTTTATCATAGCAATAATTATTAGTGATCAGGCATATTTCCATTTGATTTTTTCCCGAAAAATACCATATTATTAAAAAAAATCGAAAGTTTAATAGAAAATATATACATATTCATTTCTAGAGAGTTTCTTTCTATTAACATGGAAACCTCATTCTAGTGTTTACACTAAATTAGCTTCAAATCAATAGTTTAAATACATAACGATAATTATAAATTAAGTATTTTTATATATAATACTGTATATTTATTTATATTATCAACAAATAAGATGAAGGTTGAATGCATTCAGAAAATACCGTAAGCAATATCACCTACACTATTTTTAAGAGGATGTAAGTTTCTTAGGAAAATAAAAAACTTCTAATCAGTAATGATAATTTGTTGTTAAAAAGTAAATTCTTTACTTCTTCAATCTTCTTAACTGATAAGTGCTTTGAATTCATTTAAATTTAGTTGTAAATTTTTACATACTGAGCTGTTAAGACATTTATTTTTTACGATTTGTTGATCTGTATCAATGAGAAATACTAAGTCTCTCTTTGAAAAAAATCTTCCATTATAGTCACACTGTTAATAATTTATTTTAAAAGCTATTAAGAAGATAGACCATGTTAGTTATATGATTTAATATTCTGCAAAAACATCTTGTTTCCGTAGTGTATTTCCCCCCTTAAAACTTGAGAAAAAATTATACAATTAGAAGAAGTGCTTTTTGTTAATCATTTACAAAGATTTAAGTGACTCTTCAATTAATTTGAAACACTTTACATCATAGTTTTACGAGAACTTTTAGAAAAACCTCAAATAAATAGAGTATCCTCATGTAATTACCAACTAAATTAATGAATGAATAAGCAAGAAATAACTGGAGCAATTATCTTAATTAAGAACTATCGCTTCTGTCTCTTGCCTCTTTTGTAAAAATAATAAGGTTGCAAGAATAAAAACTGTAAGAATTTCTTTTAACGTACCACAAATGTTCTGATCGCTGGCTCTTAATAAAATTTCATTAAAAGATAACAAAAAGTGGAAAGAAGACAAAAAAGTCGAAAACAACGTTTGAAAAAAGATATGAGGAGAAAAAAAAATTAACGAAGAGTAAAAAGTCGAATCTCAAGAAAGAATAATGGTAAAAAAAAGGAAAAAAAAAAAAGAAACACTGTCAAGAGAGTGGGTGGCGAAGAATCTCTTGCTTTCTGCTCTCAGCAAAGCAGCACAGAAAGTAAAGCATAAAAAATGAAATAAGCCCAACTGGTGAGAAATTTATGCAAAGAGATAAAACTCCTCAGAGAACATCTAGATAGGACATTTTATTTGGTGTCAAAAAATTTGAAGAGTTTTGATTTATAACAGGTAAAAAAAGAGTGGGAAGATGTCACAACTTGCAAAATCAATTCTAAAAATATTTACATTATCTTATCATACCCAAGTGTATCATTTAAAATTGTCAGAAGTTTTAGAAGCAGATTAGAGAGAGAGAGAGAGACTTTTAAATTAAATGGAAATATAATGGGGTTATCAAAAGTCGTATTAAAAACTAATTTGCAGGTATTGAATTTAAATAATTGGGTTTTTTTTATATCTTGTATGAATTGAAAATGAATTGAAATCTTTAATTCAGTTCTATTGATGAATTAATTAGTCTTTTAGATTATTAATGGAGTTTTAAAAAATGATGTACGTTTTCTTGAAATAACAAGTATCATTTTTGTGAGCATGTCAACACAAATTTTACACTAAAATTCAAACTTTAAGGTTTTTTTCAATTTTTTTCTACCTGTTTTAGTCTAAGTCGTAAGTCCTCTTAACGTAACTAGATTTTTTTGTAATTTTAAAATACTATTACATGATACGGTTAAAAACATGTCAAATATTCTGCTCACCATTTTCACATAACACTAAAGCAGTGTTTCTCAAACTGTGGGGCGCGCCCCTAGAGGGGCGTGATAACCCTACAAGGGGGTGCGAGTATATTGAAAAGTCGAAAACAAAAGATTATTTTTAAAAAAATTTAATTTACTAAAAGGAAACAAAACAAAATACAATCAGACATTAAAAATAAAGTACACATTTACACTAATATAATGCACTTATGAATGTCTCAATACTACACATTGTGTCTCATAATTAATTTAACAGTACTAAGCTAAGATCAAACTTAATAACTGTCAAAGACCCTATAGGCATGTCATAAAATTATATAGAAAATGTAATACTTATTTTGATAATTTGTACGGTTTATAATTAAAGTCATATTGTAGCTTTATGTCAAAGCATATTATTATTGAATTCAATACAAAGATAGTGCATGGAGGGGGCGCGAGGAAAATTTTGATTGAAAATTGAGGCGGAAGTACAGAAAGTTTGAGAAGCACTGCTCTAAAGCCATAATTGTCACTCATCAATCTGCTTAGACATTTATCAATACATATATATATTTTCATTTCCTAAATTTTCCCCAAGTTTCAATTGCTTGAACTAGTGAAGATAGAATATTATTATTAAGTTAGAAAATCATCATACTGAATACTTACAGGAATTTAAAGGGCATCATAAAATTTTCATGTATTTGTATATTGACTTCTTAATTTGACTTTCTTGTTTCACTGTTTAAAAATATATTTTAAAAACGGGATATTTTTAAGGTATATTGTTGAATACACATATGTTAGAATAAAAACATTAATGGTCAAAGAACGAACGTTCTACACAAAATTTCCAATCATGTTTTGATTAGTAAGTAGTATAATTTCCTGTTATAAGTACTTCATAGCACAAATACTATTTAAAAGTATTTTTATCATATTATTACGTATAAAGGATTTGGTAATATATTTAAACCTTTTAAAGTTTCAATAAGTTGAAAGAACTTTAAAATGATATATTAATAAACTAAGTTTTAAGGTGATGAAAAGGAATATATTGAGAGAATTATTAATTAATGTGATTAGTGAATAATTTTTAAGGTCGTGATTTTAAATTACATCTATTTATTCATCTAATAATTTTAGAGATACTTGAAAATTTTATTTGGTTATAAATATCGTATATAATCCGGTGTATAATAGGCTTTTTAACACAAAAAATATGATATAAATTAACGAGTGCGCATTATACACTGGATATAAAAAAATGTTAGCTTTAAAATTTAAGTAAAGATGAGTGTAAAGAAAGTAGATTTCTTCATGTGTCGTAATACTGTATATTTAAAGGAAATGACATACGTAATGAACTTTCATTATTGGATAATAAAAAAAGTTCGTCGTGTACGCTTTTCGATATATCTCCAAGCACATCATCGAATCCGGTTTCCTTTTTCCCATCACTGTTACTTTTATTAATAAATAAGTAATAAACTTCCGTTTCATCTCTACATTGTTAAATATATTACATTTTTTCTACTGACTATATAATTATGTGAGGTTTAATTTCGTTTTCTACTCTTATCATCTACATACACTATATAAAGATATCAAAAGATAAAATCGTTCAACATACACATTTCGGATTTCTCCGTAAAAATAGTTGCGTGTTATTCGGTGAATATTCCGAAAACTTAAGAAGATGTAGTTTTAAAGTATGGCTGCGAGCGTTTTACATCAGAATATACGGTAGTTACTTTAATACGATCTAACATGTCTAAATATAATTAATTATATGAAGCCCATGATTCATTCTTAAAGTTACTAAAAGCTTACCTAAATTCTACAGCATTTAAGAAGCGTAAGTGTTACACTTATATTGCGATATATTCTGACTAAATTTTTTTCAGAAGGATTTTCGGATGCTTTTCTATTATGCTTAATGTTAATCAATCAATGCGAGTTATACAAAATTATTATGCATAACACCATTCTAAAGAGAATTGTAACATTTCAAATATGCATTCAAGTATATATAGTTTATGAAATTCTAGCTGATATTTTTTTTCAGATAACTCATAACATATTTTTAAAAATAATGATAAAAGTCTAGATGCTTTTATGTATCTTAAATATGCCGAAATAAAAATTTATGAAAATAAAAGCAATGAATCCAAATAAATTTTTTTTATAAAGAAGAAAAAGATACAAATTATGAAATAATTTTTGAGTCATTTTAAAATTCAGCGTTTCTCCGTCAATTTCTTTCGAATTTCTTTTAAGTTAAAAATCAAATAAACTTGTGAGTTATTTCTGGTGCATTTCCATAATTGCTGATGATAATAGATTAATCAAGAGAAAAAATAACTCTAACTTTAAATTTATTTAATTTTATGACGTGAATGAGACGTCATTACAGTTCTCTTAATGTGAATAAATATTTTAAGCATTATTTAATGGTAGACATTCTAACTAATTGATGAATCCTTTTAACTTTCAATCTAATATTTAAGGTAATCGCTTCCATTAAGCGAACTGAAATGGGATTGTAATAAATTTAATTGCTGTCATTTTAACGGGTATTAAATTGCAGCATTTTAAGCTAAAATTGCTTTTACATTTATGGTGCTTGTAATTCTGTTTTATCGTTGAATTCCTTTCTTTGCCAATAAATACATGACTATATCGGAACATTCATTACACAACGCATTAGGTGTTAAGACATAAAGAAAGATTAAGAAAGTTTATCCGTCTTAAGCTCGTGGTAATTTAATGAGAGATTTGAGGAGACTTAATATAATGATTGAATTAGCGTCAGGATTAGAGCTATATAAAAAGATAGTGGTGACAGACCTTGTAGCTTTGAGTCATGTTCAAGTGTTTGGATAAACCTGAAATAGTATCTAACATGTCTAGTTCCCACTTTATTCTACAGAAGGAAATAAGATTAGTTTAAATAATATTTCTAATCAGATGCTAGGCCAATTAACAAATTTTTGGCTCAAAATACTATTAAGTGTGGTTTTCCTATTGGTATACCCTGTACAGTGAGTTTTCAAAAACGACTCCACTTAGGATATAGTGTCTTTATTTCGTTTAATCAGTTTAAAAAGAATAGATTTATATTCATTTATATAATTGCAATACTTTAATACAGAATATATAGATTTTTTGAACTAGGTTTTAGAAATTCATGTATCATAGATTTTAGCCATTGAATTAAAAACATGATTTAAATAAAATTAATATGATGCAATTTGTACTTAAAGAGAATGTATCATTGCTATTACTAATATAAATCATTATGATATCAATGATTATAATATAAATCATTAGAGAAAAGCTTTTTTAAAAAATATATATTATTAAAAATAAATAAATATGCATTTGTAAAATTACATCCCTGTATTTCATATATGAATATCATAGAAAGGTTTTTATTTAGTTTTGAGTGTTTTGAGTTATTATAATGTATAAATGATAATAATATTTGGGATCAATTTAAACTAATATCTATAATAAAAACTTTAAGGTTAAAAAATGTCATTAGAGATCAACTCTTAATTCCATGCAATAACACGATGGTTATTGTTCATGTCCTGCTTCTACAAAAAGTTTTAACATGAGAAATAATTGAAATTAAAAAAGAAACGGGTCCTTAAAATCCTCTATGATGTAATAATTGATAGTAAAGTATGTTCCACCTTTTTTTTTTAAAAAAAATAACTGTATTTCTGTCATTTGTATTATGTACTATTACTACAATTGTGTTATATGAATTGAAACCAAACATTGAAAAGGTTATTCCTTTAGTAATATATACGCATCGTATAAAAGATTCCAAAAATAAATAATTTTAAAAATAATAACAACAATACACAGTTTTATCATCAGAATATTAAATAACGAAATTTTATGAACAGAAAATTTATATTAAAATATCTCTAAACTCTTTCAATGGCTAGGGTTAAATGTATGTTTTTTTCGAATACTAATTCAATTGCTTCTCTTCTGAATAGTGGAAAACCGTACACTGGCAGCATATCATTTGTGCTTTATGTTAACGCATATATTTTCTATATCCTTTATGATTTTAATATCTTTAAAAGTCAAAATGATCGAGGTATAAACATTGATTTACTTACCAATATTCAATTTTAACAAAGTCTAAACGAAAGGGGTCTATAAAAGTGGTAATTTTATAAATTGTAAGAGGGAGTATCTATCTTACATTCTGTATTACAATATCACATTTAAAATAAAAATTAAGTTTTTAGTCATAATGTGAAAATACCATAAATATTTGCGAAAGTAAATTTTTTTAAATATTTACGTTAAATCAAAAGTTTTATGAAATTCCACCTGCTAATGTACAATAGGAATTGTTACCTTTTCTTTCACTTTTCATTACAAATATGAGTTAGCAACATAAAAAAAATAATTTCGAAACATGATTTACAAATAGTTTGCTATGTTTTGACCTTTATACTAACTATACCTCTTGATTAGCTAAAACTTGAAAAAAAAACCCAGTTTAGAAGTGTAATGAGAAACAATGTAAGAAATTCGGAAAAATGGTCTTAGATAATTTACACACACATATTATGAATGAACTATTTAGTACATTTATAATGATAAATGTACATTAAAATTAAGAATAACAGTAGTTCAAATCATGTGTATGAAAGTCATAAATTGCAAACACTATGTGAAAAGAAATTTTCTGAAGTTATTTATTATATGATTTATGAAATTTTAATTATTAAGTTTAAATGCGATTTGTTTGTAAAAAAATAGTTATTGAGCTTATAAAATAATTTTAAGTTAAAATATAAGCAACAGTCTTGATAAGCATTCTACAAACAAAAAAAACTCTTTATGATATTTTTAGTAAACAATGTGGTTGTAATTTTCTTAAAATAATGCAATAGTAAAATTTTCAAAACAATGAAAAAAAATGAAATAATCTTTTTGCTATACTTTTCCTCTACTTCATTAAATTTTAAGTAATTTATACAATATTTGTAGCTTATCATCTTCATTAACAGAATATGTATTTAAAATAAAATAGTTTTACTTCATTTATTCCTCATTAATTTCTTTTTATTTACTTCTCTGATATTTTTTAATCTACTTCTCTGATATTTTTTAATTTAAAGTAAATATTTCTCTTTAAAAACGTTAAAAATATTTTATAGCTCGTGTGTTTCCTAAACATTTATCGATAGTCAAAAAAATTTGCAAGTGAAATGAAACTTTGATACATTTGATAGTAATAGAATAATATGTATTTGAATAGAGAAAATAATTTTTTGCATAAAGATATATGGATCAAAAGGATGTATTGATATTTTAATTGTTTATTTTTCTGCCATAGTTTTAAAAAAATTAATTATAGCTAAGAATAAAATTAGCTTGCAAAATATAAAGGACAGTTAAGAAAATTTGACCAATTATAAAATCATTTTTCAAAACAAGTTGATATTTAAAGGAATTTCTGGTAATTGAAGAAAAAGCTGTGAGAGAATTCAAGCGAAGTGTTCCTTTAAACTTAAAACACTTAAGCAAGAAAAACTTTACATGAAAGATAGGGAATATTTTTACACCATCCTATGCTATTTAAAATCAGAAAATTCCAATAAAAAGATTAGCTTAAATCCTAATATTATTAACTTAGTTAAAGTATTAAATTTCTTGAATATGTGTTCAACTTAATCTTAGGAGATGCGTAATTTTATTTAACAAACTGACTTCACGTTAATTATTGAATTAAAAGGCTGAAAAATTGTTTATTAGTTGTATTTTTTATTAAAAAAAAGAGAAAACGTACTATGATAAATTAAAATTGTGGTTTCCTTATTAAACAAATGCATATCTATCTTTCAAATACTCACAAATGTATTGAAATAACATTAAAAAATGCGTAACGTAAATAATCATCAAAGGAGCTGACTTGAGTATAAAACAAGTTCTTTAACATAAATTATACCAAAATAAAAACTTTACATTGTATTTGAATTAATATAATACATATCTTAAGTACTTTTTTTCTTTCCCAAAGAAGCGTCGCGTAGAACAAAAAGTATTGTTACGTAGATCCGGTTTCAAGGATTTTTTGAAAAACAGTCTCAAAGAAAAGTAGCAGCTCTCTTAAAGAGTGAGGAGAATTTATTATCGGAAATCCAATTCTTGAAATACAGGATTCCGCAGCAATATTCTCTGAGTAAATCTCCGAAGGTCTTCACACCTCCAACAGCAGTCAAACACAATTATGAGTGTTTAAAATACGCGTATGTAAAAGATTATTCACAAGCACAGCCGAGCTAATCAAAACAATGCTCACTACTCGCTGTTTGAATCAAGACTGATTGGTTGCGGCTGGCTCTGCTCTATTTATAAACCCGGTGAAAACTTCCAGAAAAATCCGTACGCGTCATTAATCATGAAATTAATGGAGAAATTTCTAGAAGAACCCAGAGGGTCCCAAATTCGCCAACATGGTCACCAATGACTCCAAAATGGTCGACAAAGTCGCCAAATTGGCCGCCAAAAATGATACCAACTTGGCTCTATCACCAAGATTTCACCAAGTTCTCATAGAATCGCCACTATAGCGTAAGAGATGGCGTTTGCTTATAATACTATTTTAACACATAAAATAAATATAACGTAGAGTAATATAAATGCTTTAGACATCCAAATACAAATTATTTACACTACAAAAATTCGTAACAGTATTATATTCAGTGGTATGCAGTCTTATAAAAAAAATTACTAAGTTATTTTTGACGAAAATATATTTTAAATTAATTAAAAGAAACGATTTGGTCTTTCTAAAAAATAAACGAAAGAAGAGGAATAGTGTATTTCATGTCAGTTAATAAACAAAATCATTAGTATGAGATGTGCGAAAGTTGTGTTGAATTTATAATACTTCTAAGAATGTTTGTAATTTAATATGCTTTTGTTTTGTTTTCAAAATTCTGTGTATAAAAAAAGTACAATCAGGATTTGGTACCTTCAAAATATGCAAATAAATTACATTTTATAAATCTTAGATATTTGTTTTGATAATTTGAAAAAAATTCTAGGTAATATTCTTGTTAACCCTCCAACCGGACAGCACGGATTTTTCCGCCCTACTAGAGAGGCTTCGAAAACGGACTACACTGATTTTTTCGTAAGGCAGGGGACTCACCAAAAATGAACCAAACTGATTTTTTCCTCCTCAAGTAATGTGTTCAAAAACGGTAAAGTCGTGTTTTTCCGAATTCTTCCCCCCCCCTTTAAAGGTTTAGTATCTTGAAAGATAATTAGAGACGGTCGGGGAGACACAATGGACATTGAGGGGAAGTTTTATGGCTCACGGCGAGACCGGTTCCTGTAGCAATCGTAAAAAACTGGAAAGAATTTCTTTAAACTTTAAAGTGTACGGAAATAATTGCAAGTCAACGAGTTGAGAATTCTCATTTTTTCTTTACCTTAAAATTCTCAAATGGAATTAAGTTGTTATAATGTATGTCTAAGTTTTTAAAAAATATCTGTAGTATTTAAATTCAAATTATATATTAAAACATTGAGGATAATTTACTGTTTCATTTTTCTTATTTTAATCAATACTTTCAGGGATTTTTTTAAAAATGATTATTTTGTTATGTGTCAAAAAATAAAAAAAGGTTCAAAATTTAAAATCTTTTAAAATTTCGGACACTTCTAAACATGAATAATTTTTAAGCTTCTGTATTACATTATTTGCAAAAAATTTTTATGCATTGTTAAAAAAAACCTATTTAAATCTTTTAGTTTTTCATAATTTTAAAGCCAGGTATTCAGGGCATCTTACATAGAATCCCTTGTTTTGTATTGTTCAGATAACAAATTATATTTGAATTTTGAATGTCTGAACATTAATTTCATTCAAAGAGAACTTTAACTACAAGTTTATATTTTTGAACTTGAATCTTCAAATAAAGAGTATTTAAAAGCATCTGGACAAATGTACAGTTAACATTTGCGCATATAAATAAATATAAAGATCCTTTTTAAATTCAAGTTAAAAAAATATATATTTATGCATAATCCCTCATCATTCATGTTCCATTAGTGGTTGACTGAAGAAAAGGTTATTAAAATTTGGAAATTTTTATAATCTTAACCATGCAAAACTACGAATTTTGTATTAGCTCCACTGAAATTCTGCATTGGAATTTCGAAAAAGATATTTATGCGTGTCTCACATACTCAGTTGAAAAACATATATTTACCATAAATACTAATAATTCTTTGGATATTTAAAATTATCATTAGATTAATTTTTTAATATATTATATATATATATATATATATATATATATATATATATATATATATATATTCGACTTCTAATATTTTTTCAATTATTCCTTAAATTTCACATAATTTAATTGAGGGGATATTAAAGTCGCACTCTCACTCTTCTCTACTCAACTACTTGAGGGCTTTTAGCGACGGACCTGTGGCCGGGGTACCAGGTGGTCAAGGTATCGAATCATGATTGGCATGTCTCGGGTTCGAGCCCAGTGCCACAAAAGACCCGCCGTGTAGGGCGCGATGCACGTTAAATCTATCGAGAGCTGAAATGTCCTCTAGTTGGTGTGGTGTGGTAGTTAGGAGAGGGTGGTGCCAGCTCAGGTGTCGCCCTCATCATTTGACCATGCTTCAAAATTACGAGGTCCATCACTAAAAGCCCTCGTGTAGCTGAACAGTGCGACGTTAATATTCACTCACTTGGCGACGGACCTCGTAATTTTAAACCATGGTCAAGTGACGAGGACGAAGTGACGAGCATCGCTCCCTTACACGGTGGATCTTCAGTGGTGCTGGGGTCGAACTCATGACACGCCAGCTACGAGTCCGTTACTTTGACCATTAGGCGACCGCGGCCTCACAATGTGGTTGAAAACTGCATGTTATGAGTAAAAATATGCTGAAACATTTGATGAACTTATAATAGATTTTTGCATAGAAGATAGATGTGTGATATGCTTAAATGACAATATGTAAAAGTTATGAGAATATAGATCACAATTTTTGAAAAATTCAATTTAAGTTTCAGTTTGAAACTTATTCGTTTTTCGCATTTAAGGGGTCATATACCTTTTAAAATTTCCTGAAAATCGATTTTTTTATTATTATTTTATTTTATAGAGTAAACCTTTCTTAGTGTTCTAAAAGAAACCGCATGCAGATATTCCCAATAGAACGGACGTTATTAAGAAAATAAAAAGAGTAGAAAAGGCGATTTACATATTGTTTACATTTTGGCTCAGGGTGACAGCTGTCATGTCGCTGGTGACAGCTGCGTTTCTCTGTTTCTAATATTTTCATTCTAATTATTATCAAATGCTTGAATCTAAGCCTCAAATATTAATATTGTTGTTCTGAATATATTAACTACAACTTCTACTAACTTTATAAACTTCTACTTCTACTTTGTTTTGATAAAGTGAATCTTGAATTTATACTCGCTCGTTTTTGATTTTCATACCGTATCTTATTCTAAGATAAGTTTTAGGAAAAGTATTATTTTTGTTATAAACTTGTGAAGGATGAATTCGACTGAATCTGCTAAAAGACCATCTGGTAAACGTCCAAAAAAAGGAAGTTTACTGGTAATATGCATACGAGATGCAAAGCTGTACACAGTGTGGATGAATCACTAAACAACAGTGCATCTGGAAAAAAGATTCGACTGCAAGATGTTCATTCATCTTTTATTGAACATGATGACTGTTTTGATGGCTATAGAGTGTTTGATAAAACTATCATGTTTACAAACATTCAAAACTTTGCTTCTTGCAAAAAATGTGGTGGTGATATTAAACTTTCAGAAAATTGTGTTAGAGGTTTGTCTAGTGTTTTTTCGATTGAATGCAAGAACTGTAAAGACTTGTGTTCGTTTAGAAATTCAAAAAATGCTGGGTAAAGAAAAAATATTCCAGAAATAAACAGACGTTTTGTATACGCAATGAGGACAATTGGTCAGGGTCATGCAGCAATGACAACTTTCTGTGGTGTCATGGACTTTCCTCCTCCAGTTGCTGAAAAATCCTATAATAACATTATAAACAAACTACAATTGTGTAGTAAAGAAGTCACAGAAGCTTCAATGCAAAGTGCAGCTTTGGAAGAGGTAACTTTGACAAATTCTTCCGATATAATAATTAGTGGAGAAGGAACATGGAAAACCCGTGGCTATTCTTCTCGTGTTGGTGTGTGTGCTGTTATAGAGACAAAACAGGAAAGTGTATTGATGCGGAAGTGATGTCTTCTTTTCTGTAAAGGATGTGATTCTTGGAAACGAAGAAAGGGGTCACCTGCTTACAAAAAGTGGAAAATTCTTCACGTTAAAGAATGTTTGAAGAACCACAATGGTTCAGCTGGCATGATGGAGACTGTGGGAATGGTTCGTATATTTCAGCGTTCATTAAGTCATCGTTCTGTGAGATATCTTACATCGGGGATGGCGATTCCAAAACATTCTCATCTATTACTGCATCCAATCCGTATGGAGAAGATATCACAGTTTCAAAAATTGAATGTGTTGGACATGTTCAAAAAGAATGGGAACTCGTTTACGAAAATTAAAACAAATGAGCTCCAAACTCAGTGATGGGAAGTCGATTGGGGGAAAGGGAAGGTTGACCGACAGAATGATCGACTTAATTACAACGTACTATGGAAATGCAATCCGACAAAATAAAACATGCCTGTCAGATATGCGAAAAGCTGTTTGGGCTGTATATTTCCATATACGTTCAAGCAACGAAGAACCATTGCACAGTTTTTGTCCCGTAGGTCCTAATTCTTGGTGTAAATATCAAAATCAAGTAGTAGAGGGCAGTGTGGAAACTTTTAGACACAGTAACAAATTGCCAGTGGCAGTAATGGATGCCATAAAACCTGTGTTTAATGATCTATCACAACCTAAACTTCTACAAAAATGTCTAGGGGTAAAACCCAAAATAATAATGAATCCATTAACTCAATATGGAAATTATGCCCAAAAACTTTAGGTTGTGGTAGAAAGATTGTTGATATATCTACAAATGAGGCAATTGTCATTTTTAATGATGGCAATCAAGGCAGACTAAAAATTATGCAATCGCTTGGTCTGACTGTTGGTCAATTTGCACATAAATTTGTTACACTTGTAGATATAAAAAGAATTCAGACTGCAGAAGTACATTTTAATCTCCGCACAAAAGAAGTACGACAGGCTAAAAAGAATGCAATTTAAAACTACTTGTAAGAAATTAACTGAAAAAGAGGGAACATCATATGCATGTGGCGAATTTTTAGCATTTTAGAATCATAGTAATACACTGCATTCATATCACAAATTGTTTAATATTTATAATAAGTAGTTGTTAATTAAGGTATTGATTGTTTTTAAGTAATATTTATAAATTTTTAACTTTATTTTGGAGAAATGAATCACTTTGTTGCATTTTGATTATTTTGTAGCTTTTGATATTGTTTCGATGCTTGTACTGCATTGGTATAATATATGTTTTTAGTTATAATAATTTTAATAAATTGAAGTTTATTGACTAAAAAAACTTCACATTAGTTTTAATTTAAATTTAGTTGTTGTTTGAGTAACCAGAATAATATATATATAAAACTGTGGTAAATTTTACGTTTGATGTCAATTTTCTCAGAACGTCATTTTTACTCATTACGCGCATGATATTTTCAAAACCGTGCCATGGAAAATGATAAAATTTTTACTGTAGATTCTGATCATATCTGTACTTAAAATAACGAACCAGTTTGAATTTTTAATGAAAAATTTAAAATTACAAATATAAAATAGCAAAATTTTTTAAAAATTTTATAGTTAAATTTTAAATTGTTATAGTTTAATAAAAATTTTAAATCAGTGTTTCATGCTTCGTCATTTTAAAGATAACACAATTTCCAACACTGAGCAAAAATTTCATCAAAAAATATTGGTAACTTTTTTTATAAAGCTGCGCGTAATGCATATCACTTGCGAAAAGAAAACAAAAATTTCTTTTGTAATTATCTAATTAAAAATTTATCCTAATTAGCAGTGTGTTTGTTGGTTATGTTTTAAGTAAAGTAATATCTATTTGTTTATTCCTCCAAAATTTACATTCCAGGAAACAATAATAAAAAAATTATAGAGCTTTAAAGAGCTCACTATTTTTAACCATTTTCAACTTTTTAAAAGGTATGTGACCCCTTAATATTAAATATAGTCGCGATAACAAATTAATAGTTTAACGCATTCATAGATTATAAAAAATAAAGGTATAAATGACATTGTTGGGAATAATAAGTTTTTATAGTTTTGAATTCAGACTTCTTTGCAGGAGTGTAGACTATTAAAAGGCTGTTGTAGAAGTTAGAAAACTAATATTTAAAATATATGGAAAACAATATCTGCAATTCCATGATCTTGACGAGTAGAAGACGGCATTTTTACTTAGTAGGGCAGAGTAAGCATAAGGTAGGAGCTTGTGGAGTAAACAACCAGGCCTCTGCAGTTTTGGCAGGTAATGAACTCCCATTTGTTGCTTTCTCAGTAAGGAATATAAAAATAACAAATACAAAAATAAGTCATGTAAAATTTTATATATTTTAATAACAATGAATTGTGAACTTAATTTCCAATTCATTGTCACGAGTTGGCAGTAACTACGGTACTCTATCGACCGTACTTCTTATATATATAAAAGAAGTACGGTTGATAGAGTACCAATAATTTTAACGCAATTTTATATTTCGTTCTCGTAAACTTTACTCCTTTTAAAACATGTATTGCCATAATACTCTCCTTTTGTATATTTATAAAATTTTAAAAATATAATGGTTATCTTACCCAACATTTTAAATCAGGGGCGGCAACTGTGTAGCTAAGACGTGCCAAACCAATCTGTCAGTATCATTCAGCGTGCCACATAGTAGGAAATTTTTGAAATCCTTCGATTCTTACGGTAATATTTGCAGATTTAAATAATAGAGGTAAATAATTTAGATTTACAGTTTTATTTTATATTAATTATATGGATCAATAAAATACATTTATTAACATAAAAATAAACAATATAAAATGTTACTATTTCTTCAACAAAGATAAAAAAAATTAAAAATGTATGTTTCCAACATATTTATTTAAATAAGAAATAGACAAATTGAAATATAAATTATTCCCTTCATTACAGTTAAATAAAAATTGTAATGCGAATTAACTCTTTCACCACTCTTCTTTCATATCGCAAAACCAGGGGTATAATGCGTGACACGATTCTGAGCATTCAGTTGTTTAACAATTTCTTTGCGGAGTCGAAATATTTTTCACATTAGGAAAGATTTTTTACATTGATATGCCGAATCATAAGTGGAAAGCAGAGTACATGCAATTTTCTTTTTTCAACAATTAAATCCCCTAGCAATAACATTCAATTATTTACAAAATAGCTGTAAATTTATCCTTAGAATTATTTTACAGATTATTTTGTAGTTCCATAAATATCCATAACTCTCTCTCAGAAGATGTTTGTCAAAAAAGGTCTATTATCAACTTCCATCCACTCAAGAATTGACAAATTTGTAGAGTAGTGCTGAGTGCTACTAAGAATTGTACCACGTGCCACAGGTCCATAGATTGCCGACACGTTTTAAATGTTCTTATTAACTAACCATCTCCTATTCAAACACAATTTATATGATAAAAAAGGGTTTTCATTCATTTTGTAGGGAATTGTATTAGATTCAACCATAAATAATTTTTGTATCAAAAAAAAGTACATTGTTTCGGGGATCCCCTTAGAGCAAAAATAAAAGGAATTTGACATAATTATAGTAAGTTTCTCTAAAAGGGGAAACGATCACTTTCAAAATACACTGCATAAAGTGGTTTTAGGTGTACGAAGTTATATTCACTATTATTCCTAAAATAAATTTTGATATTTTGGTTTTTCGTTAAGTTTTGAAGTTATTTCTTCAAATATACTTCTCCATTACATTTCTTTCAAACTTGTTATTTTCTTTTGCGGCCACGGTAGCCTGATGGTCGTGGTTATGAACTCGTGTCCAGCGTTCGAGCTCTGGTACCACAAAAGTTTAGCGTTGAAGAGGAGCTGATGTATGTTAAACACGTCGACGTCGAAAGTCCTCACGTTGATGTGATGTGGAAGTTTGGAAGGGGAGTTATCAGCTCAGATATCGTCCTCGTCACTTAACCGCGGTTCAAAATTATACGTAGTCGCTCGTCAGTAGCCACCGTGTTGACTTAGAATGCAATATAAACCCTTGACGTGTGCTCTTGAGTTAATTCGAGTACGCTAAACAGTTCCAAATATGCACATTAGATATAATTCAAACGAGGTCGCATTTTATGCTGCTGTAATTTTCTCACTCAAATATCAGCGAGCGCCGTCTGCACTCGTGATATTTGACTGTTGTTTTTATATTTACGATTTAGTCGTGAAACATCAAAAACTTGGATAAAATATTTGTATAAGAAATTAAGGAAAAGAAATACTTAGATTTTAGAAGTAAATTACTAGAAAATTTACATAAAGTTATTACTATGAAACAAATATTATCAGTAGAATCCGAAAACTTTGCCATTTCATTGCGTATTCAAAGATTTGAACGTCGAGATAGATAAGCTTTGAACATAAAAGATTTACTGATGTTTTATCTGACGTGTAAATTTTAACTGAAAGCCGTGGTGTTTAATAATAACAGCATGGAGGGTGTTGATACATCAGATCAGTGTCTATCTTACTATCCTGTTGCCCGAAATCAACAGCGAAAATACTACAAGAAGATTTTTCGACATTTGTTAAATCAAATTGTGTGGAATTCCTTCGTTATCTTTAAAAAAATGGCGGGATTTTAAATCATATTGGTTTTCGAATGAAAGTGAGAGAACAATTGATAGAAGAAGGAGGTAGTGATTCTAGTTCTCGAAACTTTGTTTCCCCTAAAATTTCTGAAAATGTAGTCCGCTTGATTGGAAGGCACTTCCCTTCATATGTAGAAAGTGACTGTTCAAAAAAAAAAAAAAAAAAACACCGCGAAAATGTGTGGTATGCAACCTTAAGATAAATGATAATGGAAAACGCATTCGAAAAGAAACTCGTTTTCAATGTAAAGACTGTAATGTTGGACTGTGTGAAGTGCCGTGTTTCGAAAAATATCACACTGTGACATTTCTATAAAAGATATGTATGTGTCTCTTTCTCATACTTCTTTGATATTTTTTGCTGTTTATACCTGTTAAAATTATTTTTTATAAAAGGTTTTTTGTAATTAATTGTAAATTGAATAAAACCTTTTCTTACAATTATATGTATTTGAGGATGAAATCTGATTTACTTTATTCAGGAAATTTTTAGTAAATTTCATTTTCTTTGCCAACTTATTTCTTTTAAAACATGCATATTTGTGTATTATATAATTAAATTTCTAATTATCTAAAATTATGTCTGGCTTTTTTCTTCATTAAAATCTTTCAGGATTTTACAAAATATCTTGCCATTATTCATTATGTACTTAATAAGGAAAATATATCTAAATATAAATAATTTCTGGCCTAATAAACATATAATTGTTTTTAGCTACAGTTTGGAAAATGCATTGAAATTTGTATCGGGACAGGATTTTAACATATTATGAATGTGAATTTGACTGCCACTATGTTATGTATTTATCTTTCATTCTTTTTACAGTATGAGTAGAAGTCGTAAACAGTTTTGTCACAGTAAAATTAATTTTTGTTTTATATTCAAATTATACTATTATATTGATTCTGAAAATAATAGGTTAGTTTGACAAGCCATTATTTCACAATTTTAAACCATTGAACAGTTTTGAAATTTTTAAAACTTTTCTAAAATGTTAAATTATTAAAAATATTTAATTAGTGTAAGTGATTAATATTTCTTAGATTATTTTAAACAAAAAGTATAAAATTTAAAATATATCTCTTTGTTGAATTTTAATTATTTTTATGGCTAAACCTGGAAAAAACCCAATTTTTTTTAAATATTAACATTAAGATATTTTTAAAAAAATAACTAGAGCTCTCAGACCTAAATCCATATGAACTTTTATAGAAAATATGTAAGGGAACATTTACAAGATGTTTCAAGACTCTATCTTGAACAGGAAAAACGCCTTAGGGATTAGAAAACACTCTCATCTTCAAAATTAAAAATCTGAGAAAAACATATTTAAAATTTGTAAAGGCATAAAAAAATTCCAATGCCTGTAAAGCTTTAATTTTTTAATCTGTTACTATCCAACCCAACTTATGCTCTACTTGAAAATTCTACTTGAAATAAATCTGACTGAAATATCTTTTTTAATTCAAAATATTCTAAGACATAACATTGATAACAACTGTTAATTTGATCAATTATTCACTTTTATCAGAACCTTATATATTCACAAGAGTTTTAAATGCAAAATATTTATATAGAAATTAGTAGTTATACAAACGTAATCCAGAAATCACCAAGTTTGTAAACAATATCTATTTTTTTCTCAGTTCCCCATCGTGGTAGTTAAGCAAGTTTAAGTTTTTGTTGCATGACTTTAAAATACTGCAGTGTAGTACTACAATAGATTTATTATAATGTAGTTTGTGGTACATCAGGGAAATATTTATAGTTCATTCTGCAACATTTGTATTCTGTAGTCTAATTGTAATATTACCTGAAAAAAGCTGCATTTTAGATTTACCATTTTCAGACATATTCCATCCCTTTCAAGTATTATTTCTCACAGTACCCTGCGTACATTTTGGTCATGGCATTTTTCAAAAGGAAAAAATTAATGAAGACAAAGTATAGAGCTTTTAAATTATATAAACTATGGTTAAAAAATATATTGGTCTTTAAATCAATCTTAATTAATAAATGTGAGAAAACTCAAAAACTTAAAAACATGAACAAACAGAAATGATTTTAGAAATTAAAATTGTAGTTAATAGCCATTTCACACGAAATATTGGATTGTGTTAAAAAATATTTTTAATTAGTTTAATCTAGGAATACAAAAATGCTTTAAAAATGAAACCGAATTTAAAATCAAAACTCAGAAAATTAAAATTTCTTAAAACCTAATTGGTTTTAGATCAGAAATTGAGCAAGTTTTCCAAATATATGAAATATATATTTGCAATAAATTGGGTGAAATTTCTGTTGGCCGTGAAGTGTAGAAAATGTCCATTTCACAATCCTCGCCCTAGGCCACAACTGTGAATGAGAAACCTCCCGTTTCGAAGAACACAGAGCACGAAAAGCAATAAGTTCATCCCCTGCAAACCAATTCAGAACCTCCTGCGGCTTTAACGGGGAAGGCATAAAACTGCGGTGCGTTTTCGAAGCAGTTTGCGAAATTCATCCGAAACCTTTTCGCTACCACTAGCTTTGAAAAAGTAGACCGCTTTCGAAGTGAAATTCAATTAGCGGGTCATCCACTCAGAGGGTTAAATTGTTCCTGCATTTTATGATCTAAAAGTAAATGTTTTTCCTAAATTTAATTTCTATACTATTTTGATAAAATAAACGTATATAGTATGCTGGGAAAGCAAAGCTTATATTAGCAGATATTTTTTGAATCATTTAAATAAAGGGGATATTGTGAGTTTTACAAATTATTCACAAAAAACTGAATTCACAAAAATATTAAATATTAAAGTAAATAATTTTATAAATGAATTTTTATAATAAATATGTTTAAAAATGGATATGCAAAAAATTTTTCGGATTAAGAAAGGTATCCTTTTTGTAGATAAAATAGATTAAAGAAAAATTACACATTTCATCCAACTCCAATTCAATTACTTTCATCCACATAAGTTAATTTCATTGATATATGAATGAGGAATAGCTCAATTAATATAATTTCTAATATTAATCTGTACCCCTAAGACCTTGAGCGTAGAAGGGCTTCAGCCATTAAATCTGCATAGGATCAAAATCCTCACGTTTGTGAGGAAATTCTAGTTTAGATGTTTTCCGCGTCACTTGATCACAGTCAAGAAATACAAGGTCCGTCACCAATATCATCTTCATTGTGCGATATTAATAAAAAAATCGAAACAAACTTAAAATATGATAAATAATTACGATTTGGAACCCTTTTATGATAGATTTAAACTTGAAATTGCATGCCTATTAGAGCAAGAATAAATAAATAAATAAAATTAAAAAAATAAAGTAATTTGTAAAAAGTTTTAAAAAAACACAGCTTGGTTTATGACAAAAAATATTAAAGCCAATAATTTGAAAAATATTTAAAAAGTTTAAAAAATATATAAATAAGTTTAGAATAATTTGAAATATATTTATATTTTTAAATACCTTTTAACATTTGTACAAAAAAAAATGTAAACCATGTTTTATTTTTGAATGAAATTTTAATTCTTTGTGTGTACCAGAAAGAACAGAAAATCCTTATTAAACATTTGTACATTCTTAAGACTTTTCAATAATGATTGTCAAATAAAACTACATTTCATCCAAGTTTGTTTAAAATATTTTTCAATTCATTCTATTATTTAGTACATAATTCTCAGTATTGAAAAATTTTATTTTAACATGAGGCCTTTGTAAGTAAACAGCATTAATTTTTCGATTCAAATAGATTAATATGAAAAAAATATGACAAGTTTATAAGAAATTTCAAAACTTGTATTTTTAAAAATTCTGTAATTTAGTAAAAACAATTCCTTTTCGATATCTTTTTCTGTGCTTTTTGGACTATCTTTTCATGATCTGATATTATTTTAAAAATTTAAACTTACACATTTATAGAACTAAATTAATTTTCCGATAGATTAACTGTGTTATAAAAGCAATCAAATTCAGAAAAAAATTATTCATCGTATATATGGACTTAACTTTATGAAAAAAGGTATATATATATCGCATTTTAAAATTTCTTATACTTCAGCTAAGAAGCTTATTCCATCAGTAATATTCTATATTGCTTTAAGGAATTATTCACTCAAAAAGTTGAGGGGAGATAATTTTTTTTATCTTTAAGAATGTTTTTGTAAGAGATTATATTTTTTTGCTCATCTCATATTAGAAGTTTATATAGACGAATATGTCTACAACATTTCTTTATATATAATATAGAATATTTTCACGAAAGTTATCTCTACTTTCATAAAGAAAAATTTTGCAATCAATTTGATTTGAAAAGGGAAAATATGTATATTCAATAGCTAAAAGTCTGAACTTGAAGATCCATTCTTGTAAAAAAAATAACTTTGATTAATATGAGATAAAAAATTAAATTTACTAACCATTAAATTAATTGAAATGAATTAATTATTTCTTAAAATAGATTATTTTTTATCAATAATATATTAACATACCATTTAAGCAAATAGACTAATATTTACACAAATATTAAATACAAAATTTATAAATTATGAACTTTCACATTATTTAGTGGCTGTATTTCAATTATAAAATGAACAATTAAGCATATACGGTTATAGCTAATCGAAAACTTTAGATGACTTTAAAGCGTTTTAGCAGTTTTGTTTTCAACAGGTAAAACACGTTTAATTTTAGATGATTAAAAATCAATTTTCAAACATGAAAATTCTTCCCTTTCTTCCTTTAGAAAATTGTTAACAAATGGATTTAATTTTTTGATGCTTTTTTTAAAAAATATTTTTACACTTTCCTAGAACTTTATGTCATAAAAATTATGTACTAACTTTACTTTATCATCATAATATTTCTAGGTTTGTAAAAGTCATAGTTTTCCACTTTTTGAAAACAAGTTGCTGCGTTTGAAAATGCTTCAAGAAAAAAAATTTGGGGTTCAAAATATACTCTAAAAATATTTTTAAATGGTTCATTTTAATTGATATTTTCATTAATTTTGTGAAAAATGTGGTTTTACGTGTGATAATGTTCCTTTAAATTTAATGCTAAGTTTGTCTTTATATTAGTTTTAGTCTCAAAGTCAGGATACATTTTGCTATAAAGTTTCACTATTAAGCTCATTTAATTATAAACAGCTATAAATTTAACATACTGCTTGCTTGAAATTTAAAAATGTCTGAAATAAATTTTTATAACATCAAATACAGAGGATTAAGTCAGGAACACATTTGACACTGTAAAAATTCGATTTAATCAAACAGAAATAATTAATACAGCAAAATTTTGTATGTGCTATATGGGATAGAGAAATTTAAAGGTAATATAAACGTTGTAATATTTTCCTATTCAAAATCCATTTTCTATGCGATCCATGCACCATTTTTTCAAGTCGCAAACAATACAGGACAGGAAAAAAAGCCCTGCATGACGGTTCTTAAGAGGACTTGGTACCCTTTGAACAACTTTCTTTATTTGTGTATTTAAAAATTTTGTTTCAGTATTTGGTATAATGCTTCTATTCAAGAAAATGGTACGATATGAAATTTTCACATATTATTCACGCAAATTTAAAAATTTATATTTTTTGAAGAAAATTTGGAAAATTTTAAAATTCTACTCCTTTTGTAAATAATAATTTTTTTATCTGAAATTTTTTTCTTGTATTCTTATGGATCTGTAAACAACTTTAAGGATCGATTTTACAATAACTTAATTCGTTTTCGAGAAAAAAAATAAAACGTTGATATGCATGCTAAAAATCAACAAAAAGCCAATATCTCTTGCATTAAAATTTTTTTTAAAAAAAGTATTCCGTTTATAGTAAAACGGATCCCTAATTTTATTACATGCTTTATATATAACACGCAGAAAAAAATGGAAGTGATTGGTAAATAATTATGGAAGGAGTAGCACTTTGAATGCACTAATGTTTCAAAAAACCCAAACTGAGAAAAACCACTTTAAAGTTTATAATTCTGAAAAAAATTATTATAATAAGTTTAAATAAACTTAAAATACCACTTTAAGATATTATTTATATATTTTTCTTTAAAATAATTGCATTTTTATATTTTTTCAACCCATACGTTTTTATAAATGATCAATTTTTAGAGAGTATTAATTGCACAAGAAAATTCAAGGAAAATGTTAAAAAAATTTTTTTTTTCTGTCACTACAAAAATTTTAGTGTTTTTCTTCTTATAATATTGAAGTGTTATATTTGTATGAAAAACATATCAGGAATAATAACTGAAATTAGGAAATTTTTAATATAGAATGCATTAATTGAAAAATTTTACATGCACACATTTCACGAGGAAAAAAATGACATTATTGTATTGTCTCGGTAATATTCTACTTTATATATTACGCATTCTTTTTTAATGTTATTATTTCCTTTATAAAATAGAATTTTTTTTATCAAAACGCTTTTTTTAGCTTTTTTTTCTAAAAAGGGGGCGTGTCTGAAGTGCCTAATTTGTTTTCAAATGAAGTTTTATTCAACTTCTACCTTTCCAACATGCACAAGTGATATATCAATCAAAAGGAAATAATGCAAAGAATAAGATTAAATAAAAATAAAAAAACGATAGATCACTCAGTTTTGGGGTACCAAGTCCTCTTAATATAGGGATTCCTTTCGTCTCAGTCGTCTAAGGCATGCAAGGCGTACACTTCGGATCCCAGGGTGGCTGGTTCAAATAACACTGCACCCAATCAACACTTAATGTCACTATGGGTCTTCCTCCTCTGTGTTACCAACATCTTGTACCCGAATGCAATCTTTTTAAAAACGGTGCAGACTTCCAGTATCCTCCGCTTCATCAATGTGGCCCTCGAGTCAAAACAATTGTCCATCCCTGATTTGGATAACTTCGTATTTGTGAGCATCAATCTAATTCGTGCACTCAAAACATTAACCATTACACCTTACAGTTGCATTCCCACCCTTCTATCCTTACAATCTCATCTTTTTTTCTTATTTCATATCTATTTCATTCCACTACATATTCCTTTTGAAAGATTAATAAAATAATTTTAAAAAAGACTATTAGACATGAAGGAGATCACAAATATACAGAGAAAAAAATTTAGCATTTTCAACTTCGAGAAATTTATGGGTTCACTGTACAACCAGTGAACAGTAACGGTCCATTTTTCCTACTCAAACAGATCAATCCAAAAAATTATTCAAAATAAAAAAATCTCATATTTTATGACTATAAAACTTTTATATTTTAACGGAATTAGTTTAGCAAAATTAATTTTAAAAGTTTTTAATTATTTTTTTTAAATTTTCTGCACATTAAAAATTTTTAATAACAATTTGTACATAAAACTACATATATTTTGCATTACATACTAAACATTACTTTTATTTCTTAATAAAAAAGTGCTGATACATATAGATTTTCCATCCATAAATATAAAGACAGAATATTTAAATCGATTATGTACACACATGGTCGCATTTAGATATATGAAACATGTGTAGCTCCACAGAATGGCAGAATTTTAGAGTGCGGATAAATATATTTAATTATATATATATAAAAATCCTCACTATAATTTTAAAGAAAATAAACATTTTGCTAAACATGCAATAAGCAAATAGTGCTTCAGAAAGTCAGCTGTTGAAGGAATTTTCGCTTTAGAACGTGCGCCAAGATACTTGCAGTATCCCCTCTTACTGGAATTTGGTTTCGCAGTGAAACCATGAATTTTAACTTCATTTTTCTACTCTTCTGTTTACTTATCAAAATGATAGAAAGTTGTAATTAATAACTAGAAAGAATAATAGTAAGATCGTGAGCTATATTTTAAAAGAACTATTTTTTAAAATGTTTTTAGAGCTAGTGGAATTTGCTTAAGTTAAAGTGACGTCAATATTTTTCTATTAAGGAGATCTCAATCGTTAAATATAGCCATTGTGCTGCTATTTATTTCTAGAAAAAAGAACAAAAAATAAAAAACAGCTCTTATTGGGATAAAAAAAAATTTAAATTTATTTTTTAAAAAAATGTTTAATGTGCGGTTTCGGTGTGAAACCAATGAACGTCAAAGGGTTAAATAGAAAACCCAATTTACAAATCAAGACTTCATTATAAGGTAAAGTTATCATTCAATCAATCAATAAATAGACTTTTCAGAGTTTTATATATATTTTTTTGTTTAAACACCTGAGAATAAAACTGGAAGAAACAAATATCCTTAATGATAGAAATCATAGGATACGAAGGGCGGAAAAATCCACTTAAGGAAAGAAAAGAGAATTCTTTTGATATAGTTACGGAAGAAAATACTTTCTTAAATAGCCGAGAAGTATTTTCAAACTATTAATAGGCATTTAACATCGCCTAAAGTGTTCGTTCACAATTAAGTAATTCAGTGAGTTTTTTTTTTAGAAAAATACTCATTTGGCTTATTAGTAAGAAAGAACAGACAATAAACTAGGAACTAAAAGGAATTTTTTCCCTTCAGAAGACTTCAACAAACTTTTCCACCACCTAATTCAGAAAACTTTTGAATGGAATTATTATTTAAAAAGAGATTTATAATTTAATACATTTCTTTTCCTTTGCTAGGATATAGTTTACTACATAATGTTTCCTGAAACTTTATTTTTAAAAGTATGCTTGATAAAGAAGAGTATTTTTCTTAATAGTCACGGAAAAATAAAAATTTTTTTAAAAAAAATTCGAAGCTAAGCAACCGTTTTTAAGTTTGTAGAAATTTGTAGATAAAATTCCAGTTTTGCAAATTCGCGTAAATTCGTAAATTAAACTGAGCATGCATAAATAGGTTAAATTGTCGCAAAATGTTAAATAATTAATGAAAAATATTTTTTTTCTCTGGATTTTGGCTTTTACTTTGTTTACTGTTATTTCTGGTTGTAATACACACACACACAAATATATATATATATATATATATATATATATATATACATATATATATATATATATATATACATATATATATATACATATGTAAATATATATGTATAGATATATATAGTCAGACATATATATATATATATATATATATATATATATATATATGTCTGTGTATTGTATATTGACAATAGTAGTAATAATTTTAGTTTTAATAATGTACGAGATACTTTTTCAGATATATTTAGATTTAGATTTCTAATATTGACATTGATTTAAAACATATGGTTTTATAGAGCCTCGGAGTAAAAGTTTATAAAATAATACTTTAAAAAATTTTCAGATTTTTGAAATTTAATTGAATTAATAAATGCATATCTAACGTTCCGTATAAAAAGTTTAATAAATACAATTTTTCATAATAAAATATT
This sequence comes from Trichonephila clavipes, assembly GCA_019973935.1. Lineage (NCBI taxonomy): Eukaryota > Metazoa > Arthropoda > Arachnida > Araneae > Nephilidae > Trichonephila > Trichonephila clavipes. Next base: position 622,354 of record BMAU01013295.1, read on the forward strand.
AGCTTAGAAAGAGGAGCCCATTTAAACTTGTAATGCGATCTAATAATTTAACGGATTCTACTTGATTTATTTCGTACTGTGAAGCAACTCTAGGGCTATGAACCCCAATCAAGTATTGAGGACGCAGGAACGTAGCTACCACCATATCAATGATACGGGGCCCTCAAGCTATAGGGTCCCCAGGATGTGTAACTAAAGTCCCTCTAACAGGGTTCTCACATCTAAAAGAGACCCCTGAAGGAATTTGGATACAGGGTCCACTCAAAACTAGCTACGCCAGTGCGCGGACGTCAATTAAATTGGCACCACTTTTCAAATTTCCACACCCCGCCAAAGGAGGACTTAGAGCTTCGAGTGATTAAACGTGCATTGTCCCCTCTAGTCAGCGGGTCTTCAGTGGAACTACGCTAGAACTAATGACACGCCATTCACGAGCTCATGACTGACCACTAGGCTACCACGTCATGTACATTTATTCAAAAAATATTAAAAGACAAGTGCTTTTTAAATTCTTGCAGTAAAGCGTATTGTAGTTTCCGGTGTGTAAGACATCCTAAAATATACAGCAAATTTCTGGAAAATCCTAACAGTATAGCTTTAAATAAAGGTTAAATTAATTAATGAAAATATAAATATAATTTTTATTATACACACTAACCTCTCTCACAAAGCCTGGATATTCCCTATTTAAATTCAAAAATGTCAGTATAACGCAGTGCTTCTCAAACTTTCAATATTTGCGACCCAATATTCAATCATTATTTTCATCACGCCCCCCAATACAATAACGATACATAGAATTCAATAATACTATATTTTGAAGCTAAACCTACTGTTTGACTTTTACCTCTTTAGCACCACCGGTGTATATAAACGTCTCACTCAGCCAGTGTGTTAATTGCCCCGGACGTATATGTACGTCTTTCCGTACGATATTTTCTGTGCACTGCTGTCCATGCATTTATTCCGAAGGCTTTGGGATGCAATAAAAGGAGCTTGATTGTCTTTGCGAAGGATTTACTTGTTTCAGATGATTTGTTTCTTTATTCCTTTAACCTCCACCTTCCCAATACACCAGATACACTCATTTACGTGTTAAACGCTGGTACTAGGGAGCGAATCACGTGATTTTCAACCGGCATTTAAGGGATTAATTATAAACTGTTTAAATTATCAAGATAAAAGTTAATTTCTGTTTTTAATTTTATATATGACAAGCCTATGGGGACACTGTGTGGTAATTATTAAACTTGTTCTTAACGTAGTATCTTTAAAATGATTATAAAATTCATTGCGCAGTAAAAGTGTATTAAAGTTAAAGTGTATTAGCGTAAAAGTGTATTTCTTTTTTTATTTGTTTGCTTTTAATATATTGATACTTTTTTAAAATAATCTTTTATTTTCTACTTTTCAATATGCTCACGCCCCCCTTGTAGGGTTATCACGCCCTCCTAGGGGGCGTGCCCCACAATTTGAGAAACACTGGTATAAGGTGATAATGATTATCATTATCAATGTAATGTCGTTTGATAATGAAAATAAGGTATGGAAATTTATAATTTTGTTTCGTATGATGTACCCTATTACAAGAATAATTTCTGAGGAAAAAAAAGTGCTTCTTATTTATCAGAAACTTCATTATTTCTGACCATTGTATCCTAGTCGTTGTTTCTTCGAGTTTAAAGTAATTTGTAAAAATGTTTTAAAAACTTGTTGGTTTCAATTTCTAAAGGAACGGAAATCCTTATCGCAATTTCGAAAATAACTTTTCAAATAGATTTAGTTTCAAAGAATTGGTTTCGTGGTTAAATTGGGTTATAAAATAAGAGTGTTCTTCTACTGAGTAAGAAAAAAATTATATCACTTTCAAATACTTTCTATTTCTAAAAATACGAAATCCACTTGAATTAAAAAAAGATTCTTTCGATAACTAAAGGTTAAATGTATTTTACCTCATAAATTTCTTTTATTTTATTTTCTGACATACTCGAAGAAAGGAATTACTTTAAAAAAACGTATATATAAAGCTTAAAATTATATCTTCTGTATATTTTGCTTTGTGAGAAAAAAACTAATAATGTATTAAGTATAATAAATGATTATCCATAATTGGTGTGCTTAATACTTTAATAGTAAAAAGATGTAAATAACACACGCACAAATAAATATTATTTGTTACAACATTGCATGCTTAAATATTGAATAGTTAGGCAGATATTTAATTAAACTGAGATGTTTAGTTAAATAAAATTTCAAAACTAAATTGTTCGGAAACCAATTTGGTTTAATTGTAGAGACAATACATTAAGTATAAATAAATATATAAATAATAAAAATACTGTAGGAATCGGTACAAGAATTCTATCAATATTTGATATATTTTGACATTCTTCCTTGTCAAAAGGACTTACCCAATTCCCTTTGTCAAAATGCTACAGCTACTTTTCATTATTATTTTCATTGTGCTTAGTATCAGGTAGAATAGTATGACAGAGAGAGATCATACTCTCTTAAATATTCCTATAGAGAAATTTTACACATAAATTCCAAAAGAAAAATTACTTTTGAAAATGAATTTCGAAAGTAAGCCTGGAACTCACAAAAATATTCTTCCTCACACGCAAAAAGTTTTAATTTACCAATAAAGCGTGTGTTCTAAAATTTAAATAATCAGCAGTTTTGTGATTTTAAAACAGCGATTGAACAGATATTTTCTCTGTGAATTTTTATCAAATAAACAAAAAAAATATTATTCTTTAGGTTTAATTTTTATTCCTATTCAGCATATACTCTATTAATTAGTCTCATTTTAGCTGACTGTCTGCTCATCCAGTCACTCAATTGAAGCACTCATCGTGACAAACGTATTTCTAACCTCTATCCCTATTCCTTCTTTTGTTAAATGTTTCATTCATTTGAGAAGGCAGAACGATTTTTTTGGGAAAATTGCATCGTTTCGTGCTCACCATTTATATTATTTTTTCTACAAAATTACAGAAATTTAATTTGAAGGCTAATGCCCTTTGGCTAAATGAAGGGAAAACAAGAATAGTGTAACAGAGGAAGATACAGTTTTGGTGATAAATTGGTTAGACGAATGTTCTAAATATTAAATTGAGAGGTGTTATTTTGGTTTTAACTTTCATAAGCATAACATTTTTCTTGAATTAGTATATGTTGTTGTTGTTGTTGTTCTCGTGTCCATGAATAAATGCAGTAGATATCACTAAATTCCGTCGAAAGTCTTGATCACTGCCTCTGCTATTCTGGGAGCATCAGGGCTGTACAGGAGTTCCCGCAAAGAGTCCCTCAGAGGGACCATTCCCATTTTTAGTAACTTTGTTGCGACGGTTGGGCATTCCAAGATGTGATTGGGCGTGAGTTGAAGATCTGGGCAGTGTTTGCATTGAACATGTGATCTTGTCTTGTCTGGGTGAATCTTCATGCCCTTAAGATGTTCAGTTCTCAATCTGGCAATTGTGGATGTTATAATTCGGGCACAGTCAAATTCCGTAACTAGAAGTTTTTTAAAAGTGTGATTCATAATTCTATGCACTATTCATGGAAAAAAAGGTGCCATAGCCTTCAGGAGGTTGGACTTCTACCTGTTGGTCCGCGGAAGGTATTTTATTTCCCTTCCACCACCCATTGGAAACCAATGGAGGCGTTCCCCTATCCGCCACCTGGGGACGCGCCCTCTAGGGGTTACAGGCTCCCCCGAGTATATGTTATTAGCATATTTCTGGAGTTTCAAGCTAAAATTTAATATCTCCAGTGGATCACAAAATTATATACAAGCTAGCACTTTCCTGTAAAATTTAATGTTTTTAACTAGTAAAGATAAATATACCAGAATTTTTTCGATGTCTTGCAACTTGTTCAAAGTGGAACAACGTGATCAATTTTTATTAGATAGTTAAATTATTACCCTAAAAGTCACCATATACAAAAAACAATATAGCTTTAAATATCATTCTTTTTCCTTAATTTACCTTAATTTTCCTTAGTTTAAATGAATCATTATAATTTATTAAATATCCTTTCTACCGTGTAGTTGCTCCTATTCTGTATAGAAGTGTGCATTTCCTACCCTGGGTTGTTGAAATTTTGTAAAGAAATAATAAATTATAATTGTTGAGACTATGGCTGATCTTCATTCTAACTTCGAAACACTAATGAACGGGGCGGCCCGTTCGTTACAGTGTTAGTAAGATTTTAAGTAATTATATTTGTAGTTAAATATACTGAATAATATTTTTTAAAAATGAATTGGGTATGATTGAATCATTTTTCATTTATGCATACATAATATGTTATTATAGAATATTCTTATTTTTTAAGACTTAAAACTTATCTACTGTTTTTCCTTTAAAGTCTTTTTTATAGAAACATAGTTATGAATCACTCACAAAAATTTAGAGCATAAGATTTTTGAAATCTTATTAAATCGTCAAAGTAATTTTATTATTTTTAAAATCAAAATCTGTTAAATTATGATTTAGTTTGATTCTTAAAAATAACTGTTTTTAAAAATTCAATTAAGTAACACATATTTTTGTCTCAGATGATTTTCTTTCATTGTACACACACACAGAACTACATAATACATATTTTATTTAAAAATTTTAGAATGCATTATTTTACGAGAATTCTGTCAAGATGAAAAATATGCTCTTTTTATTCCACCTTACTTCATTTAACTTAAATAAAAAACTCATTTTAACTGTGTAGATAATTACACATATATGTGCATTCTTAAAATTAAGTGAGTTTTATATAATTATATGGTTATTATATATTTTTGAGTGTTCAAATTTTACATTAAATTTCATCAATGTAAAAGGTGGAATTTTTACGTGATGGTTATTTTTATTAGATAAATTGAGATAACCTAAAATAAGTTTTGGGTTTTTCTTTCAAAGAATTTTTTTTGCTGAAAAAATATAAATTATAAGATCTAGCTGTTTCTTTACACACATTACTATGCTTTCTAAATTAGATTCAATGAATTTGTTTACAAGAAAAGAATAGACATGTTTATATTTCCTAAATTGATTTTAAAAATCAAAGACTTTAATTGAAACAATCTTGGAACTCATTACCTAACAGGTAACTCAAACATTTAAGTTTCTCAAAAATATTTCAGTTTCATTAACAGGAACTCAAACAAAGATCTAAAATATCTTTGCTTAAAGGGCTAAATGTTTAAAGCACATTACTTAGGAAATATTTGCACTTCCTAAGAATACGAATCGTAAGCACTGAAATTCCATCAAAGATTTTTCAACAACTTCTCACCTGAAGCGAGTGGGACTCATTCTTTCTTATCTCTTTTACTGACTTTAGATAAGAGCTCTCCAATGAGATGAGCCGATTGAAGCGCCCTCTGCTACCAACCGGCGAAGCGCGAAAGTGCGAGCTTTGCTATACGTTTCCAACGAGATGTTATTTTCACGTTTGGCACAACAGAATTCAGTTGAGCTAAAGTCCAAGTCCGTTAGCACGTTTCATACAACGGGACAACCCTTAGAAGTGAGCGAAGCGAAGTTAGGTAAGTTGAAATATATGGCAATAATTTTGTAGATTGGAAGAAAAGTAGATGCATACATAAAAGAACGAAAATAAGCCAATTTAATTATTGGTATTTTAAAGATAAGGATTAATTTTATTAATTGAATTTTTTAATAAAGAGAACACACATAGTTTTAAAAACCCTATTGCATTAACTGCAAAGAGATTTCATAGTAAAGCTTTGGATGTGTTTAAACATTTATTAACTAGAAATTTTCATTTTGCCATACTTCTAATGAAAGAAAAATTTGTGCATTTATACGCACAATTTTAAAGTACTGGTAATCAGCAAAATAAATTATTTTTGAAAAAAAAAATAGGATTGGAATCCATAATTAAATTGTGAATTGTGGATACATTCTTGAAAAAAAGATTTTAAACTTAATATATATAATTTTATGATTAAAATGTCAACTCTTCAAATGTTTTCAGAGTTATGAATTGTTTATAACAACCAATATTAATATAGTAAAATAAATATTGAAATAATCCTGTTCTTTTTAAAATTTTGATCTTATTTTATGGAAAATGTTTCAAAGAGTAAGAATTACAAACAGGAATGATAATTGAATCATATTTTTCAAGTGAAATTTAAAAATTATATAAAAGTTTATTAATTTAAATAAATGTACAAATAAAAATATATCAATTAATATTAATACATTTCTATATTTGAAGGTTTTGAGATATTTTAATACAGGATTTCTATTTTATTTAAAGAAATAAAATGAAGTTGTATACAGATTACGCGTTAGCTAATATTTTAACTGTTGTACATATTTTGTAATTTGTAATCATGAACTATATAGAAAAGGGTTATTTTATAAATAAATATTTTTTAAATTTAATAATTATTACCTTTATTTTTTTGTGCATGTTATGCATTAAATTTACTACGAATAATATAACCAGAATGTACATATTATTACAATATATATAAGGTTGTAGCAATCATCTTGTCAATACAAGAATTTAAAAACAGTATGGAGCAAGATTTGTCTTTCATTGATATTTTTAACAATACAATAATGATACGATTACTTTGTATTAACATGAAAAAGTTCGTTAGGAAAATACTTTATTAACTATATAAATTGTTGAACACTCTTTCAGTTACTTCAAGAAACGTTTTCCTATATAATATTATTTTATATATAATTTTTGGAGTAACATAGCTGAGTTTAAAATTTCAGAAAATATTAATCTTTCCGTTTGTTGGCAATAGCGAAAAGAATAAAGGTGATTAATAAATTCTTGTATTTTAGATGATCACATAGTTACAGTTTTAACTTTCAACATTAAAAACATTAATGTTATTTTTCATTGTAAGAGGCAAATTAATATATGCAGAAATTTTACTTTAAAAATTATGAAAACCCAAGATGAAATTTATTTCCTCAAGACCTGTGTTTCGTTAAAGACTCAGTAAGCTAAAGTTTATCGTTCATGTTCCCCAGTTCCAGATTTACGATATCTTTTATTAAAAAAAAGTCTCCGTCACACACACGCACACAAATATCTCTAATCCCCTAGAAAGGGAAGAATTTCCTAAATAAAATTCTTTTTAAATTCATGTTATTTATACCTATTATCCTCATGCTGCGTGTAACTGAAGTGTAAAATATGTGGAACATTAATGCTTAAAATCAATGTCTATAGAATATTTTTCATTCACGTACTTCGCAATAGGCGGTTATAAGATCATTTCTCTAAGTCCATGATTTCATTTTTCATTTATAAATTCCTTTTGCTGTGGAGCACTAAAACTCAAGGGCGAGAGAGCTGGTTGTCAAAATATTTCAGAATATATATATATATATATATATATATATATATATATATATATATATAAATCACAAAAAAACTTAAATATATTAACATTCAAAACAGGGCGTCTGAAATTCATGGTACAAACTTTAAGGGTAGGTACAGGACATTGAAACAATCATTTATTGTACAGGAAATATGGGTGCAAGTGATGCGGTGAAGCACAAACACAAAAAATAAGAGATGAAAGAAAAGACAAAATGTTTATTAAAAGCATTGTTGATAAGCGTAATGTTTACAATAACACTATAACTGTTCAACACAGGAACTGTGAAGTTCAGCTGCAGCTCACATTGCTGTACTGCCTAATGGCAGTCGTAGAAGATAGCTTGCCGGATTCAAAACTTGTAATCGCTGAAAATGGAAGAGGTGTAAGCGGTTTTCGTTTAACACTCTACCAACAGTCTGATGACTCACACTTACGTTGATGAGCAACAGCTCTTGTACTTGACTCTGGCCTGACTAAGATGCTTTATTCCAGGTATAAACTACGTACAGCTCTATGCCAACCAGCATTCATATCTGGTGACTTGGAACGAACGTGTTTCACGAAGTTGAGGATGTAACGACTGTAATATTCTGTGATCTGGCATACGTCAATCAGGAAATTGCGCGAGGTACATTCGTAGTGCAGCTCTGCCGTTACCATTTACACGGCAGTACATGTAATGCATGTCTGTATTTTCGGCATACATAAAGTCTCCCATCGTAATTGTCAGCATAATTGTGAATGGTGCTTTCCACTACTCATATGCATCATATTGAATGGTGGCTAGACATCTACTGACACCTACCTGTAACGAAACCAACTGATAACTCCATTTCTCTTTTCTTTTATTTCCCCTGTTTTCGCCTCTTCGCGTCACTTGAGCCCGTAAATTTCTATACAATAAATGATTGTTATATTATCCTGCATCTATCCTCAAGGTTTGTACCATGAATTTGGGACCACTTTGTATATAAGCACGATATAATACTTGGAGGTCTTATTCACTTTGAAGCTATATGATGACTATTGGTGATATACTTTATAGTTATGAACCTCCGTCAAGCAACGACGATGCTTGACGACCATGCGGCAACCCACTCTCCAAACTTCGACATCATCCATCGTATGGACTCGGGAACCTAAAAGAAACGATTAGTGAGTTTTGTTAGAGAATAAGGGTCCCTTAAATGTAGCATAACTACTCTAATAACTAATCCTTTGTGCATAAAATAATTATATCTTCTTAATATACAGCTTAAACGTTTATTATGCAGCGAATTTCGGGCGTTTTTTAGATAGCATTTTTAAATACTTCAATAGGAAGTAGACATGCGTGCAAGAATTCTTGCTTTAGGAGAAATATCTTACGTGCAAAAGGGCAATTTGATTATTTGATGGCTAAATGACTGCCACTGAGGAAATACCAGATTTCTTAGTACCAATCCAGTAGTAAATGCGTTAACTACATTAATTTCGAAGTACTGATGAATTTATGTAGCTTTTTTGATGTGAAATCTTCTGTAAAATAATGAAACTATCTTTTACTTCAGTTTATCTATGTATTTTGAGGAAAATGATATTCTAAGGTTGTCGAAATTTTCTGGAGAAAATTATGACATAAGTGGGGAGGGGATTTAACGTATGACTAAATATCTTTATAAAATATTTTCTTTACAATCCTGATTGGGAAGTTTTTGCAGGGAATTTGAGGAATACGTAAATAAACAGATTAAAACGTTTTCTCCTATTAGTTTCTAATACAGTAATTCTCAAACTGTGGGGCACGCCCCTCAAAGAGGCGCAATAAAAATACATATTTACACTAATATAATACTCTTTTATAAATGTATCAGCACTACACAATACATTTTATAATTAATTTAACAATACTAAGTTAAGAACAACATTTTAATAATTACCAATGACCTCACAGGCTTGTCGTATGTAAAGTTATATTCGAAGATTAACACTTATCTGGATAATATGTACGGTTTATAATGAATCTCTTAGCTGAAGATAAAAAAGTTATGCGATTAACTCCTCGATGCCACCGTTTCCATGCAAGCATGCAAATGTGGTGTATTCGGGAGAGGGGATGGCAGAAATTGAACAAATAGGCAAATCCTCTGAAATGAATAAATCTTTTGCAAATACTGCCAAGGTCCTTTTTATTTCATTCCAAAGCTTTCGGAATAAATTTATGGGTAGCAGTGCACAAAGAACGTATTTCGGAAAAACGTATGTATTCGTAGGGCAGTTAATACTTTGGCTGAGCGAGACGTTGATCTACGTCGGTGATACTTAAGAGGCTAAAGTCATATTGTAGCTTTTGTGTCAAAGTATAGTATTATTGAATTCAACACCTAGTTATTGTTTGGAGGAGGGAGGGTGATGAAAATTATGATTGAACATTGAAAGTTTGAGAAGCACTGTAGTAATATTCAAACTGTTTGAAGAACTATTAATTAACTAAAATAATTAATTAATTATCCGTGAGACCATGATATAACTGAAATTATTTAAATCTATCAGCTCAAAGACTTCATGTTGGTGTGTTGTGGTTATGGAAAATGTGGTACCAGTTCAAATCTCATCCTTTAATTCTTGTTCAAGACTTTGCGAACCATCTATCACCAGTGAACAATATATTCACGGAATTTAACTCTCATTTTTATAAGTTAGAATATTGATTTCTATTGTAGTTCTTATATGAATGTAAGATAAAAAATACATTTTATAAAAAGTTATCTATTTTCAGAAATTTACTTCAGAATAAAAATATTTTGCACATTTTTTCTCCAGTATTCGTTTTTGTTCTGTTTCATTCCATTTATTTTTATGCTATTTCTTACGTTCGAATCATATTTCTCTTTACTCTGATTCTGATAACCTTGAAAGTGAATTTATTTCACTACAAAACTTTTCTCATACTTTCATAGGTGGAAACCAAAATTTTTCTACCAATCCGATTATCGATTTTTTTATCTGTAGACTATTTTGAACAAGAGAAATTACTTTACAGGCACTATGCACTTCAAATACTACCTTCAGATATCTTTCAAAAATTTTCACTTCGATATAGTTTTGTTATTACTGTACTAAACTCTAGTAGTTACAATCTTCTGAAGTATGTATCTTCCAGAAGAGAAAACTATCTTGTTGGAAAAAAGGCGAAGGAATTTAAAGCAATTTTACACCCTGTGCCTTAAATTTCGAGTGTTATCGCTTTCCAATAAGACGTAAATGGAAGACTTCCTTTTCAAATAAATGGCAACATTGAAGAAGAATTTATTGCTTTGATGTCAAATTGATTGATTCCTAGTACTTTGATTTTATGGCCTTGAATTAGTAGTGTAAGTATCGAGTTCTAAAGTTAATAACCCACAACAAAATTAAAACTACTGTAAATCAAGATATATTACGGGAAGCTGTTAAAACTCTTCTTGTAATAAATGCTTTTAATCTACATCTAAATAAATTAAAATTAATATTTCATTAAAAAGCATTTGATCGCAATCTGTATTTTTCTATTGGATTTAAATGATATGGTTAAATTATATCATAATTTATATATATAAAAAGTATGTGTTGTTGCAAATATATTTTTTTAAGAATATATTCGACTAATGTTTGATGGTCATGGTAGCCAAGTGGTTATTGCCATGGACTCGTTGCTGGAGTGTCATGAATTCATGCCTAATACCAGTGAAGAGTCTCAGTGTGAAAGGCTTATGCATGTTAAATCTGTTGAGGCTCAATGTCCTCTCATTGGCATGGTGTGGAAGTTCTGAGAGGTATTATTAGATCAGATGTCAACCTCGTCACTTGACCAGAGTAAGAAATTACGAGAATGGTTACCAATAGCCCTTATGTTGTCCTCTAGTACGCCGTTAACACACTAAATCATTCGACTAAAGTTACCGTCTGAATTTAAAATGGAAACACTTTTAGACTGAAATGTTTTCAAAATAATCTTCACAATTCCTTAACATATGAAGAACATTATAATAACTGACTAGAACATTCAGAAATAGTATTATATTTTAAAGCAATATAAAAAAACTTTTCGTTAGTTTTAATGAATTATTTCTTCTATGTAATATATACATAACTTTCATATCTTTAGTCCGGTTATTATCAAATGTTTCTCGATGTTTGAACTCTTGCTGCGTTTAAATTTTTACGTATTACCATATGGAAAACATGCACTTTATATAATAATAATAACATACTGTTATTATATAGGGACACTTAACAATAGTTCGAGAAGCCCTGATTATTAACTATATTACTATAAGGTGCCTTTAACGAACTCCTGATTTCAACATGTAAATTTCGAAATTTATTCATCTGTATTCAACAATAAACTACTGAATGAATGTTTTTTTCAAATTTTAGAAACTCTTTATAAATAAATAAAACTTTTAAAATTAATAGAAATGATATTAATGTTATATTCTGAATTTGAAAAAGGATTTTCAAGTTACTAACTTTTTTTTCCATTTCATTTCAAGAGTTCAAACTAAACTTTTAGATTTATTTGCATGTATTAAATTGAATTTTTCTTTTGATAACAATGCATAAAATTAAATAATGCCTTTATTTAATGTATATAAACACATGTGCCGCATGTGTGAGCATTCTCTTTGTGTTATCAATTACGATAGAAAACCATTGAAAAATATTAACAAGAAAATAAGCAAAGTTACTTTTAGTAAAGCTAATTCACTTTAAAACTTCCTCAGTATACCAGGAAGAGCTTGGCTTTTAATTATGCAAGAGGGTGCAAAGAAATGGAAGGATAATAAAAATTTGCTCTCGCTAAGTTAAGAAAAAGAAAAAAAAATGTTGGTGGAACAAATTTAATTTCGACTGGGATTGAAAAGAGCGTTTTTTCCCCAGCCTGATAAAATGACTACGTGTTTTTGTAATTACTTGTTACAAAGGAAAAATAAATGATGATACTGTCAAATCTAGATGGTCATTTGTTATTATATAAGTACTAGAAACGGAACATGTTAAAATGTTCCTGAGATAGAAAATATTTACAAATACATTTTATGTGCTTAATTTATATTTTTGATTTATTATTGACAAAAATTCTGTCAAGTGAGTATTTGAATCAACCAGTCTTTATGAGTTCTTGCTTTTCCTTATTTTTTACTTCTATTGTAATAGAAACCATTAATTTGTGCTATTTTCTGTAAAATTTAATCTACACATTTCAATTTCAGACAAAGAAAAAAAAGGAAAATTTAGTGTACAAATTGTATTTATATGAGATTTTTTTTGATATTTTAAAAGAAAAAAATCACGGGAATTTCTTATTAATGATGAGATTTATTTTAATTCGAATAAAACCTTATTATCTTTGGTTTAAAATTATATTATGAAGAAAGTTCTTGTTTTTGTTTTTTAATTAAAACCTTTTAATCTGTGATGGTGATACTGTGTTCGAATTTAGCACTATTATTAACTTTCCTATTCTTTGTACGGCAGTTTTAAAATTTAATATTCAAAAAGGGCTTCTACGGCCATGATTTATTCAAATAAAATAATAATTGTATTCATTATTGAAAACTGTAAATGTAATTTGGTTTAGTTGTATTATAACTTTAAATGTGATTAACTTGTCTATTCATAATTGCTATTTAAGTTATTCTATCACGCAATCCATTACCTCAAGAAATTTGCATATTATCTATTTCATCTATCTTATAAAAATACGAAGAAAAGAATGGACGCTTTGGGTTGATTCTAGATAATAGGAAACTGGAAACATGCAGAGTCAAACTTTAACACGAACCTTTTACTTGTTTAAAATGTTTCAGTTATAAGACTCATGTTATCACTTCCGGGAAAAATGCTTAGCTTTTGATATGATAGCTGAGAAAATGTATATAATGCAAATTTTGTATCCAATCTCCTTTTCCTTCCTTGTTTCCGAAATAAAGCATTTTTTCTCATGGAATATACTTCTCTAAGATTAGCAAAATACTAGTCCAATTATTTTTGTTCGAATGACAAAACTAATTTCTCTAACTTGATTGCATAATTCGTTAATTTCTTGAAATAAGAAAGTCGACTCAATATTAGAAAATAAATGCATATTTAACGAGGATTCAAAGTTTTCCTAAAAACTTTATTTAATATTAAAAATACATAGCATCATCATGAGCAAATTGTGTGTAGGTAAATATTTAAATTCCAATACATTTAAGCAGAATTTATTTTTACTTTATATTAATACAAATTAGTACGCTTAATGTGTCTAATATCTTTAAGAACTAACATTTCTAAAATTAGTATTGGTTTTATTAAAAGGTAATTACATATTCTTTTTATTTAAAACCAAAATTTAGTATCTATACCTTTTCCCCGATTTACCTAATTTGATTTAAGAGAGTAAACTGGGTAGTTGCATAATAAATTAAATGCTTCGTAAACATAACATATTTCTGGAAAAGAGGTTCTTTATACTTCATTCATTAGTAATATTTATTTTAGCTAATTAAATGATATTTTTTAATCAGATAAATGTATACTAAGCACGCGTCTACTATCTTTCTTAGTAATAATATATTGATTCTTACTGTTGAATTCAAAAAATATATTTTCGATCATTATTATATTTATCAACAGTAGAAACATTTATAAGAATGTTCTCTGCATCATAACAAATAATAACTGCTACTTAAAAGCAATTAATGCAATTAAGGTTACAGTACGAATGAAGTAATGACCGACAATAAAACTTTTGAAAGGTTTTTATAGCTTCATGAATAAATCATTACAAATGTGTTTCCTTCCCCTTTTCGCTCACAAAATGTCAACATAATATTTTTTTCTGAAACATTCCGCAAGCCGGATTGAACTGCGTATTTAATGGAATAGATTGTTACAAAAATTGGGTTTGTTTATGAAGACTAAAATTTATTGTCAAAATGTAAAGGAGATAATAATATCGAGCAATAGAAATTAAAAAGATAATTAAAAATAATAACAATATGATTTAAAATATATTATTTTTTAAGGGAACACAGTGCGATTCAATTAACAAAAATCGGTCAAAAAATCATATCTAATCTTCTTAGCCTACATTATTTTTTGTAAATTATTCTTTGATCTCACAAAATTTGAACCTTAAGTTAAAAAACTCAGATGTTATGTTAGTTTATGTTAGTTTTTATTCAAATCCCAAAAGCAAATAAAAAGTTTTAACTGATTTATCTCAGAAAGAAAACATCACTACTTTTATTCATTCAAAATACTAAGGTTTTTTCTATTTTGCCAAATGTTTTGACATTTTTTCTTGCTAATGCTATTAATGCATGTAACAAAAGTTTGTAAGCGTTTTAGAATCAAAACAATGCATTTTTTAAAAAAATAACTTGATTTAAAAAATTTAGTACTATTTCAAAGAGTTTTCCATAAACATTCCCAAAAGGATACAAAACACATCCATATTTTTATTATACATAGCTCGACGTACTTATAAAATTAAATTTCATATGTGTACGTCAATTGTTGTAAGAGAAGTATTTTGAAGTCACTTTATGAGTTTTTAGAAATTTTTCCTTAATAAATTAAATAATTAGCATTTTGTGGTATTTTTTGCACTAAAACTGTTTTCCATAATATATTGTATACATAGAAGACCCCCCTAAAAAATCGAGAAAACCATGAAAAATCAAAGATTTTTGTAAATCGTCCCTTGTTCTCTTGATACTAAAATAATACCTAAATACATAAAAAATGGACTTTATAATATATTTTTAAATAAAATGTTAGCATATGAAATGGAAAAAATAATATTGGCATGCTATTATTTAAATATGTTGATTAAAATTTCTAATGAAATATACAAATATATAAAATTAAAATTTTAATGAAACGGCACTCATTCTACGCGTGCCTTACCATATATATATTAAGGGTTTTGTGGAACATTCCTAAGATTCCCAAAATAGAAACAAAAATTCTTACTGTCCTGTTTTGTTCTAATTTTTTTTATTGCATTTACATCGTTCCAACTCGTAAAAAAATCGTAGCACTTACGGAAAACAAGCGTGTTTGCTGCGTATTTTGGTAATAATCTATAGGAGTAATTAGTTCCCGACTATTATCATTACTAATACGTCTTGTCTCTTAATAAATAACATACAATATTTAGTTTCTCTCCTTTTCCGGGATAATGCAGTGGAATGGAATTTTAGAGATTTTAAAGGTGGATGTTTTGAGAAGTTTTATAAACACTTATATTAATTTTAAGTATGTAAAACTTTTAAATTTATTGCTTTTTAATGATATTATGCATAGCGACAACGGATATGTTTATAACAGGTTTCAGAAACTTGTATATTCTTCATTTATTAAGAATACGTATTAATGTCTTTTTATGTATTTTAAATTACAAAAAAAAGCTTTTATTTATAGATTATTTAAACTACATAATGTTTGATAAAATGTTAATAAAATTTTTAAAGATAAATAGGTGTTACTTTTTATTATCGTTTCCTCATGTATGCAAAAAACAGTAAGGAATCTTCGGAGATATATTTAGAAATAAATCATTTGAAAATTGTACTAATATTTATTTATGTTGTCATAATAATAATAATATATTTTCTAAATCATTTGAAATGTTATCAGTGACTGATTAAACGATTTACTGTATATAAGATATTAAAACTATTCAACAATGAAATGGTTAAAAAAGGGGGAAAGTAGAAGTAATAAATTTATTCATATATGAAGTATAAAACATTCTGGTTTCTTAGTAGATTTTGTGATTTAGTATCTAATCCAAAATGAGGGAGCTAAAGTTTTAATTATTTATTGAAAATGTTTTAAAACTGTTAAATGCAGTTTTAATTTAAAAGAAAAGTACATAATTTTTTGTACAAATTTTAATTATTGATTGCTTTTTAAATATTGTTACTTAAAATTTTCAGAAGTGAATCTCATGTTTTGTAAATGGGAAATTTGTATTCTTATTTAATTAATATATTGTTTAAATTATAATAAATTTAGAAAAGTAACTTTCATATATGCCATGTAGCATATGCATTATTTTTTCTTTAATTCAATGTTCGATAGTGAATCTCATTGAAAGTATAACTCTGAGATTAGTTGTTAATTTAGTTTTGTTATATAATATATATTACAAGAATAAATTATATACCCCCTCACCTTAATGTGCAGTATTAATTTTATAATTTTGAATCATGTTCAAATGATGAAGTATTCCAAACATGTACATCACTCTGATCTTCCATAACATAATATGATGGTGGACTTTGCATCTGGAATGAAAATCTTTGATAGCTTTTTTAATTCCAAGAGTCATAATTGGTTGAAAATATACTTGAGCTTTGATTTACTGTCCATCAATCTGTAAATTAGGTTTTCAAATGTATATTCCGACTAAATTTCTATGCTGAATTACATTAAATTTGTTTGACGTTATAACTTAACTAAATGAATCTGTCAAAATATTTGAAAGCAATTCAGCTCAAGTATTTATTTTGATTTCATCCAATAAATATTAAAATGATCAATTTTTCGCCTAAAGAATTTAGAAAATTCAAATAGCTCTTTCTAAAATTACATTTGCGTATAAATGTTTTCAATGCAGATTCTTTGAATGTTAAAAGGATTAAATTTTTGATGAATCATATATACTGGTACAATTGCAAAAACATTATCTGAATTTAATGCACCTTTCTAAGACCAGAAATCTATATTAAATATTTAATACTATCATTCAAAATAGTGGCGTTTTATAAATATTGTTACGAATTTTGTGTAAATAGTGTAAATAATTTGTATTTGAGTGTTTGATGCATTTATATTACTCTATGTTATATTTATTTAATGCTAAAATTGTACTATTCACAAGCAATGCCGCCTCTTACGTTATAATGGGGATTCAATGAGAACTTGGCGAAATCTTGGCGGTAGAGCCAAGTTGGCATCATTTTTGGAGACAGTTGGCGACCAACTTGGCGACAATTTTGGCGTAATTGGCAACCATGTTGGCGAGTTCGGAACCTCCTGGAATCTTCTAGAAAGTAGTAGATCTCTCCACTAGTGTCACGTTCAATGACACGAGCGGTTATATTTCTGGAAGTTTCTGTCGCGCCTATAAAAGAAGATGCTCGCCGGTACTGCGGGGAGTCTTGATTAAGCCAGCGAGTAGTGGGGATTGTTTTGACTAGCGAGAGAGATTTGCTCGGCTGTGCTTGCGAATAATCTTTACGTACGTGTATTTTTGAACTCTGGTGATAGTGTTTGATTGCTGTTGAAGGTGTGAAGACCTTTGGTTATTTACCCTGTGAATATTGCTGCTGAATCCTGTATTTAAAGAGTTGGATTTTCGATAATAAATTCACATCGCTCTTAAAGAACTATTTGTTTTCTTTGTGATTGTTTTTGCATAAAATCCTCGAATCCGGATTTACGTAACAATATCTTTAAGGTTTGCACATGAAAAAATACTTAACACTATATATATATATACTTTTTAAGGTACCAAAAGTAGTTGATTTTGAAAAGTTATTAATATGTTTTAGAAATGTTTCAAAGTTAGATATTTTTAACATATATATTTTATAGAGGTTTAATTTCTGACCCGAATTTGTATAAAATTATAAAGAACATTTTTTGACATTTCTTAATATATCCTTTAATAGAAATGCATATTGCATTACATTAAATTCGTATTGAATTCATGTAATTAATGTAATGTAATTCCTATTTAGAAGAATATCTGCATTTTAAAGGAAATTTGATAGAAATAAAGGAGATCTATACTACCTCGTAAATTCTTTTCGTTTTATGATAGCTTAAAATGTTCAATAAGTACTATTTTTATTTATTTATATATATCATTCAACTATAACTTTTGATTCAAACAATCTTATTCCCTATTCGAGTATTAGATGGAGGAGAATATATAGAAAAGTAATTTATTCCAAGGAATTTTAGAACGTTGCTCTTTATCAAAAATAGTCTTGAACAAACATTGTGTTTCATCTGCACCTGAGTGCATTTAACCGATTACGGTGTAATAAATCATCGAATTCAGGATATCCCATTTTATTAAGTGTAAGTGCAACACCCTGCATGCCTCTATTTTTTCATACGGAAGTTATTTTTCTTGGAAAAAATATTTTTTTTATTAGAATTCCTCAAAACTTTCATTGAGAAGTTAAACATAATATTTTGTTTAAAATAGAATGAAAACTTCAGATTTCTAAATAACATGAGTGTTTTTTTGTAATTTATTTTCTTAAGAAAAAGAAGTCTCGTATGCAAATTTTTGAATTTTTATATTTAAAATCAATTTGTAATTTTTTAACTTCTTAATTTAATGTCAACTCAATGTAACTATTTGGTCTACTATTTAGGCACAAAACTGTTTCCAATTTAAGGAATAGCACCAAATTGAGTAAACACAATGCCTCAAAGTTCAAAAAATATTTTAGTTTAGATTAGGGACACTCACACGAAACTTTTTTTGTGCTAGGCCGCATACTTATGTCAGCTACTTCACGCGGGCGGCATATATATATTAGTTATTTCGCGCGGGCGGCATATATATGTTAGTTATTTCGCGCGGGTGGCATATATATGTTAGTTATTTCGCGCGGGCGGCATATATATGTTAGTTATTTCGCGCGGGCGGCATATGTTATATGTTAGTTATTTCACGCGGGCGGCATATGTTATATTTCGCGCGTTATTATTTAGTTATTTCGCGCGGGCGGCATATATATATTAGTTATTTCGCGCGGGCGGCATATATATGTTAGTTATTTCGCGCGGGCGGCATATATATGTTAGTTATTTCGCGCGGGCGGCATATATATATATATATAAGTTATTTCGCGCGGGCGGCATATATATATTAGTTATTTCGCGCGGGCGGCATATATATGTTGCAAAAAGTTATTTCGGGCGGGCGGCATATATATATGAAAATAAACAAATATAAGTTATTTCGCGCGGGCGGCAAAAGGTTAAAAATATATATTAGTTATTTCGCGCGGGCGGCATATATATGTTAGTTATTTCGCGCGGGCGGCATATATATGTTAGTTATTTCGCGTTGCCTTCCCAACGGCCGCAACTGTTGGCGAAAGATCTGGTGACCTGGTTAAATGTAGTAGGGAGTCGCGCGTATGTGGACGAGCAAATGCTTTGATAGAACAAGATAACATTGGAGATTTAAAATGTGGAAAATTGATCCAAAATATTATAACTACTGTTTTGCTTTTTTTAAAATTATTATTTTATATATTTTTTATTTTTGTCACTAACACTAAATTAGAAGCATTTAGGAAACACTTCTTCACAGTTTCTGCACCATTAAACGATTTCATATGATTACGAATAATATAACAAACTTCATAGGATGTCTTTGTTACCGCTGTGATATTACCACTGACAAAACCCCGGTATTCTGTTGCAAAGATTATTCAAGAAAGCCTATTTATCATCTCTTAAGGTATTCGACTGATTAAAAATCACCATTTTCATAAAAAAAAATCTAAATTTATTTTATAGTCTATTTTGTAGTCTGTTTAATAAGCTTTCTAAAACTATTGTACTTTTAATTCTGAGGCAGTTAGAAAAAAAAAGTTATAGCTGCTTTTGTTTGAGGTAGTAGGCCCAAATCGAAATTGGAAGTGTGAGTTTTAGGTTGATTTTTATTCATTTAATATTTTAACGAATTATTTTTATGTTTAGTAAACATTATTTGCCATAATAAATGTTTTAATAGATATATTTTGCTTTAAAATAGGCAACAGTTAACTGATTGCAATGTTGGTTTTGATTTAAACGAGTTGCTATCTTTTTATCATTTGTGTTCAAAACTAGATCTCTTTATAACTTTTTTATTAGTACTTTTATATAGAGTTATAGTTATTTTTAATTCAATTAAAGTTGTCATGCCAAAAACAAAACAAAAAAATGAGACCAAAAAAGAAGAGATTTCCAAAGAGCAGTATTTACTGGAGAAACGTCGATTCAAATACCAACGGATCTTCCAAATTCAGTCATTAATTCTATTAAAAAGACTTATAAGGAACTTTGAGATCAAATTCTCCTAAGAAAATGTCTTCACGAGAAAGCTCAGAACTGCAATGAAAGTCTTAACCATATCGTGTGGAGTATAATCCCGAAAGACAACTACTTCGTTGAACAGCAAACACTCCGTTTAAGGAATTATATCGCAATATTACTTTTTAATTCTAAATTTGCAGGTCTATTACCTCTACTTCAAAAGTTAGGAATGAAATTATGTTCTGAAATGAAAGGAAATTTTTGTACCTCGACAAAACGAGAATTGTTGATTCTACGAGGCATTCTAAACCAGATAAAAAACTTTCTCGTAAAAAAAGAAAGGCCCTTCAAAATTGTGAAAGATTGAAGTATGAGGTTCAGGAAGGCACAACATTCAAAAATCTGGAGAGTTTTAAAACCTTCCTAAATTATTAAAAAGTTTTATTGCAAATATAATCCTTAGTTTGCATTTTGTGAAGAATGTTATTTTTCAACATAATGATTAACGGTAAGAGTGACGTCTCTTAAAGTAAGTGAAATATTCTTATGAAATTTTTTGAGTTTGTTCTTTGAATTATAATGAATGCTTTCTACTATAAGCGAAGGGTAATTTTTCAATTAAGGTATTTTTTTATGTAATTCTATATGAAAAATAAAGTTTTTTAAGAAAATGCTGGGTTTTTTCATTTCGAACACCTGTATTTCATAATTTTACTGTAGAATTTGAGCTTTTTTAGTATAAACATAGTTAAACGCTAAAGAATTGTATTCCTGAAAACATTTTATTTATTTTTGTGATATATATATAGTTGTTTGCAAAAGAGCACTTTTCTGTAATTTTTTGGTTGAAATTTCTCAATATTTTGAAAAATAAGCTTTCAAAAAATTCTTCTTGCTGTATTTTCATAGTTTTGATACATACTTAATTAAAAAATAACAACTAAATGATTATTTAAGTCATATTTTAGAAAATTGTCTTCGAACCCACAGTCGGATACCTAACACGAGATCTTCGAGGAAAAATGTCATTTAATGATTTCTTTTTATTGGTATTTTTTTAAAATATATATAGCACTTTTGTGTGACAAATCAAACAATTACTTATCCATGTTTGTTTTTCATTACAAAACAGTCAACCTCCCAATCGTCTTGAAACGATATATTTTCTTCAAATACTTTTCGCTTGCAAGATATGAAAGATAGCTAAAAATTAGTTCTACCATAAAATTGTCACTACTCCACTGTTTCTGTTTTTACTAACTGCAATCGTTCCAAATAGAAAAAGAATATCAATTCGTAACTGTGCGACACCGACAGCAAAAAGCAAAATTGATATATTTGATTTCTTGACAAAGAATTTCCTACCAAATTTTTAGTACAATGTTCTTAAACGAGTAAATTTCTCAGAGCAGTGGGCCATGACTGGGCCACTGAAAAGGTCTCGGTGGCTGCAGGTTGAGTACAGTTGGCTTAGGTTTTTAAATATTATTGCGTCCAAAAGTAATAAAAAACAATTTCGATGACTGATGTGTCACATTCATCAACATTGAATATTGAATGCTAAAGAGAATGTTAAATTTCTTAAAAATAATCAGATAAGTACTTGTGATAACTCATTTCCCCTACTATCCATTAAGATTGCAGCAAAATGAAGGTTGGGGAGGGGGATTGATAAAAATATCAAACTCACACCAAAGGAAGAGGATTCTGCGATATATGGTAATATAGCGATGAGAAGGGATAAACACCATATCAAACTCGGTATAAAAGGAAATTAACACACCGATTTTCTAGTTTGAAAAATCACATTTAAATATTGTGGTTGATTGTAAAATGATCTAGTTCTACCTTGTAAGAAGAGAAAGGGATCCTTCAGGTGTCGTGCTTCAATAGCGGTAGGGTCGTGGTCTATCGAGAGTATGGTTTATCATTATGTGATATTGCCACTTGAATTGGTCAGAATCCTGCGTCTGTTATATTAAAATAGAGTCGATGAATTCAGGAGGGTCATATTGAAAGCTATACCGGGTCTCAATGGCATACCGTCACTAACACGCAAGAGGACAGTCACAAAAACAGTTTATATTGCAGGACACGTATCCACACGGACAGAAAAATTACGTATGAAGTTGCACAGATTATCTGCGAGGACAGCAGCATAGCACATACTGAAGCGTACATGCGTGAGGGGACATTGATGACAGACACCTAACGAAAAAACTGAGTACAGGAGTAATGTCTTCTTTTCGGATGAGTCCCGTTTCTGCGTGTTGTATCTGTGTCCGAAGACACCGATGAGAACTCATGGAATGTTTGCATTTGATATCATCATAAGGACCCTGCACTTATTCTGATAGTAAAGGAAGACATTGGGTATACGAACACATCTTGTTTGCGTCGTCTCAGTAGTCTGAACACCCATCGTTACATTCCTCCTTCGAGGCATCGAAGACGTCATCTTTCAATAAGATGACTCGTAACTCGACTTAGAGGGTGTTCGATTGTTGCTCTGATCAGCACGTACTTCAGATTTCTCACCCATTGAAGACATCTTCTCATGGATTGATGAGCGACTGGAACACCGCTGCTTTTTAGCTTATACAATTTATGAAGTGGGACATGGACCCGAAACAGCATGGAATGACAGATCCGTATGTGTCATCCAAGCCCGGTTGGACGCAATGTCTAACTAGATTAAAGCAGTTTTAGTTGTCAGAGACGGTGTGTGTATTAATTTAGGATCGTTTATACCCCAAGTTGCCTACAAATTTAATCATGTATTTTTCCTACTATTCTGTATATGCACAATAAATGTGATTTTGGTGTTTACTTTACTTTTTAGTGTTACGTATTTAATAGCCAGCAACATATTTAAGTTATGTTTAGTATATTACTTGGTGGAAACAGGGATTCAAGATTTAAACTGTTTAATAGTCATGAAAGTTACTTTTCACGTCTCCTTATTCTCTGACAGCCATTTAATTGAATTTCTTTTATCAATTTTAAATTAATTTATTAGAATTCTAAAAGGCAAGAGAATGAAACTCTCTGAACATAAAAAGATTTTATTTGAAGTTCTGAACAATTCGAACAAATTGAAAAAAAATTATGACATTCTTAATACAACAACTTAAAAATATTATATCACTCTTAAATTCCCTTTTTAGTACATATAGTTTTTGAAAATAATGTTAAAATGATAACATTAGTAATTTTATGTTTCTAGAATGTCTTTAAAGAAATGTTTGTTAGCAAATGATCACCGACATAAAATAGTTTCCTGTCACGTATATATGTTTTAAATTTTGAAGATATTTTGAATGATAAATTTAATACAGGGATGCTGTAGACTTGTTTAATTCTTCTGACACGACAAGAAAGAACTATATTTTTTTTGTGATACCCAAGATTTGAAACAATTTAACTCTATTATTAAATTCATATAAAAAAATCTGTGTGAATATTTGAAACCCCTATTAAACTCCTCTACAGCCTCTATTAAATTATATTTTTATGAAATTCACTACTGGAAATAAATATAACTTTTAGGATTGAAATATAATTTTTAAAAATTAGTTTGCATTATATATATTCTGAGCTTTTTGCACTTAAAATAGTAACAAACATGAAAACCTTTTAAGCACCATCTAAATTTTCAAACTTTATCGAGTCATTGAAGCGATTTTGATTAAAAAGTTATGTCCAAAGTTGTCATATGATGTTATTCCGACCTCTATCTAGGAAATGTTAATCTGCCTTTGACAATGTATTAGACATCAGATGCCAAGGGTAGAATTCAATCTTTATACGTATTATTCATAAATCTGAAGCTGTTTCTATTCATTGTATCGTATGACATTTATTAAATTTCGTTGATTATAGCAGTGATTATTGATTCATAATGCAAGCGTGTAAAATAAGTATGTATATGAAAGGATTCGTTTCAAACTAATTTAATTAAAATTTGCAACTGTGAAGCTAAATCTAGTAATTGGGAGAATTAATTTCTATGTTAGTATTAGTTACTTGTAAAATAAAAAAAAATAAAAGGATATTTAAGAAATAAATATACATAAAAAATAATTTCTTCATATGTAATATTTTCAAAGTATTATCATAGTTTAAAGTGTTTTATGACAATAAATACTTTCGTATCATGAAAATCATTTCGAATAATAAAAATAATACATGTTATTCATAGAATGACTTTTTTTCTTAGTGGCAATTTTTACATGTGTTAAGAGTTGCTTCAATACATTATGTCCATTCGTATTCATCTATTTGTTTCTCCATTCAATGAATATTATTCGATTCCTACTATTAGCTCACACTCTTTATATGTTTATTTATTTATCATAGTGGAATTTTCAATAGTTAATAAAATACATTTTAACGATCTCAATTGAGCTGAAATTTCATATATAGGATTATTTCGGATGACAATACAATTTAATTATAATCAATAAAAATAATTATTTAAAGAATTACAAATATTACAAAATTGGCGACTTAGTGACCATTTTGGCAGCTTGTGTCAAATCTTGAATAGGTTTTTTTCTCACATTTTACAACATTCATTTGAAATGAAATTTTATATACACCATTGTTTTGGATTAGAATACCATATTTTAATGATAATTAATAAAAATTTATTACCACTTAATGTTAGGATTCTGTCACATATAAACATATTTATACATATATATGTGTATATACATATTTATATTAATTGTAACTATTTAATAAAGAATAGCTAGAAAATAAAATATTTCTTTGTTGATCTAATTAGGAATTGACTTGAAATATTTTTTATATTACTTGTGTGTGTGTGTGTGTTTTTATTAAACAAACCTGCATTTCAATGATCGATGGTCTTCTGAACACCTTCAAATGTGCAAACTTATTCATCGCACTTAAAAATTAACATGCAGCTTAAAAGGTTTTTTTACTACTTTATAAAATTGTACAAGATAATTCTAAGCGTTATTAGTTTTGTTCAGAAAAAATTAAAAAAAATACTTACAGAAGTGAAATTACGAGATTTTTTTTCTTTAAACAAGAGTACAAATAAAAAAAGATAAAATTTTTCTTGAAATATTATTATCCTCCAAGCATGTTAACTTTTGAATTGCTGATACAGTTTACACATATGAAAGGTATAATCAGCCATTGGATTTTTGTTATAGAGGAGAATTTTATTCTCCTTAAGGTAGTGGTTCTTAAACTTTCACTACTGCCGACCCAATTTTCAATCATAATTTTTATCGCGTCCCCCCCTAAAAATAATAATGTATTGAATGCAATAATAATGAACTTTGGCGCTAAAGATACAATACAATCATAATTATAAACCGTACAAATTAACAAGATAAGTATTAAATTTTGTATATGTTACTTTTAAGTAATATTTTTTTCTTTTTAGTTTGATTCACTATAAAAGCTTTTAGTTTGTTTTTAATCTATAATTTATTTTATAGTTATTTTTACTATGCATGATAAAAATCACAATTCCAGTGAATAATTTAATTAAGAGAAAATATACTTACCTACTTTCAAAGACTTCAATTTTTCTTAGAAAATTTGAGAAATAACCCAATAAAACTAAAGAAAATGTTCCAAATGTGCGTGTCCTTAATAAAGGACATAAATCACAGACACTTTTCGCTAACAACGCAGGAACGTTATTTTCCAGCTAAACTGTCATATTTTGTTCACGTTTTTGTAGTTTTGCTGTCGTTTGATGATCTACAAATAGAATTTTGAACATTTTCTTCCTTGTGTCTTTTTGACAAGGCGAAGTGCTGCATTATGGCTTCATAGTTTTCTTCATAGAGATCTTTAGGCAGCATTTGAAAATTTCAAATCAACTCAAACGTTTCATGTCTAACGCTTTTCTGATATTTATTTTCGCTATATATCTTGATTAATATGCATTATTTCAGTAGGTTCTTCAATTGCGTGATCAGTTTCAACTTCCTTCAATAGGGATCAGATGCCCATTTTTTGAATATTCTGCTTATTTACTTTTAGAAACCACAATAAGTTGTACAACATAGCAATCAAAACTACAAAATTGTTCATTGAGAAAGTGTAGCATGTTCTAAAAATAATTGCGTAAAACGTTTTTCATTATGCATTATATATTTCAGAATACTCATGCTTATCCATGTATCATAAAACTCTTTCACATGGAAAAAGATGAAACAGAAATACATTTACAACTTCCCTAAAAAAAGACGGAGATAACCATACCAGTAATTTCGAAGGTCAGCTAAAGTAATATTTTAGGTTAAAAGAAACGTAAAAAAAATCTCTCATCGTTCTCATATTGACCGCAAAGCAAACAAAATATTTTTTTTAAATTTGGTTATAGGATCAAAGATGGCTAATGACCGTTTGAAGTGGAATCTTTTATTTTTGATGATCACCAGATGATAAAAATAAATTATATCAGTTTAAATGTGTATTTTTTATTATGTCAGAAAGCATTTTGTTTTACTTCATTCCAAAAAAATTACTTTTTTAAACCTTTATTTTCAATATGTTCATGCCCCCTTTGCAGGGTTACCGCGCCCCTCCAGGGGGCGCGCCCTACAGTTTGAGAAACACTGCCAGGTATCCAACTAAGCGTTTGGAAACGGGATTTTTCGAAAGCCTACAAACGAATTTTTTTTTAATATTTAGTGTTACTTACATTAGAATAAACGGATAAAATTGTTTTAAGAATATTATTACAATAAAAAATTATTTAAATGCTATATTTTCGCAGAAAAGGAACATAGAATTATTTAATTTCAAAACATTCTACTTTTATGAAAAATGTTTCGATAATAGTAATATTTTGCCATTTGATAGCTAACACTTCTCCAGAGAGCCTTAATTAGGATTACTGATAAACAACAACATCATATTTGTTTCGAGTTACTACCAATTGAAACAATAATTGGTGTTGTTTTCCTATAATGTTTTCATTTTGATGCATTAAAATATGGATAAAAATCCATTTCTAAGTTATATATTTCAAAAGTCCTAGTTCAGTCTCTGTACAGGGATCTGAGGGCAATTATTTATTATATATGAGCAAAATATTACTATTATAGAAGCATTTTTAAAAAAAGGAGAATGTATTGAAAATAATTCTATGTTCACTTTCTGTCAAAATATCGCATTTAAATAATTTTTTGTTCTAATAATGTTCTTAAAACAATTTTATACGCGTATTCTAATCTAAGTGACACTAAATATCAAAAAAAATATTCGTTTGTACGCTTTTGCAAAATCACGTTTTCAAACGTAGTCGGATACCTTAAATGCTTCTAAAAATATTTAGAAGAAATAGTATTAATAACAATAATAAAATATGGTGGAGGGAATGAAAAAAATTCAAACATGTACTAAAACACAACTTTTTAATTAATTGATAAATGACAGAATATAGATGAAATGAAATTAAAAATAACCATGTAAAAAAGACCACTATATCACGGGAATTATTTTTATGGAATAGAAAAATATAATTTAAAACTTATAAAATGCAAAATAAGGGCAGTTTTATTCCTCTATCACAACAGTTTAGTTTCCAAACAAACACGAAGATTAAATTAAAAGTTTTAAGGGCTTTAGATAAATATTGTAGAGAGGCTTCGAGTTTTCCAAATTCTCCATTATTTTATATCAGCACTAAAATAAAACGTCAAAATACAAATAAAAGAATTTCAATTTTTATTTTATTAGAAATTCAAGAAATAAATATTATTGCTAATATAAATTTTTAAAAATTATTTTAAAATCATAAATGTAAATAAGGCTGCAAAGTCAGAAATGCTAATAATGCCAAAAAGAACACGAATCTACTTGCACAACACAACACACACACACTCATATATATATATATATATATATATATATATATATATATATATATATATATATATATATATATATATAATTATTATCTTTATTATTTATACAAACTCAGAGAATTCTTTATTATATTATATAATTAAAAACTCAAGTTAGAGAAACGTTCGCCTTTATGAATAAAATTGCAGATGATTTTAATTGAATATAGAGTAATTTTGCTCTTGTTAATGAAACAAAAAATATATTTGGAACAAATAGATTCAAGAAATCATAGTACAAATTACAATTTCTTAGAAAATTAAAATCAAATTCTCTTTAGAGTTCTCGCACAATTTCTTTCTTGCTTTAATAACTTTATAGAGAAACGTAACGTTAGAAATCTTTTAATGAAATCAGATCTTTAACATTAAAAAGGAACAAAAAGAAAGTAATTTTTTTCTTCTTTTGTCTTATATTTTTAAAGCAATGAAAAAGATATAAGTATTTTTCCCCAGCAAATTTTCCTTATTACCAAAGTGAATTCAAATGTCTGGAAACGCAATTATAATCTTTTGCCTTTTTCACCAGTCCAATGATTTCTCCAGAAATAAAAGCATTACACTAATTATTTGAAAACAAACTTTTATTCCTTTTTTACAAACATTAACGGCGCCGATTTAGTGCTAATACCCGCATTTAATTTCTGGCAAGTGAGTTACCATTGAGGGAAAAGTTTATTCTAACTACTCAAACAAGCAGCTTTTAAATTACGAAAAATCTTTTCCGAAATTTTCCTATTTAAGTTAAAAGTTCTTCACTCAAAGCGTTTTTTTATATTTTGCTGAATTCTCAGTTATGGTTTCCAGTTCAATAATCCATTTGTGTTTATAATGGAATCTGTGTATACAGGCTCGGTACTCTTAAATTAATCGGTAGTTGTTGGGAATCTAGCTTCTCAAATCAATAAAAGTTATTGGTTTAGAAAAGAAATGCACCACAAATGTGGGTATACCAATTAATTTTAAATTCCAGTCAAAGAGCAATTCCTATTTATAGTACTCTAATGGAAATCCTAATTTTTAAATGATTGGATGAGAAGAAAGTAGTAATTCTCTTACTGAGTAAAATTTTAATGTTCAATAGAGTTTGGGAAAGAACTTCAGAGATCCATTTTAACGTTAGCTCTTATTAATATTTGAACTGGAAACTGAAAGAAAAGTAAAATATAAAGTTATAGTTGGAATGTTCAGAGATAAGATCTGAAGTGCGTATGTAATTCTAAGTGATATGCCTTTTTTCCACTATATTGCGTTTGCCTAAAGGGCTTTCCAGCACTTGTTCAAATTCAAGATTAGAAAATGAATGAATTCGTATTATTCAAAATTTGAGTTTAAAGTTTTCATTTAATGTATTACAACTATGAAAGAATTAACTAATATTATAAATGGAAAATTTTATCACAGTTGAATCAATTTGTGGAGCATTACTTGAATTTATACTACTCGCCAAGCTATTTAAGGGGACACAGAACGATTCGATTGACCAAAATCGGTCAAAAAATCAAATCTAATTTTTTTAGTCTAAATTATTCTTTATAAACTTTTCTGTAACCTCACAAAAATTGAAAGCTCTAAACGTTAGAAACGCAGAATTATGATAGTTTTTACGTTCGTTTTTATTCACATCCCTATGGCAAATCGAAACTTTAAACTTGCTTATCTCAGAAAGATAAAATAACTAGTTTGTCTTCATTTAAAATGATAAGACTTTTTTTTCTATTGTGCCTATAATGCTTTGAATTTTTTTTATCTATTGCCAATACTACACGCAACAAAAGTTGGTATGCATTTTTGAATCAAAGCAATACTTATTTTTTTGAAAAATAATTGAACTCAGAATTTATAGATTTTTTAAGGAAATTTCAATAAGCATTCATAAAAAGAGGTATTGTACGAAAACCAATCATGTTATCGCAAAACCCATACCAACTTTTGTTATACATAGTTTGACTTACTTGTAAATCAAATTTCATGCCTGTTCTTAAATTTTTGTAGGGGAGTAGTAGCATTTTAAAATCACTTCACAAATTTTAAGTTTTTTCGTTAAAAAATTATATGACCAGCTTTTTATGAAATTTTGAGCACAAAATCTGTTTTACATAGTATACACACATAGGAATCAATCACACATTTTTTAAAATCCTCAAATTAAAAAATTTTGCGCAAATCGTACCATGTCCCCTTTAAGACCTTGAGGTCAAGTTGATCCTAATGCGTGGTAGCTTATTCAAGTTCACATTGTGCATAGTTAAAGAATTTCTATATTACCTAGGTTTTTACCTTTTGATTTTGTAAGTTGTTATGCCTCTGCATATTTATTAGAACTTAATAATTTTTAATATTGCCACGTTTTATAATAAAGATAAACTTCCAATACATGTATACATATGAAGAATTCCATGAAGGTCTTTTTCTTTCTAAAATTGTTTGAAACATCAGGCATTTTAAATATTTTATGTAGAAAACATTTCAGAAAATTTTTGTAATTTAAATTTAATAAATATATTACTTTTTTATAAATATGAACACGCATGTAATTTTTAACACCGCCAAAGTTCAAATAATAAAATGGTGTACTTAAAGAGCATAGAAATTCTTCTAATTGTTACAATAATATCTTTACCATAAAATTTTCTTTTGTTCTGAATTTCTACTTAATAGATGCATTCTTATCTCATAATAATAACTTATTTGCTTAACTTCTTATGACACTGTTTCCTTTCCAATGAAGTTAATTTTAACTTTTTCTTCATCTGCGTTTTTTGAAATCTGAATGTATGTGACAATGAATTGAAAATACTTTTCTTGTTTTTCTTTGAAAAGAATATAAAAGAAAATATTTAAGCTGGAGAATAATTTATATTTTTACACCATTGATTTTTCAGGAGTTTTTTAATATTTGAGATCCATATATATATATATATATATATATATATATACATAACATCCTTAAATAATAATATACTCAGTATTTAATTCTATCAAATTTTAAAATGGTTTAGAATATTGATATTTCTCTGTTTGAAGAAGAATGTATATCATAATCATCCAAAAATAAATGTGTTTCAGTTACAGTTACAATAAATTAAAAAGTATTTATTTATTTGATATTACTTTGCCCTTTTAGCTGTAAAATACGCCTTTTCTGTTTATTTTCACTTTCTGTGAATGATCAAATTGATTTTATATTACATAGATCATAAATATATATTAAACGAAAGTTGATTAACATGATTAATTTAATTTTATACGAGTTTTCTTAACGTATTTTTAAAAACATTTAGTTTAAATACCACACTTGATTGAAAATGGGATATATGTTTGACATAAATGCAGAGTGTATAAGTTTAAAAATTAGATGTTTTGATAATATTTTCAAAGCATTTGTTACAGAAGTTCTGTGCTAAATAAAAATTGGTTATTACGTCTTTGATCACATTTGATGAGACTGTTGCAATGTTCCACAAAAAGGTACTTTAATTTATGTATACATATAGAACTGAAAATAAATATTTTCCTTTATTAAAAATAAAGGTAAAACACACATATGTAAAGAAGTAAATGGGTGTAAAAATGCATCTCATTCTAAAATCTTACATCAGAAATATGACATAAAGCATATTTCGTAAAATTATTTCATCAGCAATTGCATCAATGGCTTTTTTTTATATTTGACTTAGCTTCAATCTTGAAAAATGATTTTATCTAAGAATGGGTGTTATAAATAACATTTATTGCTTTTTCCAGACGTTTAGAAAGCAATATTCAAAACAATTTATAGTATATATAAATAACATATATAAATAACAATAACATAGAGTAGAATTGGTAAAATTCGCAATAAAAAGAAATTTGAGATAATTCTTGACAGAAAAAAAGGTGGAAAATCGAAGAATCCTAAAAAAGGAAAATCTGCGAATATTTAAAATTCAGAAGTGAAAATATCAAGAAAAATATTCATATGTTCATATTTCGGAGACGAACTACATATGTATTGAAAGCTAAAAATAGAATAGAATTGAACTAGATATTTTCTGCAGTTAATATTTCATATAGCTCCGATGTGTGTGTGTTTCCTTCAGAAAGGTTTATTGGAATAGCCAAATGAAACTACAAACTTCGAAAAATATAGTAAAATTCTTTCTTGAACAAACTTTCTACTACATATCCGAGTTTAATTTTTATTCTTATGAAAGATATCGAAAAATATAAGAAAAATAATAAATAAAATATGAGGAATATTTGTCATATTGTTTCGGAAATTTTACTTGTTTTATTAATGTCATAGCCATTAGATCGCTCACATAAAATGAGGTCTTAAAATCTAAAATCAAAAGACAAATATTTATTACAAAATGGTAATATTTTATGTTTCGGGGAGATAAGATTTCAGACTTTAAAATGAATCATATGTAATTTTCTACTATATTTTTTGTTAGATCGATACATATTTCTTCTAATAATATATTTGTATTTATTGAATTAACACATATTTAGCTTGCTTTTATTATTATTCTCAATAAATCATCCACAAAATGCTTATGTTCAGCACAAATACTTTTTATTAATTATACTTTAATCGTATACTAGTTTTAATATGCACGCTTTTTATTTATCTTTAATTTTATATTATAAATTAGAATTTAAGTTCACAATTATTATTGTTTAATTCATAGTTGAAAAATATTTTGTCAAAAATTCTTTCTTGTATTTTTTTAGTAATAATCCGGGTATGAATTTTGTCATTAATATTATCGTAGTAGATGAATCAATAAGAGACTGAATATCTCGCAAAATTGCTATTATATTTCTTTTAGTGAGATTTTCTTGGTTAGAAATAAAATTCCATGGCAACCTAATTATTGAAAAAAATTCAATTGAGCAATATCAAGAAAAGTCACTGATTCCAACGTTTTATTTGTGAAGAAACATCATTTATTCCAACTCTTTTCTTATAAAATGAGAAACTAAGATAACCTTTTATGTACAGTTTTTTTTACTGCAATATTCATTTTTATGTGATACATATAAAATCCAAATCAAATAACTATAAAAAACCTTCCGGATCTGTAATAATTGAAACGTGGTATTTCATTGGCACTTCCTATCAGAATGTTGAAAAGTAATTCTGAAACAGTGTTGTTTTTTTTAAAAAAACCTCATTTGAAGCATAAAAGCAGAATAAATACAAAATTAGAAAACATTTCCAGAATTTATTATTTTTTTGATGGAAGATCTAATATGAGATATATTTGGATCTTCCTCGAATTTAATATTATTGTTCAAGTATTTGAGGATTAACCGAAAGAATAATCAAACAAATCAAAGAAAGAATAATAATCGAAAACAACAGCATAATGAGTTTTCAGATATTTTTTTCTTCTAAGATTGAATCTCTTTGGATATAGCTACACTGTATACGTTACACTAAAATTTTATCGTGAAAAGTGAAACACTTTCCATTTTACTTTTCGAAGCAAACTGTTCCTCTGTCCAAAATTATTTATACAAAGTAATACCTCGACATACGCTGAGGGACTTAAGCGAATCCGGAGTTACTTGATTTTCAAGTCTCGTTGATTCTCCCCTCCCCTCACTGAAACTCAAACGTAATCAATACCAGAGCCTGATGATATTGGTAATGTAATTGAAGAAGTCGATATTGTGTGCCAGGCAAATAAATTTAGAAGTGGAAAGTAATGATCAAGAACTACTCGATTCCAACAATCAGGAGCTGAAAATTGCAATCGAGTTCATCGAAATACTTGAGCAAGAGCAAAACATAAAAGAACTTGAGTCTTTAGACCCAGTTAAATCAGAAGATTATGATGGTTGGTAATTCGAAAGTAGGCTCCAGTTTAATTGAAAAAAGGTTATAAATTTTAGAAAATACAGACTCCAATGAAGAGCGTATTTTTTCAACAAAACAAGGAATAAAAAAAAAATATTAGCATGCTACGAGGAAATTTTGAGCGAGAAAGATGTCTTTGAGCCATTCAGACTATTTTGTTCAATTTTATAAACCTTCTACTTTAAAATTACTTCGGCTTGCGATTTTGTATTTTCGTTATTTATGATTTATAATTAAGATTTTTTTCTCAAAATTATTATTTTTTTTCGCCTGAGACCCCATCTAAAATAGTTTATATGTATTTATATGCGAAATTATATCCCGACTTACTCGGAGATCACTCAGTCCCAGCTATGCGTAAGTTCGGGGTATTACTGTATAAATCTCACATACTTTTATTTGTACATATAAATTAAAATTTGGAGTGAATTAGAGAGTGTTTACTAACGTCATGCTTTAAAGTTATACTAGGGCAAGGGTGGCAAACCTTTATGCATCAACGTGTCATTTTTTCTAAAGAAGTGTTGAATGAGGTATAGACCTGTCGTCAAATAATTTTGATTAGCAATTATTGGGAAAATAATAAAACTAAATGCTGAGAACACAAAACTCTTGATTTACTACGAAAAACTACCTTTTGCACTGTATAGTTGTAAATGTTTTAGTTATGCGTGTAATTCAAATTAAAGTTACATTAGTGCGAGTTCTGTTGTTGCATATTAGATGACAAGTGACTTATAAGATTATAAGGTGTTACTTTTAGTGGAATGCATGCTCAATTGGAGTCATCTGCCAATAGGGTTTTAAGCAATTAATTATTTTTGCTGTGGTTCACACTTTTTTGACAAGAGGATTTGCGATTTATTTCAAAATGCCGTTTTTCAGACTATGTTCTGCATACTACTAATCTAGAAAATAAAGCACACGCCGCTTTTTTTCGCCTTTACTTATAATGCATATTTCTAGATTTACTTAATTTGAAATTTTCTGTTATACTTACTATATTGCCTTTTTTTTCTTTTGCTAAACTAGTCAAGTTAAATAACACTTAAAAATTCGTAAATATAACACAAATAAACTTTAAATTATAGAATCGTCAATGAAATTGACCATGCTAGGCGTTGACAAACTTTGCATCATAAGTAATTGTAGTCCACGACTTAACTAAGGCAAGCCAATAATAAACGAGTGTGATCCCCACCGCACCACGACCGATCACTCGCGTATGTTCGTAATACTTCATAGTGAAATTCGCTTTACTTTGAAATAAAATGCAAAATATTTTGATCGATAGCGTGCCCAAAATATTGTGTCGCGTGCCAATGGTTCGCCCTCCATATACTAGGGCTATAAATTCTTAATTTTGAAATTCGGATGAAAAATTGTAATCGCCAATTAAACAGTGCATTGTTTTCATATTAAGCATTTCAATTTTAATTCCTTAATACAATTGAAGGAAAATGCAGCGTGAGATCACCATTCATAAGATAAAGATTAATTATTGCACGTTTGAGAATTCAATTAACATTTCTCAGACCAGCAGTTTGGAATTTTCACTAAAGTGCATAGACTAATTAATGAAAATCAGTGATGAGAGGACATAGTGTGATTGAATCAAGCGTTGAAAAGGAGGGACAATACTGTATTTCTCTCACTTAAACAAGATTCAAATGCCTTGCAATTAATGAAGGCCATTTGATTAATGCATGTACACATATGTATTTGAAACTTTCGTTTACTTTGAAGTATTACGAAAAACTTTTCTCAAAGTTTTCGAAGATATCGGCGAGGAATTTGTGAAAATGTCTTTCGCAGAATTTGAAACTATATTAACAAGAGTAATAAATGACTTAATTAAAATAATTTCGCTTTTATATGACTGTCGTTTATTGGATTTGGACGAGTCGTTTGAAGAGAATTTCTGGACAACTAATGTTAATTAATGTCAAAATGAAAAGAATAATGTGTTCTTTCAACGAAATTTTAATGAATGAATCATGTCTTTTCTTTCAAATAAAAATAATTAATTACTCTTCGTTAATGGTAATATACATTCTCTCAATAGTCTAATTGAAATAGTTTATTATTAGGGAACAGTTTAGAAGAAAATATTTCGTTTTGTGGTAAGAAGGGAGTATAATGAATCAATGAATATCACATAAAGGCATAAAATATTTTTTTAAGTTTATTTATTCAATCTTGAAATATTCCCTTTGTTGAAATACATAAAACTTCATTAATAGCAATGTCCTAAAAGATAACCCAAACACAGACTTTATATACATTAATAAAATAGTGTTAGGAAATTACAATAAATTTCTATTAATACTTTTGCTTCATGCGGGTAGGATTTTGAAAGTTTACATTTAGATAATGTGTTAATACAAATGTCGTATTTCAGCTTTAGAAAATGAAAGTATTTTTCTTTCTTTATTTCAAAATGATGTGCAGGTGAAGTTTTCATTAAACGTTGAATAATATAAATTTCTCCTGAGGGTAATAGAAAGTAGATTTTTAAAATACTTGAGGACTTCATTCTAATATTTTAGAGAAATTATAAAACGAGATATACAGAAATTGTGTTTTTGCTATAATATTAAGGGATTTCTAATAATTATTCAGGAGATTAGATTAGAAAGTTTGTAGCTGTTTCTATCCTTCCATTGTGTAGTTTTTAATTGTTTAGAGGTTTTGTTACTTTTATTTAATTTTAGAAAGCTATTGTTTTATTAGAATAAAAGCTTTTTATCTCTATTTAGACAAACATGCTTTATTTATTGCATAAATTACTTTACAGGTTAAAAATATGTGACAAAATTTATTTATTTAAAAAAATGTAAGTAGATTTTAATATTTAACTATGTTTGGCTTAAATATATTTCGGATTTAGTTTTTACAAATTGAGAAAAGATAGCTGAAACATAAATAACGAGTTTAGCTCTAGAGGTTTGAAAATATGCTATAGAAATTGTGTTAATGTGAGTTAACTGAGGCATGAGCTAAACAGACAATGCTGTATATTTTAATATAAAAACTTTTATTACTAAAAGTGTAACTAAAAATTTAAAATTGATTTTTTTAAAAAAGCTCACATTTATTACTTTTAAATCCTATTCTTATTACGCAAAACAATAGCTGTGAATTTTATCTTTAGTGCCACTATGTAATTTTCCTATTTCAAGTTTTTTTTATGTTCTTAATTAATAGGATAAGACATAAAAATATATATGTTACGATTTTCCTATAGAAAATTTAATTTAATTTAAGCAGAATCTATAAGCATGTGTTTATTAAATTAAAATCATACTAATAAAATTAAGCTATCATCGTTTTTAAATGAACATTTTTTAATGTTTTATTTATAATATACTTATTTCAGAGTTTATTTGAGTCGCATAAAATTTGTACTGCAATTTATCAAGTGAACGATATTATTCTATGACCATGTATCAAAATAAGAAGCATTGTAAAGGTATCTGACTACGTTCGGAACCGTGATTTTAAAAAAGCACATAAATGGATCATTTTCTTGATATTTAGTGTCACATAGATTAGAATACAGGTAAAAATTGTTTTAAAGACATTTTGACAAAAAATATTTAAATACAATATTTTGGCAAAAAGTTAACTTAGAATAATCTTTTTTTCAAAATGTTCTCCTTTTGTGAAAAATGCTACTATTGTTTTAATGTTTTACCTGTATATAGCCCAGACCTCTTTACAGAAGCTCAACTAGAATTCACATTATTTTCAGAGTTACCACCAATTGAAATAATTATCGCTGTTTTTTTCTTAAAATTGCTCCCCTCTGTTGTCGTAAAAAATGGATGAACCCACTTTTAAGTTATATATCTCAAAAATTCTAGTTGAGCCTCTGTACAGAGGTCTGAGCTATATACAGGCAAAATATTATTATATTAGAAACATTTTTCACAAAAGGAGAATATTTTGAAAGTGGGTCATTCTATGTTCATTTTTTGTCAAAATATTGTACTTAAATAATTTTTTATTGTAATACTATTTTTAAAATAATTTTATATACATTTTCTACTCTAAGTGACACTAAATATCATAAATATTATCCATTTATACGCTTTTGCAAAATCACGGTCCCAAAATATCACTAATGTTTACAAATAAATCCCTAAAAGACATCAATGTCAATTTTACTGGGATTTAGTTGTCTTGAAATCCACCCGAAGAAAGTGAATCTGTGAAATAAGGATTTATAGATCTTTATAAAATCACCTGTGAAAGTGATACACTCGACAGCTGTTTGCACCTTTTGTTTTTAGGCCATTTAGGTAATTAATCTTACTTTTACCGTTAGTATGGGTGACATTCTTATACCAATATATGAAGAGAAATAATATAAAGATGCTGTTAATGTCTGTGTATTGTCTTATAGAAATTCAAAAAGTGACATAAATATTTTTTAGAAAGGATACAATAATAAGTTCAAGTAATTTTTTAATTGATTAAAACTATCCTTCATATAATATGTTGAATAAAGAAAACCTTTTTTCAATATGTTTTTAAAATTCTTATCACTTTTCTACACATTCGAGAGATTTCTTAAAAACAAATAAAAAATACAATCTATAATGAAAGAAATTAAAGTTTAAGAAATGTTATAAATTGAAAAAAACCCACTTAAATAAATATAGGTTTTTAAAATGCAGAGACTGTAATCAGAATCTATTGAAATAACCAATATACATGAATAGTTAATTTCCTTCGATTTTAAATTCGTTATAAATATTAATAGTAAATTTCCTTTTGTTGAAGTTAAATATAAATTTCAGTGTAATTTTTAGCGCTATGAGTACGATATTATAATATATTTTTTTGCGTTAATATTTGTAATTTCAAAGAAAAAAAATTGACTTATTCATTTCACTTAAATTATAGAGATAAACTAAAAGTAAGTTTAGAAAATATTCTTAAAAGTGTTTCAGCACTCTTAAAATATCAATAATGTGCATAATCAAATGATATATAAAAAACAAGGTGTGACACAGAAAACGAGACTAAGTGTGTAGCTTGAAAAAAAGTTGAGTAGGCAATAACTGTTTCAGTCACGTCATCCCACCCATCTCTTCTATCCGTGCACCCAGTTTTACCTTTTCCGATCGTCTACGGAAAAACTGGTACTGCGTCATTAAGTGAACACGTGCAACTGCACACTGCCGGAAAAACATCAAGTTTCTTGTGAAACTTATTAAATCAACTACGAAAACATATCAAATTTTACCCGAGGCTTATGGAGATGAGACTTTGTCTAGTGCACATGTGTTTAAATCGTGTAAGAGGTATTCAGGGTTAGTATGGAAGATGATGAACCTGCTGGGTGCACAAGGTCAGCGATTACAGACCAAAAAAAACATAGCCAAAACTTGTGATATTAGGGGTTTCCCACTCAAATCAGTAGCCAGATTGTTAACCAACCCTACTACATTGAAGTACTAAAAAGACTTCGTGGAAAAATTAGGGGAAAAAAGCCAGAGTTAGTGATGGATGGCTGTTGCACCAGAACAATGCATCCGCTCACGTTGCCTTATCTGTCAAGCAGTTTATGACCAGAAAAAACATTATTGT
Source organism: Trichonephila clavipes (assembly GCA_019973935.1). Classification (NCBI taxonomy): domain Eukaryota; kingdom Metazoa; phylum Arthropoda; class Arachnida; order Araneae; family Nephilidae; genus Trichonephila; species Trichonephila clavipes. The sequence goes on from BMAU01013295.1 coordinate 662,162, forward strand.
TACGGAGCATCCTCCTTATTCACATGATTTGTCCCCTTGCAGCTTTTTTTTATTTCCTACAGTTAAATCTAGACGAAAGGGAACCCATTTTGCCTCAGTTGAAAAGGTCCAGGCAAAAACGGAGAATCTCCTGAAGGGCCTTTCCAAATCATAGTTCCATAATTGTTACCAGTAATGACAGCACGAAATGCAGAAGTGTGTGAATGCTGAAGGGAACTACTTTGAAGGTGATAATGTCACGGTGAAATAATTCAATTCCGTACATACAATGATTTATTGGATCAGTCTCGTTTTTTTGTGACGCTTCGTTTATACACTCCAAAATGTAGTGAGAACAATATATCTACATCGAAATTTGAAAAGTGTAATTCAAAAAAAATTTAAATAATATATCTCTTATTATGAATTAAAGTGATACTCAGAGGGATTTCTATTTCTGAACCTTGGAAATTTTGTTACGTGTACTAAATAAGGAAGCCTTTGAGAAATTCTGATTCCTTAAAGGAATCAAATGAATCGGAATTATTGGGAAATAGATTTCCACTCTTAACAAACTCACTGCTAATCAGAACTATTTCTAGAACATGAATGTTAATTCACTCGTATGATGATAAAATAAAATGGAGTTAACATAGACGAAGCCTATATATAAACATCCTTCTATATTTATCTTAAAGACGGAAATTTAATATTTCAGATGGTTGAATGGGAACTCATTGAGAATTTCATTTATGAAGATTTATCTTTAAATCTAAAATTAGATTCTAGATCACACACACAAACGGAAAATTTATAAAACTTTCTTAAATTATACAGTGTATTCGAGTAACAAATTAAGGAGCAGATGGATGTTTTGCTTGTGCGATTAATTTAAAGTTATTTTTCTAAAAACTTATAATATACAGGGTGGGCCTCAAATAAGACCTACCAATGTTAAACACAAATAACTTTTTTGTTTTTCGATATAGTTTTTTTTGTAGGTTACAATTGAATTATCGGAAATTTATTATGAAACCATACAGTAAAAAACAACTCGTTAAAATTATCGAGTATTTCTATTCTTGTCGACAATCAGTTATTATGACACAGCGTAAACATTGGCAATATTTTAATTCAAGATCAGCTACCACAGCCTTCATGATTCGGAGTTTGATTGGTCGTTTTGAGGAACTGAGTTCAGTGGCCGACCGTCCTGGAAGAGGTGGACATCGAAATATTCGCACTGAAGACAACGTGGAAACTGTGGGGCAGATTTTTTCGAGAATGAGGATGGAATACCGGAAACGATTTCCGGGGCTCCTTACTGAACAATGATTGAAAACTTTTTGAAGCCAATGGTGGAGCAGAATTCTAATTTGTGGTTTCAACAAGATGGAGCAAATGCGCACACTGCTAGGTAAACTAGACCTGCTGTGTGAAATTTTTGGCGAACGTCTGATTTCAAAAAATTCCGATTTCCCTTGGCCACCTCGTTCGCCAGATTTAACTGCGTCAGATTTTTTAAAAGGAAATTTAAAAAAGACAAATTGTATGTTAATACACTAGAAACTATTAGACAGCTGAATCAGAATATTTGAAACGAAATACTGAGCCACAATACGTGGGGTAATGGAAAACGCTTTAAAAAGAGCCCATCTCTGTATCGAGAAAAATTGTGGCCATTTTTCTGATATATATTTATTCATGATTTCCATAAAATATATTTAATGTATAAAAAAATTAGTCAAAATGTATGATTATTACAAGAGTTATATTCGTGTTTAATACTATTATAGGTCTCAATGGCGCACACAGGAATTTTTCAAGGGGGGTCCGGGGTCGAAAGTTCACCATTCTTGTGTAATGCTCCTTTTGATTTTGTCGATTTTCGGGAACAAAACACAGTAAAAAACTAATTATTGAATAAATAATTAGCATTAATTAATAAAATTAATCATTAATAACAAATACTTAATCAAATTTTACGTACTATGTACTTAGAATTATAATCAATCGGGAAAAAAAATCAAGGGCTACGGGGGGTCCGGACCCCCAGGACCCTCCCTTGTGTGCGCCACTGGTAGTTCTAATATGCCCCCTCCTTGTATAAGCGAATATGTTTTTTTTTAAATGAATGGTATTGTTTTTCGCTTAAAGCTATATACCGTATGTTCCGGCGTATTATGCGCACCAATGTATAATATGTGCACCTATACTTTCAAACTATATATTTTAAGTTTTTGATACATTCACCATATAACGCGCAACTTTTTTTACGGAAAAAACCCGAAATGCAATATTTTTAAAGCTTGTCTTTTATTTTTTGAGGTTGAGAAGTTGTATGCAAGTGGGTAGCAAAAACATGAAATGTGAAATTAAATATCTCATTATTAAAATGTCATTTAAAATGTCCTACACTAACAATCTAGATGGAAAGGATGAGAGAGTAACAGTGATGGTGAAAATGAAATATAGAATTCCATGATGTGCCTGAAGATATATATAATGGAATACAGATATGAGGGACTTTTCATGTTATTTAACAATTAAAGCTCATAACTTATGTCATTACTTTAAACAAACAGTGTTTTGATACATGCAGAAATTATAAGTTTTTTTTATGATCATCATTTTTTTAAATTTTAAAGCTACTAGGAGGTGTGTACCCACTGTTCTCTTAACAATGGACTGACTGCCATTGTACTAATTATAAAACTGTTCATACCCATTGCTCAAATTGTAAAACTATAATTTACATGTACTATGTAGTTCTATTTATTTGCTTTTTTCGCAAAATTTGTTCTTGGAGCTTATAATCTTTTAAATTCATCACTGAAGTTTCATCGTTGAACACTTCATTGATAAATTTCTCAGATTTCGATAAACCTGCAGCTTCCTGTAAAATTGAGTATTTAGTTCCGTTGATTGTTTATAAGTCTTCGTATAAGATAAAACCTTTCTTTTCACGTCCAAGCAATCGTTGAGATATATTTCTGTGATAGCTTACAATAATGTACTATCGCAGTCGTTTTGACGACATTATATGAAACAAAGCACATGGTTGCCAATTCAGCACCTACGGCACATGCAAAACCGGGATTGTCAACTTGGCGAGTTATCTTGAACGTTGGCATTGCTACGATAGTGCGTAATAAATTTATTACAACATCAAGAAAGTTTTTTTTTATAAAAAGAGAGAATATTTTCATGTCTGACATATGGCGCCCACCCATAAATTTAGATATTAATTTTGTCTGTTGAAAGGGTGCGTTATACACCGGAAAAAGTATTTGTCCTTCATAATTTAATAATATTTAGATATTTATGAACACAAGGAGAAACTCAAGATTATAAAAATACTACTTAAAACTGCATTAATATCGTTATTTCCAGCTATCATGTGAATGTTTTACGTGACATATAATAATGCAGCATATTTGATTCAGATGGATAAAATACTTGTTTCTTAATTTAAGAGGCAACACAATATTCTTCAGGTATCTTAATAAATAAAATCTCCTCTTTAGCTCATAAACATAAAAGTTTGCTGTATGCTTCCAATTCAATCGAAGCTCTTTACTGTTTTTTTAGTTCAAGATCTGAAAATGACGGGAAAGATTGTAAATAATCAGGGTGCCAGAGTTGAATACTTACAATAAAACCTCTTTATAAAGCCTTTTACAACTCTATAAGATAATATAATTGATAAATAACGGCATTTAATTGATTCCACAAATATTCTTAACCAGATAAAACGATGTAAATTTCAGATTTAGAGTTATACTGGGAGCAAGATAAGCCGCTCTTTCACATACCGACTAAAAGCTCGTCAATGTCAGCAAATACTCATTCTACGGATCAATTATCTGAATTACTAAGTCAAACAGTCTAGAGCAGAGCTTGTTGATCTTAAATATCGAAAGTCTTAGTTAGACAACGTTAGGTAAATATTTAAGTGATTAGTGATATAGTTGGTTCGCATGGAAGAGTTAAATAATTTGAGTCAAAAGGTAAACTCATCATTTCGCTGAAAAGGAGATGTTTGTGAATTGATTAACCTGCATCTTGTTGTGTGTTTAAGGCGAATTAACACTTTTGTGAACACATTTTGCATTGTGTGACATGCACTGATTAATAAGCTACAGATTAACTAACTAATAAGATAAACAGTCTTTGCGAATCACGGTTTTGATTAATATCATTAGTGTTTCCGTATTAGTTGCGCTCTTATGAATTGACCTTGCCTTTCATAGATAAATAAATTAATCCATTTATCTAACTTCTAGCGGGATGATTTGATTTAATTTGCCAGTCCAGATTCATTTGCAACTTATTAAATACTGAGAGACGTATTGACTGCCGCTTCTATCAATATTTTTCAGTGATTTGATTAATTTTCTGAAATATGCGACATTTTATTAGTATTATGTTAGGACTTATTCGTAATTAAGCACAATTTGTGATCGGAACAGGGACTGCTTTATTATGCACAGTAAAATTCTTATGTAGAAATGAAATAACAGTGTTCTACAAAATGGCTAAAAGTAGTTTCAGTTTCCCTAAATGGTATTAAACTGGAATTGGTTTATAAATCACATATTTGGGAAATTATGATTTCTGAACACTTAAGTTGGGTAAAATTAATCCTATTTGATATTATTAGAGCACCTAAATAGGGGGGAATCTTGTTGAATTTGATATGACTGACAGGCAATTAATGCGGACAGGATTTCTGTAAGTGGATCAGCTATATCTATTACCGACTAATGGCCGACTGATATTTCAACATGATCTTTGCTTAAGTGGCAAACTGTAATAGAACGATATAGAATTGAATGAAGGGAAATTGTAGCCACATGTTACAGATTTATAAATTGATTATATCAAGAAATTATCTAGAAAAAAAATTAAGTGATACTTCAATGAAGAAAAGAAAAAAAAAATTTTTTCGTACCAACAATTTTTGAAACTATTTCAAAAGGGTTCTAAAGAAAGTAGTTATAAAGAAGTTTTAAACTATATTTGACTTTTGATACTTTGAGATTTCTTTAAGCTCATTCTTTATATACTTGCTTTTAAATATACCTTAGGTATATTTTGTTATTTTTTTACATCATAATATAATTATTAGTAAATAGTATTAATAAGTAATTAAAAAAATTTAAATGTATTATTTTTTTTTATAAAATATAATTCGTTTTCTAAAAATAATAAAAAGGCTTTAATAAATCTAAGAAAAAATCATAATTCTAGAATACAGTTAAAATTTCAAGCATTTCTAGGAAATGAAAACACTGAAATTTCAAGTAATTCAGTAACTTGTACGATTCTTATTTATTTTATTTCTTAAAATTTTGTAAACTTTTATTGAATTATTTTCATAATAAATATTGTCAGTAAAAGCAATATTTCGGTACTTTCTGAATTTTTAAAAAAAATGGAATTACATATTTATTTCAAATGATTTTAGAGGCTTAAGAATATGTAAAACTCAAGGTTAGATTTCTTTTTTATTTGATATTTGAGAAATTTACGTACGTACTTAGAGATAAATAAATATATTTATTCTTACTTTATAATGCTTTAATGCAGAAATTTATTAAAATTTTCTAATTTTATTCCAATTCAAACATTTCCACAAGAATTCAGCTTAAAAATTACAACATTTAAAATAAGATTTAAACAAAAGTTTGAAGAAACAATGCTATATATAAATTGATAATTGGAAGAAAATAAATTTTTGAAATAGAGTAATGACTTATATAGTTTACATCAGTAAATATTAAATTTCTGGAAACATAGAATGATAAATAACATAAGAATTGATTTATATCAGGGATTCCAAAAGTGGACTATGACAACCTACAAGAGGTTCACACCAGTGAAAAAATAATTTGGGGGTTCATGAGGAGTAAATGCGGATCTATGATAGTGGCTCTCATACAACCAGATCGTAACTTTAATATTTTAAAAAATTGATCTAGTGGAAACCAGATTTAACTGATTAATTTAGTAAATTTAGTGAGGTTAATTCGTGCTTGCCAGGTGACAGCATACGTTTTATTGAGACAAGGATCATTTCAGCATTTATTTCCAGGATTGAGCTGAAGAAGTGTAATATTGGACTTCACAAATTTTCTCAATTTGCCACAGACAATCGGTTAGAACATTTTAACCTATGTTCAACATTCAAATACTCTTTACTCAGATTTGAAATCAGGTTTGAGATTGTTTTTTATAGTAATACTACAGTAGACAATAAATTCATACAGTAACTTTGAAAAAAATATTCATATTACAATAGGAACTGATCATAATAGGCCCTAACAAAGATTTAAAATAAAGTTTAGAAACGGATGTCAGCAATTTTGGCTTTAAAAAGACTTATCTGTTATTTTTCGCGAATTATGGAATACCATGAGGACGTTTGTAATTGCAATTCCTAGTGAGAGGGACAATCTCAAAAAACGAAAAAAGAAAAGAAAAAAAAAAACTGAACACCTACTAACAAAGGAGATTTAAGGTTAAACCTGACTGGATTGATATTAAATGTTGAAAATTTGTTATTGAATCACCAGATTCCTTCCTCTCCTTAAAAGCATTTGTTTCTTGTTCAATTATTTTTTGTATTAATTTAATTTAAATTAAATTCATTGACATGTGATTCTTAAGTTTTAAACCCTATACTTCCCTACAGTTAGAAATTTAATTCTTTTAAAGTTAGAAGTAGTACCAGCGGTCACAAAAAGACATTTAAGAGGAGTTGGAAACCCCTCTCTCTCTCTCTATACTGACAATGTTAAATTGGCTGTTTTCGATGTACCTTTTCTCAAAATCTGTTTTATGTACATGCTTGAAATTTTTCATACTATTAAAGTACACCTATCTTATTATACTAAAATGAGCTTTTAGCTAATTTTGAATTTTTTAATAAATTATGAAATATTTTATCAAACATTGCGAAATTTAGCCCATTCTTTACTTAAAAAATTTGTAAAAATTAAATTTTTGAGTTTTTTACAAAAAGCTCATTTTAGTATATATTAGACATCCTTATAAATAATTCATAAAACATTTACATACCTGTGAACAGTAGTTTCTCAGAAAAGGTACATCGCACATTAAAATTTACATTTTGAGATAAATTGATTTTAATGTATACAGTGAGACTTCTAATCGGCTAGGAAATAAAAAAAATAAAAGGCTCAATTTAAAATAAAAGATACATGTTTTGGTTTATATCAGTCGTTATACTTTTAAGCAAAAACAAATTAATTTGTTTACAATTTTCGCCATTAAAATGGGCGTGGCCCAAATTCAACAATTGTTTAAAAATAAGTTTTAAGGGCTTCTAAATACCCCAGGGGTTAAAGTAAGGTATTTTTAGAAAGGTTAAAATTTATACAATTTTAAAATGTAGAAATCTCAAATTGTCAAAAAAAATTTTAGCTTTCCAACACCCATTAAATTGATACATTTTCAAAAATTGAATATTAGGTTTAGCAGGGGTCTACCCAAAATCAAAAAAGCATGGTAAGGGGTCTATGAGACAAAAAAGTTTAAGAACATCTGATTTAGATATTAAAAAATAGAAAAGTTTTAGTAGAGATTGTTGATAACAGTTTATAATATTGAAAATAAATTATACTTTTTAACTTATAAAGGAGTGTTTTACAAAATTCACTTCTATTAAAAGTTTTGTATTTGACTGACAAAACATTAAATTGTTTCTAATAGATTTTTTTAAGATATCATTTTATTATTTTACCTATTTAAGATAATATTTGTTTTGTGTTTATTCCAAATCCTGTCTTGAGTAGATATTGGTTTTTCTTGTTGGAAATAGCGCTATATATTATTGAACTACTTCTGATCTTATAAAATTTGGCTGTGGTATTTACAAATAAAAGGTCTTATGGTTTGTTTTTCAAAATTTTGTGTATTCCTCTATTATTTGTTTTCTTTACATAATAAAAATGAAGTCGTAGGACATATATTTCTTAAAACTATTATTAAAGTTGTACTGAAAGTAAGCGAAGAAAATATTTCTTCTTCTCAATAAAAAATAATTAAAGTTACTGATTCAGCTCTGGATAGTTCTAGCAGCAAGAATAATTATGTTTGCATAGTTAAAAATGTCATTTTCAATACAATCAATTTGAAAAATATTTCCAGTTTTAATAATACGGATATAATGAAAATACACATACAAGATAAAATACTTGAAAATTAACATAGTAATAAGAATATAGCAGCACATTTTTATTTTCAAACTAAAAATAAAGTTTTAGCACTACTAAAAGTTAAGTACTGCTAATACATCGGACTTAAGTTGAAATAATTTAAAAATAAATTAATAAACTTAAAATAATCTTATGGCAGTACGTCTACGTAATTTAATTTTCAATTACTTAGTTTTAGTCTTTAATCTTTGATTACTTTACGATAGCATTTCTCAAACTTTCAACACTTGCCACACAATTTTCAATCATAACTTTCATCGCCCCCATACAATAACAATATATTGAAATCAGTACTAATTTACTTTGACACTATAACAATTATACGGCTTTTATTATAAATCATACATATTATCAAGATAAGTATTAAATTTTGTTTATAATTTTACATATGACAAGCCCATGGCTTCAATGGTAATTATTAAACTTGTTCTTAATTTAGTATTGATACATTAATTATCAATTACATTGTGTAGTACTGATACATTTAAGAGTTTATTCTATCAGTGCAAATGTATATTTATTTTTATGTCAGATTGTATTTTGTTTTACTTTATTTCCGTAAATTAATAATCCTTTTAAAGTAATCATTTGTTTTCGATATGCTCGCGTCCTCCACGTATGGTTATCACACACCCCAGTTAGGCTCACCCCGCAGTTTGAAAAACGAGGCTTTAAGAAGTTACAGTTGCTGTTTCTTTAATAACATCTTTTTGCGTAATATAGTAACTAGAAGAGAGAAAAGTATTAGTTCAAGTTTAGCCCTTATCACTATTATGCTTTGAATTTAAAAAATAAGAATTTCACTGTCAAAAGATATTAATTTGAAATAAATCCAAAAATTGTGCAATTTTTAGAGCTAATTTATTAAGATATTTATTCCCACTTTTTATTGAAATATGATTAATACTTTTTACTTACTTGAATGTAAATCCAAAGATTAGGCAATCATCGATAAAAATCACGTTTTTTTTTAAACTTTCAAATGAATCCATCTCCTTTTTTAAAGAAAGAAAACTTTCTCTCAAGAACGTTTAAAAGGTTTTTTACGAATCTTTATCCGTTTAATAGTCATTTTCTTTTCTCTTTCTAAAACTAAAGCTAACCTTTAACACCCCCTAAGGAAAGAACCACCAGTATTTTGTTGAAATCGATTTCGCTTAACGTCAAAAGTCTCAGCATTTTTTTTTTTTTAGTTTTCGATTTTTGTTCTTTGCATTTGTGTTTTCTACATAAAGCCAAAACTTAGCAAACATCTGTTTCTCGGGTTCGAATGGCTCCCTTTTTTCCCTTCTTATCTTCGGTCTCCATCGATTTATTTCTCTTATGGAAATTCAACTTTGTCTTTGCAATGAGACTGAAAGAGATCGAAACTTTACCAAAGTCATTCCTAAAATGCATTTACGGAAGTTTCGCATTATCTGTTCTAGGTTTCGGATAGCCACAAATCGAAGAATAAGAAAGACTTTAAACGTGGAAATCACTTGCGTCATCTGTTAAAAAGGATCTAAATCTATGTTCGAAAGCTATAGCAAAGTCGTGATTCAAGTGTTACGAATAGCACGTTGCGAGGATATTGCCAAACTATAATTATGCAAATGGTCACATTTTCTTTCCTTTGCTGTCATTAAATACTAAAAGAGATATATTTCATTCTTACCATGTCTTTTTTTGTGCTTCATATACGTGGAATTCTATTATATATTTTATTTTTATAGATAACTATTAACGAAAAACCGTTCTAATATTATTGCATATTAAAAGTTTTTATTATTTCTGAAAATAAACAATAATTAAAACAGTTTTAAATCACGTTATAATTATTTGGGTAGTTTAATTATTCGCAGAATTCTAACAATGGTGCAAATGAAAATCCGTAAAAACTTTAGGATGAATTTCAAATTGGACTAATTCCTATTATAATGATTAACTAAAAGTTTCAATTTGAGTTTCTGTTGATGTATTATATATAAACTATTTTACTGATTATTTGAAAATTCGATTAAAGTTTCACATAAAATTCCAAAGCTGTGTTTCAAAATTATCAATTATTTGGCATTATTATTGACATTATATTAATTTTGTCCATAGAAATGACAACTATTACTTATAAATGGGATTTTGAAATGATTTAATTATATTATCAATCTACTTACAGTATGAAAAAAGAATAGTCCAATAAACACACACAAACACACATTTTAATTAAAATTTTTATTCATAAAATATACTTTTCTATAATCCAATAAGTTTATTCTATGTAGAAATACTGCACATCATTTCCGTTTCATCTAGTTTTATCCACTTACAAACAGTAAATATTTACGGCATCTTTTGCATTTCTAAGGCGCTTTAAATTTAAAAAATTAACTAAAACTTTAGCAAGAAATTTTGAATAGAACTAAAACGTAATATTGCGGCTAGTTTAGACTTTTATACAATCTTTAAAAATGGTAACATTTAGTTATAACATCAATTCCTAAAATGCAAGTAACATATTTTAAAATATATAAAACCATTGGAATAACAAATAGTTTAATAAATAGAATTTTTAATCGCAAATAAATTTTAGGCTAGCATCACAAAGTAAAATTGTAGTCTAGTTTGAAATTGATTATTTTAATTTTGTTTAACATTTGAAAAAACGTGTTTATCAATAGAACTTTGAAGGTCAAAGTTATTATTAGTAAATGTCTGGATATATAGAGCTTGAGAAACTGTAATTGTTTTACAGAAATAGATAGAAGTATGCAAATATATTTTGGCAACAGGTGATTAAGCTCTGCTGATGAGAAATAGGCAAAAAAGTGGCAATAGAATAAAAATCCAGGGTTGCCAATAAAAAAAATGATTAGAACTTTCGTACAATTAGTTTTCAAGACAGACGTGTCAATACATGGGGTTCTAGGACAGCTGTTTGGTTTCAGGATGAAGTCCTAGAAACCTCTGTGAGATCATTCACTACAGCAATTGGTAGTGATTTTGTTTTAATGGATGTGTCTCCATAAAAGATGAGTCCCAATAGATCTTTCATGATTGAAGACCACATGGAGAGTGAGGGAATTGCGTGTATGGATTAGCTGGCGTACTCATCTCAACTTAACCCCACAGAGAATCTTTGCGGTACCCCCACGGCTGTGATGTGTCTGTGTGTGTGGTGTGTCTCCTCCTCTCCTAGATACTCTCACAGAGTTGCTAACTGATACTGGATGAATGGTGATTACTTTACTCTGTAGTGGTTGATCGCTCCTTGGAAAGCATAATCACACGATGTAAACTTTTAATGAACATTAGAGGTGGCTACATACCCTATTAATATTGGTTTCGCTTGTGTTGGATTTGAACATAATTTTTTAAAGGCTCTAATGTGACTTCATCATATAACGAGTAATATAAAAAGAATTTTTTCAGTCGATTCCTACTTAGGTCAACAAAGAAAATTTTTTATTTAAGTTAGTTTTTATTAAAGAATTACAATTAATATAAATATGTATATATATATGACAAAATCACAATATTAAGTGAAAAATAGAAAGCAATTTTCCTTTCTATTTTCTACTTCCCCTTCTATTTTTGTTTGTTTTTGCTTCTATTTATTCATTAATTAAATATAATAATTCCAAAAAAATATAGTAAAAAAGAAGCCAGATTATCATAAATTAGGCCATACCATGTGGGATTCGAACTCAAGACCTTTGGATTAAAAGTCCAACGCGCTATCTATAGCGCTACAGGAACGCAGCGAATGTTTTTTCCTTTTTATATATGATGTTGGACTATTATTTTTGTTACTATTTATTCAATTTAATTTAATTAATGAGTTAATATTTCAAAAATACTGTATTAACATCAAGTGTCATCCACTACTAGTTTAAAAAAATGTATTTGAACTTGAATAGTTGGATAGAAAGTATTTTATTAACGATTGCAAATTTAAACAAGATATGTATATATACATATATATATATATATATATATATATATATATATATATACATATATATATATATATATATATATATATATATATATATATATATATATATATATATATATATATATATATATATATATATATATATATATATATAATCCAATATAAGAATTTTTTAATATATAATCATATACATATACATACACATATATATATAAATTTATACACACATATACATATACATATAAACAAAAATATAAAAATAATCATATAGTTATAAACCTAAGATAACTAAAAGTAGGAAGTAGGCACACAGTATAAAGACAAATTCCTGGCCTTAGGAACCAGGATTGCAGGTTTAAACAAGTTTTGCGGCGCCAACCTTCACCTGTAATTTGTCATACTATGTACCAAGAGGAAAGGAAAGAGTTCTATACGTAAAATTTAAATATTAAGTCATTAAACAAGAATATATGAACATAAACATAACCTACTAAAACGGATTTATAACGATGGCCAAGAGTGCAGTATCGTGTTCCCGCCAAATAGGGAGAGCAGAACCGCATAAAGTTACTTGCGATACGATATAAGAAACGATTAATTGCGATACGATATACGATAATAAGAAATATATATATACTTTTAAAAAATCATAAAAATAAAAATAAAAATCATAAAATTAGCGTAAATTATAAAGAAACTCTGAAAAATATATATTAAAGATTTTAAAAAAAAGCAAGCATGTGGCGCCATCTATTTAATAATTGTAGGATAAATTAGATATTGTCTAAATTTAAAAAAATTACAAAACATAATAATAGTAAATAATTACATTAATACAAATTGTATCATATATATATATATATATATATATATAATTGTATATATATATATATATATATAATTGTATATATATATATATATATATATAATTTATATATATATATATATATATATATATATAGGGAAAGAGTGAACTATAATAGCAGGAATTGAAAAATTGAATATTGTTTTGTCATCCTTGCATGCGCTTCTTTATTTTGTTTCATGTGTAAATATATTTTTGGCGTACCTGCCCCACTTTGTGTCAATCAAAGCTCTATTGTGGATTTTTTTTCTCATTTTACTGTTTCGTACTTAACTTTTGGCAGTGCATGTTACTTTGTGTATGTCTAGAAATTTGAGATGCTTAACATGTCCTTTTTTTTGAAAAAAAAAATAGAGAGAAGTAGGCTACGTGAACACAATGTCAGTTTTCACTTATTTTAAAAACAAAACACACACACACACACATATATATATATATATATATATATATATATATATATATATATATATATATATATATATATATATATATAGAAATATTGTTTATTTTACGTCTATCTTAATTTATATTAAAACCCTTTATTCATTTTCATTCGATGATGGAAATAAATTCTTTTCCCCTTTTTTACTCGATTTATTTGAATAATTAAACGGGGAAAAACTACTAAGAATTAAAATAGCGTTAGATTTAATATATTTTCTCCTCCTTTATAAATAGATATATGTTTTAAACAATGGAAATATTTTATTAATGATGAGCCAGTGTAAATAAGTTTATGATTTATTCTCTTTAAATTCTTATCTTTTTGCGTAGTAAATTGATGATTTTAAAGTATATTTTTTATGATATGCTTTAAATTAGGTCATAGTAATTAACCAATTGCAAATAAGAAACTTTTATTTTTAGTTTTAAAATAATAGGCAAAGAGAATATTTGTTCTATTCTGAATTACATTTGAAGGAAAATAAATTATAACTTTGTAATTCAATGTTTCGGTTTTATAAAATAAATGAATTTATTCGTTTATTTTATCGATATTTTTTTAATCTTGTTATAATACTATTGATTCAAAAATTATTTTACTAAAACGTCTGTATAAAAGGCTAAGCAAGAAAAAAAATGTGATTTTCTAAGCGAATTTGTGAACTGTTTTCGTACTATGAGTAAAATCCGTAATATTATCCATAGGATCTAAATATTTTAACACTTTATGAAAAAAATTATCATATTATAAGTAAATTCAACATATTCAAGTGATTCCTATTATATAATCCTAATGGTTCTTACAATGCCTAATAAGAAGTAATTAGACACGGTGCAAATGTAATAATATACTATCCCAGAGGTCGGCAACCTAGTAACTGTGGCATGCCAAACCAATCTACCAGTATGATTCAGGGTGACACACTGTAGGAAATATTTGAAATAATTTGATTTCCACAATAATGCATGCAAGGTTAGGGAATATAAGTCAAAAATATAGATTTATATTTTTATCATATTATTTAATTTTGCATCATTTAAAGATATTTATTAACATAAAAATAAACGGCGTAACATGTAACTATTTCTTCAACATTCATAAAAAAATATAAAATTGTACGTATACAGTAAAACGTCGTTTATCCGAACGTTTATTATCCGGAGCGTAAAATATCCAGAAAAGTTTTTTTTTGTCATCTACATGTACTCTACATGAATACGTTTTCGAACAGTGATCGGATAAATGACGTTCTCCTGTATTACGTATATCTTAATTTTAATTATTAAAACAAGAAATAAATATAAAGTATAAGTATTTCGTTTCAGAGCATAGTTCAATAAAAAAATAAATATTTTAATTCGAACGTAGTCCTTGCACCACTCTTTTTCACATCGCAAAATCAGGAGTATAAATTGTGACTTTCAGTTTGACGTGATTCTGAACATTCTAACTGTTAAACAACCTCTTTACGGATTCAAAATATTTTTCACATGAGGAAAGATTTGTTCACATAGATAAGTAGAATCAAAAAGCGGAAGGCAAAGTACATTCAATTTTCTTCAAACAATTAAATACCTCTGGCAATGACATCCAATAATTTAAAATAGCTGTCAATTTATCTTTAGAGTTATCTTTCGGGCTTTATCCGTAATTCTGTAAATGTCCACAATTCTGAAAATAATAACCCAATAAGCTCTATCAGAAATTTATCAACTTTCATCCACTGAAAAATTCAGAAATTTGAAGAGTAGTGTAGAGTACCATTGAGAATTGTGTACCACATGCCAAACAGGCAAGAAAGCCATAGGCTGCCAGTTCCTGTGTTATCTTGTGATTTGTCACGTCAACTGCTGATATAATATGTATTGGAGACATCGTTACAGTTATTCACGTGCAAGATGATACACAGTTTGTAGTACAGTGATTTCGAAAAAGGTATAATCGTTGTCTATCACAGAAATGATTGAAACTTATGTGACAATGCAAGTGTATTAAAGTACCTTAAATTGACAGTACGCAGGTTATTCGTAAGTAGAAGGTGAGTGGTAACTATTGCAATATAGTGCGACTCAGCAGAATCACAAAACTAGATTTAAGACCAAAAGATGGGGTGTTGCTCAGAGTTATTAGGAAGAACTACTCCCTCCACTCGTACTGATAGCTCATTTTAGTGAGGAGTTCTACAGATATCAAAACTGTTACGGTGTTTACTACGGTATTTAGGTATTACGGGGTATTTATCTGTAAGATGTACGGTAGCACATCTGATAGGTTATAACGTCCATGCCGTCACCCACAAGCCTTTGATCACAAAAAAATCTTGAAATTATTCAAGCTTTGTTTTTCATAGAGCTTAAATAGTATGAAAAATATTAGTAGATGTTATTTAAATTTAATTCATGTTATAAATACATGATTACAACTTTCACATTATTTTGCATCACTGCATAATAATCTTAAATATAGTTAACACTGGGAAGAACTCAAACTTAGTACATACCTATATTGCCTAAAAGTAATCAAAATGAATGCATTGTGAAAAAATGATTAATGTGTAAAACAAATTGTTTATATAATTAATTTTTAATATTTTTTTATATTATTTGCTGTTACATAACAAGTTATTAGTAAATATAAACATTAAAAAAATTCCCCACTTGGAAAAAAATATATTCTAAAAAATTCTGAGAAATTGTTCATTATATATGTAATTTTTTTCTAATAGAAATGAAAAAGCAGTCAAAATGACTTCCTTTGGGCAATCTAGTGCTAATTGCTTCTTGATGAAACTAATACTTTAGCATAACTTATTCCATCAACAAATTAAATTGAATAATTTTATTGATCATTATTTTACTAAATTTTTAACTTTCATTCTTGTAATAGAAATATATTTATTATTTTTTATTACAGTTCACATAGTTTTGGGATCCCCAAATAAATTTCTGGCTATGTTTCATGTGTAAAAATCATAGAAGAAATTTGATAATATAAAAACTATTATTTTAGTTTAAAGAAAAGAGAAAAACCATCTAGAACTGTATTTAAAAGAAAAATATGGAGAAGAAAAGCAAAAGGTAATGTTTCCAAAAAATTTCATCGAAATGTTTCTATGCGGTATTACAAATGATATTCAATTTTCAGTCGCATGTTATTGTTTGTATCCCATTCCATTTTGCTTCATCATAACGATTCGTCAGTGCAGCAACTGGATTTGACACTTTTCTAGAGTTTTCACCAAAATGAAAAGTTAAACGAGATGCAAAATAATACTCACACCATATTCAGAGCAGAAACTCCACAATTCCAATCACTGAGAACAGACACAAGAGTTTTAAAAAACGTATTCTTCCGTCTTTACAAAATGCAAAGATGATTCCATATTTATTTTACGTCGATGCATCGAAAAAGTATTACATAAAAAATACTTCATTTTCTCTTTTTTGGGACCTCCTATCCTTTTTCGTAAAGAGGTAGATTGTTTAGAAGCTCTTTCTTACTTGAAATTTACATTTTACTCAGAATGAAATTCTTCTTTGTTAAAAGAAACGAAATATAAGACGCATCAGGTTCAGATGCATTAGTCTCAGACCCGAGAATTGTTGTTCTTTCACAAATAATGATTATGCATGAGAGTTCCCGCAAGAATGGATGTAATAACTGCTTTCAGGGAAAAGCTTGTAGAGCATATAAGAAAGAATTTGCCTCTTTGTTATCTAAAGTATTTCGTCGTGAAGTTTTAGAGAGGAAATTCTAATAATAAAGTGTTTTACTAAATGTTATGTAGTTTTAGTTCTGCTGATGTATACCCTCCATTTTATATATTTCATGGTAGATAATTCTTCAATGCATACATAAAAAAGTAATATTGAATTTTGTTCAGCTTAGAATATTTTGCAATACTGATGAAAATTATTCAAACTGTGTTTAATAAATGACAGATTTAATAGAAACCAAATGATAAATTTCTTTCTTTTATTTTGTTATAAATTACTTTCTGTTTTTCCTTCATTTTTATATTTTTCTTTTGTAACATGTGAATTTGAATACTTTAATATTTTGATATAGTTATATAATGCAGATACATGAATTAAAAATCTAACTTCATTTTAGTATAACATGTAGTGTGTTAATAATTGTATCATAATTTAAGCGTTTATTTACTTTTTTCTGTTTTTAGTTGTTTTGATTTTTTAAACATTTAATCAAATTGATTTTTATTGCAAGTATGTAATTATAATTTACAAAATATACAAACTGAGTATTTCTTTTTTATTAATTCAATTTGAAGAAAAATTAATATATATATAGTTAGTTAATTTTATTATAATTAATAGCCTATGATTTTATTATAATTAGTATTAATCTTTTAACGGGCAAAAAGCTAAAATACTCTTTTCTGTGATAAAGTACTTGATTAATGTAATGTTCTCATCCCCTATAAACATTATTTAGTCGCAAAAAATATCTGAACAAGAGTTTTTTTCTGGGTGGTGGCTAGACATTATATCCACTGTGCACTTAGAACATTTAACTTACTTTTCAGAACAGAAATAATAATCTTTTTATGAAAAATTGACATTTATGTAATAATTATTTCAATAACAATTAAATACACAGTGTAAGTGTAATTAAATAATAATAGAATAATTGTACAACATAGAATACTTACTAAAAATATATATAGAATAGTTAGAATATACATTGAAATTGGTATATATCCACCTTTTATATTTTATTTAATTTTAGCATAAAAGGTTACAAATATAAAGTAATATTTTTGAAAATTTGAATTAGTTATTTCACAAATTTGATGCGCTATTTACTGTAGAACTTTATAATATGCAAACCTTTTCTCCAAGCAGAAAAGCTGTAATGAAAGATTTTCGAACCCGAGAATCTTGTACCGCATATTGTAAACAACGTTTGATTATATTTCCGACCCCCAGTATTCTCAAATGATTCTAAGAGTGGAGAAAAGCAAAAATTTCTAGGTCATTTTTCTGTTTTATATGGGCAGTGGATAGAGCCTTTATCCACATATAAAAGCTTTCCAAAAACCTAAATAAAACCTTTTTTTAAATTGCAGATTTGCTAATTCATTCAAATAAGAGAAAAGTATACTTAGGACATGTCGAAATTTTTTTATAGGATCAGAAATTTTCTTTATAGTAATCAAAATGCAATTTGTAGATTTACACCGGGAAAAACTGTTTTTAACTACCCATCAAAGGACAAGAAATGTAAAAAAGGTATCCTCCTGCCATCTGTATAAATTTTTATGCGTTTTAGCTTCATTTAACTCATATGGATGGACTAAATATCCATCACCCGCTTGTAGAAATTTTTTTTAATATTTGGCTAGACGTATTAGCCACTGCCCGCTAAAGGGTTAACTCAAAAGAGTGTTAATATGAAGAAAATTACAAAAGATGAAAGAAATAATAATACAGTTAAAAAACTACTGTAATTAAAAATATATAATTTGCACTTAAAAATAAGGATAATGTTTTTAAGAATAAGAACAAATATTTATAAACTTTAACTTTTCACCCTGTAGATTGACACTCATGAATTCAAAATTAGTAGCATGATTCGTCCGGAAAAAAATGAACCATTCACACAAATAGACAAATAGTCTGTGGAAATGCAATTTACATTGAGATTAACTAATTCTAACTCTTTAATGCCTCGGCATGTTAATAAATTGCACATGCTTTTAACAGAAGAATATTCAAGCTGTTGAATTGAATAACGATTACTTTATGAACAAAAATCTAAATTAGACGGGTTTTTTTCGTTGATTAGTCTAATTTATCTATAGTTATGCGCATTTTGTACATTGTAGTAATACACTTTAAATTGAGCATGCTGATTCGAAATAAATTAGACATACTCGTAATGTAACATTTTAAAATAACCAAATTTACAATACAATGTTTTAGAAATTGACAGATTTATAGAATACTTATTCTAATGGAGCATGTTTATTCAAATTTAATTATAAATGTTATTAATGCAATATTTTATTAATGTACATTTACAATGTGGCTTTTTAAATTGAAAATATTTACCCCACGACTTTTGAGTCAAAAATATATTCGAACTCTTATGTTGGACCTATTTATACACAGTTAATTATATAAATTTAAATTAAACATATATTTACGTATATTTTATTCTTAAATTGAAACTCAAAGCACTTTACGCCCTATGAACTGAAGTTTTAAATTTAACATATTCTGATTAATAATAACAATTTGGACATATTTAGAGGAGAACAATTTAGTGGATATATTTATCTGCATTAAAACTGAATAAACTCAAGAAGAAAAATTTCAAAATAAGAACTTGATAACTGCTTAATTCGAGGAAATAAATCGGACTTTATTTACTTACCAATAAATAATCAAACCACATCCTACATAGCTAATATTAAAGATTCACGAAAGAATGGTCTTGAAAATCCCCCGATCATTGACGTAGAAAAATGATAAAACGTGTTCGGGTTTCATGCCACTGACAGGAGCGAACACACACATAAAATAAAGTAAAAATAAATAAATAAAAAATCTCCCAGCATCTGGGCTCCTAATATCCTCTTCAAAAAGATTCAAGTGTCCCGAAGGCTCACTAACCGAACTTTCTGAAGATAACGAGATCTTTTTTTACGCTGCTGGCTGTCACGTAGCAACATTGGCTGACAAAGCATAGCTCCCCACTCACCCTTATCAAGGTCAGCACAT
Organism: Trichonephila clavipes; assembly: GCA_019973935.1. Classification (NCBI taxonomy): domain Eukaryota; kingdom Metazoa; phylum Arthropoda; class Arachnida; order Araneae; family Nephilidae; genus Trichonephila; species Trichonephila clavipes. The sequence goes on from BMAU01013295.1 coordinate 682,374, forward strand.
CTTTGGGGGTGTGCATCTTCGAATTGTAGCAGACTGGAATGTCACAGTAATTGCTAGATGCTGTTTACTGCGAAGATCAAGAATGAGCTGGATTACGAATCAAGAATAATAGTTATTGTTGTCCGCATCGAAATGACTGTTCTGTTTTGTTTCTTTTTAATCGGATTGAATGAGAGGGTTGGTTTAATTGGCAATCGGGAAGCGATGGTGAACATTGGAAAACCTGAATTTCGCCTCTTGATAGAAAGTATTAGTTTGATGAAAGGAATTAAGGCTTATTAGAATTGTTGTTCTGCGTGGAATGGGATGAACAAAAGAAATTAAACTATTGTAATTGGTTTTTGAAACTTACTGGGCTGGTAATAATCCGAAAAGTATTAACGTTTAGTGCTAATATCGCAAAGATTAACATTTCATTGTCTAGGTGGAATTCATATAATTTTATTTGATCCACCAACTCGCATTTAATAATAACCATCGATCGGTTATAATTAAAAATATTGTGATTAATGCTTGTGCCATGAATATTGTTTTTTGACTTTTTGGTGAAATTCAAGCTTTTGTCGTTATATTACAATATAATAACTTTTCTACTCTCTATGGGAGTTTTATACTTGTTAGGATATGTGTAGAATACAATTACTGGAAAGGTATTTTATTATTTATGATTCTTGAATTTTAAATATTACTCTGATTTTTTTTAGTTTCAAATTATTAAATGTGTGGGAATACAATGTGTGTATTTTCTATTTCAGTAAAATAATAAAATATATCCTTGAAAATATTAACCGCATAATCTATTCTTAAAGGTTACTGAGAAATTATACATATGTGTATCAATAGTTAAATGTTAATATTTTTAAGATTCTCATTTGATTCCATACAGAGAAGCAGATGAATAATACTGATTTTACCTTTTAATATCGATGTTTCTGAAATGAAGGGGAAATTTTAAAGTAGTCCTGGAACTTATTTCTTAGCTTTATGATCAGATAATTCTTTTTCCTTGAGGATTTTAATTTCAATGAAATTGTAGACAAAATATTGTTATCTTTATGATATTTTGCATTGCAGAGAACTAATTTTGAAGCCTTTTTGGGTGACATTTCACAATTGATTAAGTTATCTACCAAAATGCGTCACTTGTTCTCTATCATATTTCCAGCCTAGGATCGAAAAATTAAACTACAGTAAATTACTCGAAGTTCCCCATTTAAAAAATGAGAGTAAAAATAAAATTCACAATTTATGTGAAAGGTAGTATGCAGAAGAAAATGTATGCAAAAAATGAAAGCATTTATATGCATGTGTAATCATACGTGAATAAAAAAAGCTATGTATTATCGAGTTTTTAAAACTAAATGTATACAATGAAAGTATTTAACTATTTCTATTTTTTTAAAAGGAAAAGTTTGTGATGAGATTCAAATAATTATAATATCAGCAAATGATCTTAACACTAACAAAATTAGCATTTTTACTAATAAAAACAAGCAATCTTTGAAAACTGAATGCATACACAGTTGATTTGCATGAATTACAACATTGGTGATCAGAAGACAGTCTACAAACATCACGCTATACCCCACAGCTATCTCCAGTAATCTAATCTAATTGAATTCATTTGAGCAACCCTTTGTTAAGCATTACTAATTTGCGAAATGAAGGGATGCTGAAATTCATGGTAGGTCTATTCATTTCATTCTGAATGAGATTAGTCGATCCACGCCAAAGTAAAGCTACAGGATCATTACTTTTAGTTTCATTCTATTTATACAAAGCGCTCTCTTTTGGTTAATTTTCAATTATGAATACCTCTATGCGTAGAACTGAAAATGTTGTAATTTAAATGTCTGTATATGAGACCCCTTCGTGCATGAATTGATTTCTATGCAATATATCTAAGCTTTCTGTGGTGTTATGGGTCCAGTTTGAAGCAAATGGCTGAATAAGCCTTTGTGAACTTTATTTCCCCTCATTATATTATCACATGAAAAAGGTTTTTGTTGATACTTTGAATATAATATATTTAATACACTACAAAAAGAAACACGATTGGTTCTACAAGACAGATAGAAGACTTCTATCTTAATAGAACTTAATATTAATCGAATGTAAGCTAATGGAGTGTAATGTGGATTCAAAGATAAATTCATAACGGGAAATTGAAAACGTATCTCCAACAAGGAGGGGGTCAGAAAATTAAGTAAATTTCAAGGAAGGAGTAATGCAAATGATTTAAAATGATCAGAAATTCGGCATATTTGATTAGAAAGTAGAGGAATGATTCTGTAGCATGAGCAATACCTCTGCAGTTATTTACGACTAGGAAAACATTGTGGCGTATTTTTTTTTGTCTTAGGGAAATGTGTTATTGCTTAAAATGTCTGTTCCCAAGGAGGCAGTTCCAGACAGACAAGCAGTACGCAATGATTGGACGTAGAAGGTTAGATTGATCCAAACATCAAATTTCACCTGACATCAACAAGGATGTCAGTTGAGACCAATCATCCATGGAGCATTGGCTGTAGAAACGATGTTTGGAACAAAGAAATGTTGAAGCTTTAGGGATACTGGTAAAGCCAAAAAGAGAACAGCATGCGTGCATTGATGCATCCACCGACAAATGGTAGTACAGTCCAATCTCTTTTGCCTTTTTGGGGCAAGTTCTAGATGAGGTTTACAAGCAAGTTTACGTCAAATCCTATACTGTACTTGTACTCATCAGTCAATGTACTTTCCTGGATCTAGATATGCGACCGTGGCCAACCTTCTCTCTGATTTCTTACCAGTCGATCTGGTGTGGGATATGATTGGAAACCTCTAGTTTTTTACTCCTCCACGTTCAGATAGACTCATTCCGCAGAACGTCACCCGTACTCTTATTGAATTTGTACCTAAGAATGTTGCTTTTCGTATCGCGGTGGTCCTATAAACTACTAAATTGGAGCTTTCTAATTCAGTGTTACAAGTACTACTTCAAAATAAAAAACACGTATTTTATCGTTGCTGTATTTATCTTCTTTCGATATTCTCTATTCCTTCACTTTTTGGCTATTTCTTCTTGCTGTTGTATTTTCATTGTCATGGGATGTTTTGGGTAATTTATTCTTTTTTATTGAAGAAAACAATGAACATTAGAAAAAGACCACAAAAATAATTAAAATACGAAAATAATTCTTGGAGTCTGGTTGGCTTTTAGCGGGAAACGAAAAACGAAATCTTCCACCCAGCCAATATGGTGGTTATGACACTCCGCTTATAATCGAGTGGGCTTGAGTTGGAAACCCTAATAAGACATAGATGTACCTTTGGGAAATGAAGTCGGCCTGAAATGGATTCTCGTCTCGAATGGAAAGCAGTTCACTACTTGTGTTCTATGCTGAACTCATCGTTTGTAATAAAAGTCTATATATTCTTCTGTGATTGTATTGTTTGTTTCTGTTCATCTATTTCTCGTCTTTCGCATGTATTCTAGGATGAAACGCAGTACAACAACAGCAATTACAAAAACGAAATCTCAGATATCTAAAAAATTTCATTAAGTGTTTTCGTCTATAAACACACCGTATATTTTTTGAAAAATGTTTTTCTTATCTTATGGTCCTTAATGATGTCAACAAATACTTATTTTTTCGCGATAATATGTCCATTGATGTCTTCAATTTTTATTTCTATTTAAATATCATTACTTTTCCTTCTCCTTTTGTCTATGTTTCAATTTTATAATCACTGTTAAATATTAGTTTTAACTGATATATAGTATTTTAAAATACTTATGAAAGCATAGAAGCTATGAAACAGCGATTTTTAAATGAAACAAATAATATTCCTGACTAAGTACATCTCTTTCTCTCTCTGCTTACTACTACTTAAAAATTTTTATTTCCTCCATTACCTGATAAAAATGATCTCTCAAGAGTTGAAAACTTACTCTATAACCGTCTTGCAACAAAATTTTGAGTATGATAATTAATGAACTTAATTAATATTTAGGAAGATAATTTTAATGTTTCGCTCTACGAAGAAGCTTATAATTTATAGAAATTTTTTTTGACATTCTCCCCCCCTCAAAAATGATTTATTGATTACACATAAGCAAGCAACCTTTTTAGTTCAAGAAAAGCAATAAATATTATTATTAATCCATCCATAACTTCTTAGAATATTGTTTAATCTTTTCAAGATACATTATTACTCTATCACTATAATATAAAAAAAACTCTATAAAAATAAGCACTTTGAGTTAATTATAATTCTTTCCGATAAATGACAAAACTTTCTTAAATTTTTGTAGGCATGACAAAAATAACGACAACTTCAATGTTAACCGCGGATTGATATAGCAATATGTTCAAGCGAAGAGAAATTTTTACAAGTAATGTATGCAGAAAGATGCGGATAACTATCGGTTTTACAACATAACTGTTCCTGTTCATTTGCATATAGGTTTTTTTACGCAACATAATTTATTGGTAAAATTTCCAATTATTTATGTTCTATGGCCAAATTTCGACCTCATGATCTACACAACACAGATTTGAAGGCTCCATTCAGATAAATTCAACATAATTGCCAGTGATTTGGGTCTCTGAGGACTAGTAGTGTATTATTTTTAGCCACCTTATATACACATTCAGACCCCGATTTAACGAGTTATTAATTTCCCCGATTAAAATGAAGGCAAAAACCCCTATTTAAAGAATAATTAACCCCAAATTAATGAACTATTTCACAGTAAAAAAATATTTCTATTAGTTTAGATTTAAAAAAAAATTGGATATCTTTTCAAATGACATATCCTTTATGTCCGTAAAAGAAGACATTTTCTTGTTAGCAGCAACGTCGAAAAAGAACTATTTTTCTATTTTTTGTGTAGTTGCTTATCATAGAACTTTCAAAGGGTTAGTACAAATAATTTGCTCCTTTTTGGACCCCGATATTACGAATAACCCCGAATTAACCCTTTATCAACCGACGGTACTTTTAAGTACCACTCACTTTGAAATTACATAGAAGTACCCTTTTTACGAATACTCTGACGTTATTTAGCAAAAATATTCTTTGAAATCTACTCTTTCAAGATTTCTGGTAGTATGGGTTCTATGATGAGTATTTTAGCGAGGAAGGCAAATAGTTTTACAGCAGAAATTGCGTTTTCGGCTGATGTTTTGATCGGATTGCGAAGATTGTCATTTTTCTTCCGAAAAAGTAGTTAATGTCAAAAGGTGTCTTATTTTTTTACATGTTAAGGAAGAAGGAAGACCTTAGAAAACGATTTCATTATTTATTTTAAGTGAATAGTGTACATAATTAATTTTACAGTTGAATAACTTTGTGGTACTTATAAGTACCGACACAGCACACTGAGCGTTGGAGTTATTTTCATCCGTGTAGCTTATTATTGATTTTGTCTGCGTTATCACTAAACTGCAATAGAGTTACACCTGTTTTAGCGTTTCTTTTTGCTTAACTGATTAATTTTGCTTTTCTTTATTATTTTATTTTAATGTTTACAAAAAATTTGTAACTTTGAATTCGAGTTTGAATTTTCTTTGCCACACAATTAAATGAAATATTTATTTTTATTTCAAAAATTGTATAACATTTTAATTCCCTTATGTGTAACAGAGATTTACAAGTAGTTGGAGATTTTCAAGAGGCTAACATTTTTTTTTATTATTATTTCCTTTTCTTAGAAAGTCTGTACAAAATGAAGCTTAGTATTCAAGAGGCTTTGCATTTGTTATAGAACCTATCATCTGAAATCATTAATTTACTAACAGATGATTTTTTTGATGAAGAAGTCCCAGCAAATTATCTGCTGGACTTTTCGTTAGATTCTTAGGATGACGATCAAGAGGCTGAACTCAAAGTGCAGTAGTTTATATCATGAAAATACAGCATTTCTTACACCAGAATACAGTGCTTTAAAAAACATTTAATCGTGACCTCTCTCAAAATGCACAACGTGTAATGGATTTCTGTGTATTAATGAAAAAAATATTGTTTCTTTGAATATCATTAAATTAAATTGATGTGAAAAAAAAGTAAATACATTTTAAAATTTAATAATTTTTAAAAATAAATATTTGTGCTGTAAAATATTAGTATTCTCTGTGGTTATTTAGTATTTTTAAGAGTTAAAACTGGGTTAAAAAGTCTTTCGGTCTTTTCGTATTGTCAGAATATTTGAGACCTTTGTGTGCTGACGGTACTTTAAAGTACCAATTTAATTAATTAGCTCTAACGAATTAAATTTCCCAAAGTGGAGTATTTTATTTATGCATATCCCTTAATTTTCAATGCAGTGATCCAAAAAAAAGATATTGCATGGAAAAATTTGCAGTAAATCATAATGCGGTAGATAAAGGATTAACGAATAAAAGGTTGGGTCCCGATGAATTCATTAAATCAGGATATATATATATATGTGTAATAATTCCCATTAATTTAATCCTTAATAACTTTTTAATTATTGATGGTCCAGGACCAGTGTTTAAATAATCTTTTGACTATATCTATCCACCAATATTCAGGCTTCATCCACCGAGATCATGTTAGTGTACTTCTGTTTGCCGCTTGGTATAAATTTCAAGCTCCACCCTCTTTCTCTCTGTCTTCAATATGTATAACCGGCTTCAGACTAGTGTCCACTTTCTATATTATTGAAACGCTATGTGAATAAATGTGAAATAAAGTGGAATAACAAGATGATGTCTTATCAATCCAATATCCCCTATATGTACACTTACTCTATCAGAATAATGTCCGAATAAGAAATAACTACCACTCACCAGGATGGATTACGACATATATATATATATATATATATATATATATATATATATATATATATATATATATATATATTTAGCCACCCTATGTCTATATATATATATACATATATATATACATATATATATATATATATATATATATATATATATATATATATATATATATATATATAGTAAAAAAAATCTCTACTATAGAGAGATGAATATTCAATAATCAAAAGTGAAAATAATTGAAATTGCAAGATAACCAGACATAAGATTTTAGGAAGGATATATGGGAAATTAAAAATATAATAGAGTTTAAAAAACAAAAACATAGATTCTCTATAGTATTATAAACATTGCTGACTTAGGACAGATATAAAAAACAATTTTTATAAAAGTGGGTTTGAACATGTTTTGCGGCCAGCCAACCTTCCTCCTTTACTTTAATAATTCCAGACCGGAAGGCCTGGGTTCGATGCTCGATGTCACCAAATACCCTCCGAGTGCATACGGAGTACGTGCTCGTTAAATCAGTGGGTCCGTAGTCTTGTGGGCTTATTCACTAGCGCAGGAACTGGAGAATATTTCCCTCCCCTTCAGTTCACTTGCAGAAATTGTGGAGGTGGAGATAGAGGTCGTGTCGCCATCTATCGTCCCTTCGGGGAAGTTTCACTGAGCTTAAATCGCACTGTCACCTGTATGGTGCTCAAGGCCAACGACAGGCGTACCTCTTGCCCTTGCCACGATGAATTTCGTGGGCCTCGTACTGACTACGTCAGACAGGTGGCATTAGCAACAACAACAACAACAACAACTTTAATAATACTGAGCAAAAACCTATTGAAAATACTGAATAGAATATCTAAATCTATTACAAGAAATATAATATATTATATATATATATATATATATATATATATATATATATAAATAATAGTTTTTTTTATTGAAAACAATTATAAAAAACCCTTGCACCACAAGTATCACGCGGGGTCGCTATTTTTCTCTTCTTAAGGAAAATATTTATTTTCTAAACGGATTATAGCTATTTCTAGGTATATTTTGAAGCATAAAGCTATTAGAAATGGGTAGTTTAAACAAGGATTTATACGTATAGAGATAATGTAATTTGAAACAAGATTTTATAAGATTTAACTTTTCTTAAAGGAAATCAAGCATTACTTTCGGGTTAAAGGTAATTTATTATAACGACTTAAGTAAAAGAGTATTCAATTGGATAGAATGCTATTAAAATGAACGATGGTAAAGGATAAAAATCGAAAACTTTTATATGTCTTAGGAGCTTTAATGGTTGCAGGATTTGATTTTAGATTGTCTGCAGGCCTTTTTTTCAAATAAAAAATATCGAGATGCTTAGCTTTAAAATAAAATTCAAGAAGAAAGGATTTTTATACCGGATTGTTGTTTGACCTTTCAACGAGAGTTCTAAGCAGTTTAAATATATTGTTCAACATTTGAAATTCCAGTGTTGACCTTTTATACACAGAAATAATGTATGATGAATGCATCGTAGATTGTAATAAAAAACAATATTATTCATATCATAGTGCATCCTTTGAATAACTACTTTATGACCTATTAGACAAAGTACTGTTTTTCTGGACAATATTCTTTGGAAGTTTATTTTTTATACTTAATACTGAGTTTTAGTTTTTTATCTCTAAATTGTTATAGTGATATATTACAATAAAGTGATGCATACAATGCGTCAAATTTCAGTCTCCAATTTTTAAAAGGATATTTTGTGCTGAAAATGTATTGCATTACTGTTGTACAACAGTAATAATAATAAATATTTCTATAAAAGCTTTTATTTAAATTTACAAATAATTTTATTTGTTTTATTAAGTTTAATCTTATGGATAACAATTAATTTTATACAAAAGTGTAGTAACAAATTTTTTAAAATACAATAAGTGACTTGAATCACATTGAACAGAATTTAACAAAAATGAAACGAAAAATTATAAACAAAGTTATTGTTACACAAACTACATTAAAAACATGGGTACATGTAAAGAATCACTGATTTTTTTTGTAACTGACTATAGTTAAAAAGTTATAAACAAGTTAATTCTTCATATGCTACCATTGAATTTAACTGATAGATGTTACTAAATACAAACTTAAAAAGAGGTTACGGTAATAATCTATCTCAGGGATGTGCAACACGTGACCCGAGGGGAACATGTGGCCCTCCAGCACGTAAGATGCAGCCCACCGACTCTTTTTTAAAGAAAATTTAAGTATCAGATTTTTAAAGTTTTTCATTTTGAAATTTATTCGAGGGGGATTTATATATATATATATATATATATATATATATATATATATATATATATATATATATATATATATATATATATATATATATTTATAAATCTACAATGTATTTGCCTGTTACCTGTTTTAAAATAAATCCTTTTTGATAATAGAAATGACCTTTAGATTAAAATAGATTTATATTTTGTTAAACAGAGTTACATTTGATTTTACTATAATAAATTACTTTTTTAATAAATTCCGAATTGCATTATGCATATCTTTTACTATGGATGGTACATGATTCTTTGTGTGTGCGACTTTCATTTCTCATTCTCCTTTTCTGTTTGAAGTGCCCAAAAATCAAGAGGCAATCAGATATGTTTTATAAAGTTTAAAAAAAATCATTCAGGTCGGTTAAGGTAAAGGGCAATGTATACTTAATCGTTTACGAATGACAGCACAATCAAATTTCAACAACGAAAAATCGATTCAAAAGGAACACCGAAATTTTCAAGAAAATGGAAATTGTAATATTTTAAACATTATTGGATCATTGCATTATTGTTTTATATAAACATTATTATATTATCTATACATGTATACATGATAAATAATGAAAACAATAATAATAATTCATTCTGTTTTAAATTTTCACTCCAATAAATGTTTTTTTGTTTTCAAATTTGATATAAAGGTACATATTTTTGTGTGCGGCCGGTGAGACTATAATGTTTTTCCGAAGAGGCCCGTAAGGTCATTTGGGATGGTCAACTCTGATCTATTTTACTTAAGGAATATTTGGACGCAGAGTGTCTTTTATAGATATCGAAAGTATGGTTTTCAGACCATACTTTCGTACGTTATCTGAAAACACAACTCGATGAACCTATAATAAAAGAGGAAGAGTTTAAGTTGTATGTATATGCACGGTGCAGCACAGTAACAGAAGGACCAAATGAAGTTTTGTACATTGATACACTCTGGGTAATGAATGTGTGTAGCTCAAAGAGAGATTTTTGAAATTTGATTTAGAATTTTAAAACTCTTTTGAAACGATTTTGCACGGTTTTAGTCATATGTTGCCACATGAAGTTACTTTTCTCTCTCCTTGAAAGCAATAAATTATTCTTTATGCGGGTTTTGGGAGATTGCATCCTTTTACCATTTTGATCACAATAACTAAAAATATTGTAATATTTGTTTCTGTACTTGTAATTTGTAGCAGAATTGCAATTTTTTTTAATGTATCATCTGAAAAAATTCAAGTTACAGTTTGGTTTTGGCTTCACGGTTTGTCTCGCTTTTGCACTGTTTATGTATTTCAAAGAAAACTAAGGTTTTAAAAAAATTTTTTCATTAATCATAAGTTAAATTGGTTTGATTTATCTATTTTAGATTGTGTTTAAGAGTTTGTTTATATTGCAACGTTTTCGATATTGTGTCTTCTCACTCTTGATGGTTGATTGACAAAGCCGATATTTTCTTTGTTTTAAATATGTTTTTTTACTTCAGTTACTGAGTTTTAATGTTGCAATATATTTTCAGTTCATTCCTAAGTCAAATTGCTTCGAATAACCTTTTTTGGACTTAAGTTAATGCTAATTTATTAGTTTACTTTTCAATTTAAAACTTTCTTATGCATATTACTTTGTGTATTCGGAATTGTCTACAATAGTCTTCAAAGCTGGGAATGTTTATTTTTTGGAGATAAGTGTTTTGACTAAGTTAATGGGTTGGATCTTATTTTAGTCTTCATCTACATTTATCACCAACTTGGTGAATTATTGTTGTCTTATTGGATAAAATTTGCCATAATTCCAATATGGAAAATGAGCTGTTGATGCAATTTGGTGTCATTTTTTACGTCTGTTGACTAAATAGGATTTTATGCGTTAATGTTTAGTGTTGCAACTTCTTTTCAGTTTTTTGGGTTGCTTCATATTTAATGATCAATGATGATGAGGATTTATATATTTTCCTTCATCGCAGTAATCGGTAATAGTGCAGGGTTGTTTGTGTTGATTTCTTAGATAGTTGCACAATTTGCTTAGTGAATATTAAATAATGACACATGTTTGAGCTTTTGAAATTATAGAATCATATATTCCCTTCCTAAATAGCTCCAATTTATGGATATGACTTCTGCGTTTTCACTTTCTTTTTCTATTTAGTCTATGATAACATGTAATCCAGGTTTGGTTTTTAACTGGCAGTCATCAATGCTTCGTTAGTAACGGGTTGAGTGAAGGGGAGTTAGCGATCGTCAGTGAGGAATTCACTCAGGATGGACAATGAAACAACTACCCCCATCATCAAAGGCCTACTTATTGTTTGTAACTCAAGGACAGTCAGTTATTTGACCGAGTTCCTAAAAACTTTCAAATTTACGAGTATACTTTTTCATAATATGGCTCTAAAAATTGGTGCCGCAATCACTCTAGACCCACCTTAAATGTGTAATTAAGTTATATTATACATTAAAAGGATTATGTGTACAAGCTACTTTTAAGATTGTGCAAGTCATTTGAAATCATATTTTGATCCTGAAAACTCATATCATTCCATCAGATGTTTTATTTCAGTTTAAGGTATCCGACTATGTTAGGAACCGTGATTTTGCAAAAGCGTATAAATGGATAATATTTATGATATTTAGTATCACTTAGATTAGAAAATGTATATAAAATTGTTTTAAGAATATTATTACAATAAAAAATTATTTAAGTACAATATTTTGACAAATAATGAACATAGAATGACCAATTTTCAAAACATTCTCTTTTTATAAAAAATGTGTCTATTATAATAATATTTTGCCTCTATGTAGCTCATACCTCTCTAAAGAGGCTCAACTAGAATTTTTGAAATATTTAACTTAGAAGTGGATTTATCCATATTTTATGACAACAGAGGCGAGCAATTTTAAGAAAAAAACGCTAACAATTATTTTAATGGGTTGTAACTCTGAAAATAATGCGAATTTTTCAAAAATCCTAGTTCAGTTTCTCTGGAGAAGTGTTTACTTTATGTAAGCGAAATATTATTATTTTAGAGGCATTTTTTATAAAAGGAGAACATTTTGAAAAAAAGATTATTCTAAGTTAATTTTTTGCCTAAGTATTATATTTAAATAATTTTTTTTGTCAAAATATCCTTAAAATAATTTTATGCATGTATTCTAATCTAAGTGACTTTAAATATCATGAACATTATCCATTTATGTGCTTTTTAAAAATCGCGGTTCCGAACGTAGTGGGATACCTTAAATAACGGCAATTCATCTTAGATTTGCTACGAGTATCAACAAAGCCCAAGCATAATCTCTGTTGTACCTGAGAAATCCCTGCTTCTCTCACGGATCATTTGATTTTGCTGTTCATAAGTAGCCAGTGATAAAAATTTGAACATCTGTACTCCAAACGGAAAGATATTTAATATAGTTTATTAAGAAGCTTTTTATTAAAATTATGATAGCACAATTCTTGAAAGAATTTAAAAAGAATTTCCCCTTAGAAGTTTTTCAAATTCAGCGTTGAATTAATTTTTCATGATATGAAGTCGTGGTTTAACTTTTTTCCCAACAATTTATTTTTCACGTAGTGTTTTGGGGTATTATTAGTTTCTCTAGACTTATTATTTATTTTTAAAGCATAATTACGATTCATTTTTGAGAGTGAAAAAAAGCGTTTCAAAAGATATTCTTACAAATATTTAATTTAAGTTTGATCTCAAATTTGTGTTTTGCTATACCTCAGCATTAATTCTAATAGTTGTTCGCTCAAAACTAGGCTAAACTAAACATCTTTATCCTTTTTTAGATAGAACTTTTTGTCTTTAATGATGTTAATACAATTTCTTCCTTTTTCTTTTTTTTAAAGCTACTTGTTTTATATTATTTGATACTTTTTTATGAAATGCCTACCGATTGTCTTACATTATAAATTCCGAAGTTACATTCGTTTGATTTAATTCTTTCAGTTTAATCGTTTCAAGGTTGAAAAATGCTAAAAGTTTATGCACTTTTGCTTTTCATGGAAAAACATTTAATACCATTTACTAAGTTATCACTTTTTTAATTGTTTTGTTATTTTTTGCTATTATTTGTTTTTATATTTTCAGATTTTTATTTCCATTTATACCTTTGAAAAGTTCATTCCGTTTTTGATTTAAAACATTAAGGATAAATTACAATCCATTGAACAATATTTAAAAGTTTATAGAGCTTTGTGCAAATTTTAGAATCTTTGTCTATTAAAACTTTATTTTTTAAAATTAACCTTTTAGAAGAATGGGTGGTTGACCTTGTATACTTCATAATAGAAATGGACTTTTCTCCTTACTACACACACTAAGGAAATGTTATGTGGAAAAGAAAAATTGAAATTAATACTTGTATGTTACCAGTTTTGATATGCTATTTTTATCTGTGATATAATGAAAATCTTAATTTTATCTAAAAATGAGTTTAAAATTGATTTGTAAATATTTTTTATACCTTACTACTATTGAGTAAATATTTATGAAATAATATATAAGATACAGAGAGAGACAGTTTTGTGGGATTTCCTTTAAGATTGCAATCATTTAAAACTAAATTAAGAAGGATAATTCGTCAGTGTAATTTTCAACTGCAAGAAATAAGACGTTTGATTTAATGTTTACATCAATTCTTTAAAACTTATAGGAAATAAAATTATTCTTCGTAGGAATTTAGCAGCTTTTATGTTCTTACAGTGTTTTAAGTTAAATTTGCGTCGAACTTTTTTGGTCAAAGTATAAAAACCACGAATTAAGGATCACTAAATCAATTTATCAAGTTTTAATGATACCGTTCCAATTTTGTATACAGATCTTGTACCAGATATCCATTATTTTGAGTATTATTGCGACAACTGAATGATTCAAGAGCTTAGATCAGTATGAAAGTTGAATTTTCTCATCCTGACAAAGTTGGTATCCTTTAATAACTTCAAACAGCTTTCATATTTACTGATTTGGAAAAATAAACACTGGTACTATGTTTTAACATTCTTTCCAATTCATTTTCTGGGTATACACGGGAAAATTCTAAATCTTAAAGAAACTGAACAAGTGTGCTGGCATGATTAGAAACTCACAAGTGTTATTTATCAAAGAATATGAAAAGTTTCTAGTTTTATCGAAAATTATTTGCCTCTTGCACTTGTGTTCAGTTGACATAAGTTAATAAATTGAAGCCTATTAAGAACTAAGAAATTCGAACTGCTCAAAAAGGAATAATTTATATTTGTATATTAAGAATCTTAAAACTGTAAGTGATGATTAATGCGCTGAATTAAAAGTTAATTTAAAATATTTCAATTTATATGAAGGAAAGGAGGCTCTTATCTAAACACTGGCATTCTCAATTGCACCAAATTAAACTGATAAAAGCGACAATAACGAAAAATGCCACAAAAGCCTTAATATTATAATGCAGATATTTACCCAGTCAAGATGTTTACCCCGGAGTTATGTTTTAGAAATTTCATATATCTTTTAAAAGATATATCTTTTAATTTTTACAGCTGACATCACAGACAGATTTTAAACAGTTTTCTCTCCAGAAATGTACTTATAAAGACTCTGTAGCTATTATTTTATACAGAGAATTTCCTTACTCTCAATTCGAACGTAAGAAAAAAAATGAGATCCTTTGAAGACAAATGCATATTGAAGCAAGTAATTAATCAGAATATTTCAAAGAATATTGAGAGATTGCATTGACGTAGAAAAGATATCAAGATTTCATATTTATCTCAATCTCATTATGAAGCTGTTATTTACGTTTTTCTTAATAATATGCATTTCACGTGCGTGCTACACTCACACTCACGCACTTACATATCTATACATGCAAATACACTCTCACACATATAGAAAAAGCTATTTAAACTGAAAAATCTCAAAATAATATCAGGCTCATGTTTTTATAAGCCTGTTATGTTGATTTGTGGCATTTGCCAATTAAATAAGCTGACAATGTCGAAAAATAAGTAATTCATTACTGTAATATTTTTTTTTACATGTTTATTACAGAATGTGAAGTTGTTATATAGATAAAATGTCACATAATTTCATCAATTTTCAAAGCTTTGTTTTTGTATTAAATGTATAATATCGCCTTAAACAATTAGTAATTAAATCGTGATTTGAGTGTTAGCAAAAGAAGATTTTTATTTCTTATGGAGATTTCTTATTTTATGATTCTATACTTTTAAATAGAAGCAAGTTAATGTATTCATATTCACTAACTATACAATTTAAGACAAAATTTAAAAAAAAGGATTAGAACATTTTAGACAGTCTTATGTACAATTCAGTTTGAGAGCTTATGATTCTTGATATTTGAATCAGCATATTTAATTTTTAAAATATTTAGACTGAATTATTCTTCTACAACGTAAAGTAACTAAAAATACCTAGTTCTTTCACGACTAAATATAATTGAATATACTGAGTTGAATTAAAATTAATGAGAACATTTTAATATATTTTTAATGGAATGGTCCCCAAATGGAGATTTCTTAAATAATAAAGATAATTTAGACCTTTTAAATATGCATGTCTACATACAAACAATAAATAATTACTTAATTTAAAAAGTAATTAACTTTGACTTTTGATCAAACTTTGGTTAACTTGATCCTTTCTAAAATAACATCTAGTAAATTAATGTTTCAGTTATTTATCATTTGTTTAATTTCAAATGTTTAAAAGTTACGAAAAGAGGGAAATTAAACAGATATAACTAATCACATTTCACAAATAAAATTTTTTGAATTACATATAAGAAAATGTTCAAATATATTTCTTGACAGTAAGATTTTTTCCCCAAATTTTTCGCAATAGTCAAAATTGAATTACAATGTATTAAATAAGAGGCAATGCTTTCGAACGAAACTAAAGGAATAAAAGTAAAATTCTACAAACAGATTACACTTGTTTCATTTTGAATTCTCAGGACGCTCTCTATATAATCGTTAGAAGAAACTCTACAGAATTGGCAAATACTGCACACCTCTCAAAGGAAGTCCTTATTCGGACAAAAGATTCTTTTCTCTTCGAATATAATCTAAAACAGTTCCACCCACTTTACTCCATGATTAGAAACGGAAATTCGAATTTTAAACTTACCCGTCTGTGAGAAGAGCCGTTCGAAAACTGATTAGTCCACATCATTCGACTGATTTCAAGCTTGACTAGCTTCTTCCACTTCTCTGTATTCACATGTATTCGCTCTAGAACTGTTTGTTTGTAGCTCTACTGAAGGGGGTTGTTTGATTGTATAATTGTACTCTTGAGGTGGAAATCGACTGTCTTGTAATGCAGATGAGTTTAATTTGCCCAGTCCTCTATAAATTCTCTTTCCATCTTGATTTTGGGAAGATACAGCTGTTAAACCGGATTAAATTGAAGTCTCGTATTCACACGTCTTGGACGATAATTTGCAATGTTTTTCCGCTCAGTGTGTTGGCCCCAAATTACTTGGAATATTTTTGTAATGGAAGAGTTTATACATACTCTCGAACGAATTACGTAGCAACGATAGTTTATAAAACTAATAAAGTTCCATTTCAATGATAGAATGCAAATAAAAGGAATACTTTCACAAAATGTACAGGTGAGGTATTTGTTTATATCTTAATCTGTTTATAATTCTTTAAAAAATTATTTCGAATATTTTGTGAATGGAATTTATGAATATTTACTTTCAAGAAACAATATCAATGGGCCTATTTATTAAAATCATATAAGAAAATGAAGTGTTTGTTTTGCAAAAGCTTATGCAATAATTTGAAGGCTAATACTTTATTAAAAAACCCTATATCATATAATTATGTAATACGAAAGTAATTATACTTGTATTTACATACAGAAATATCTATTACACACACACACACACACATATATATATATATATATATATATATATATATATATATATATATATTTAATTTTTTGTTTCTTTATTTGCTTTTTATTTTTGAATAGATAAAAATCCATATGCTAATTTAATTAAATTTTTTTCCATATATACTTATTTTTTAGATTTTAACAGCTTAATATTAGCCCTAAAGCCTTAAAAGATAGTTGATTCTGAAAAACTCATGTTATTAACACTATTTCAATATATTTTTTTTAAAAATTCAAAGCACTTTTCAATGTTAATGCCTCGAAAACATTAAAAAGAGAAAAGTTCAAATTTGAGAACCATTGAGTTAAATTTTGAGAACAGGATCAAGTATAAACTTTAAATTTTATTACTTAGGACTGAAAAACACGTGGTATGTTTCTCTCTTAGAAACTTATAATGCTATGCATAATGTTTCCTTCAGTATTACTTAAGAATTTTTTAAGTTCAGCATTTGTTTATATATTTCAAACACTTTTTGGATTAAAATTTATTCTAAAACTATGTTAATATGAACATTTTAATGACTGATTGTGACAAAACTGTAAACATAAAAAAATATTGTTTTAAATGTAAAAATAATATTTCCACTCGAAGAACGGTTAATCGAGACATTTTACTTATGATTTGCTTTAACTATTTCAAGAATTGAGAAAATTGAAAGCAAAAAATAAATGTCACACTTTGCACACACCCACACAAATGAAAAATACTCTGCTAGCATTCAATTTAATTCCCTTTTTGAATTAAGATTTGAAAAATATAACTTATTTAAAACTTCCTAAAAACTCTTTTATTTTTTAACTTATTACATTTTTTTATGAAAAATGCAGTTTTAAATTTTTACTTTCCTGCCATATATTTCATGCGTATCTAAATTACTCCCCATCATTTAACAGACCCTTAAGAAGCAAAGGGATACATTCCAAAGATAATAAGAATGTATTAAAATGGGGAGAAAAAGAATGTGTGAGTGTTCAAAGAGGATAAACCAAAAGCCATATCAGCATTTCCGTCTAAATTAAACACATAAGTAACGTTTTTGATCGATTTTTTTTCGCCAAGGTACACGGTAATAATATTTGTAGATCATTACTGAAACATTATCATCCTTCAAGCAATCATTTGTAAGATCACGCAATTATTACTGTTGTTAGATTCTTGTTCTGTCCTAATAATTCTGCTTCAATGAAATTTCTATTTCAGATTATAGCATGCTAAAACAATGAGAAAGGGATATTTTCTTAATAAAAGGGGAAAATTAGAACGTTCCATCTTCAAGGAAAAAGAACAGTTGAATCATGCTTACTCTTGTGTTCAATAAGAATATTTACACACATGAGAGTAATTCTTTTTATAAATTTTTATGAGAGTAATTATTTTTATAAATTTTTTATGAGTTATAATAAAAATTAACAAAGAAAATTCTAAACAATTTGTATTAATACGAATGCGTGTTTAGAAACTAGAACTTGAGAAAACATGTGAAACGAGAGCGAAAGATTGCGTGATCGTGCTAATCTGGTTAAGCTCAGAATTTCTGTAGGCAGTTTTTCCCCTATGCATTTGGATGTCTTTTCTCTAGGAAAACGAAAATTAAAACCATACAAATATTTGGTTTATATCATGTCAGGAATTCAAGATGTGATATTTATATAATAAAGGGTATTTTTTTAGAGGTATAGAACTTTAAATTGCAATAAAACAACGATGTATTATTCGATTGACATGAATTTTTTTTATTCGAATGATAATCTTGTGGCATTACACTTTAAATATGATTTCTGGCATAGGACTGGCTCGGATGTAGTCCAATCTGGACGTCCAATTTTCGATGACTTTTTCCAACATTTGGGGCCGTATATCGGCAATAACACGGCGAATGTTGTCTTCCAAATGGTCAAGCGTTTGTGGCTTATCCGCATAGACCAATGACTTTACATAGCCCCACAGAAAATAGTCTAGCGGTGTTTAATCACAAGATCTTGGAGGCCAATTCACAGGTACAAAACGGGAAATTAGGCGGTCACCAAACGTGTCTTTCAATAAATAAATTGTGGCACGAGCTGTGTGACATGTTGCGCCGTCTTTTTGGAACCACAGCTCCTGGACACATCATGATTGTTCAATTCAGGAATGAAAAAGTTAGTAATCATGGCTCTATACCGATCACCATTGACTGTAACGTTGTGGCCTTCATCGTTTTTGAAGAAGGATTCCACCAGCCCATAAAGCGCACCAAACAGTCAGTTTTTCTGGATGTAACGATGTTTCTACATACACTTGTGGATTAGCTTCACTCCAAATGCGGCAGTTTTGTTTGTTGACGTTGCCATTCAACCAGAAGTGCGCTTCATCGCTAAACAAAATTCGCTTATGAAAATCGGTAACAACGGCAATCTCGTTTTGGGCCCATTCGACGAAGCTACGCCTTGCTTGATGATCGTTTTGATGAATTGACTAACCAAACTGAGAATAAATCACTTGACAGCTGTTAAATCGGTCGCCATCTTGGAAAGTAATGCCAACTTAAACTTCTATACCTGGAAAAAAACACTCTTTATCTACAAGGAAGTAGCATTTTAATAATATAAAGATTATATATATATATATATATATATATATATATATATATATATATATATATATATATCAAAGAGTAAAGAAAATGTATGCAATTTCAACAATTATTTCTTAAAACTACTAATACTTAGACAATACAGGGTGCCAGGGATTAAATTATCCAAAACTAATGGCTTATTATTACGGAAATACCCATTAGAACGTAATAAACTATTCATTCATGTATTAGAAAACTTTCCGAGATTTTTTTGGGTCTAGTCCGATCTGTCGCACGTGCGCGCATTATTCGGCCATCGCAGACGATACACTTTTTACACTGACTTTTTTAGTAAAGATGTGGACGCCACAGTAAAATCTGCAGTGCGTACTTTGGTTAATGGAATTTGAATCAATCAAGTGTACAGCGACGTGTTAGAACAGAATGGGATGTCTTTACTGGTTTGCCTAATATACTTATTAGGACTTCTACAAAATGAATGACAAACACAATCAACAGTGTCTTCTATCACGAAAACTTAAAGATACTTGCCTGTTTGAGATACCAAAGTTCCTGTCTCTTTTAAAGTTCTGTGCCATTGGTGGATAGATTTTGATGTCGGAGGGTCGACATTCCATTCTGTTCGAACATGCCGCTGTAAACGCGTGAATGATTCAAATTCCGTTAACCAAAGTACGCACTGCATCTTTTACTCTGGCGTCCACATCTTTACTAATGAAATCAGTGTAAAAAGTGTATCGTCTGTGATGGCCAAATAATGCGCGCACGTGCGGCTGATCGGACTAGACCCAAAAAATCTCAGAAAGTTTTCCAATCCATGGATGAACAGTGTATTAGATTCTGATGGGTAGTTACGTAAAATTAAGCCATTAAATTTGGATACTTTAAGCCAGGACAACATGAGTTTAAATGTTTGCGGCCAAAAATAATGTTTAGATTTCAAGTTCCTTGCTTATAATTATAACGATCATTTTACAGAATAACACCTAGTCCTGTCATAAATTCTGACTCAAAAATTTGAGATTGCTTTTTGAAAATGTTGTGACTCAGACGTACCAGCTGGATTAAATTTCGTTGTTATAGATCGTCTGTAATATTTATCACGTTAATGTTGTCTTGCCCGTATGTTTTTTAAAGATCAATCACAACCTTATAAAGAAAAAAAAAGCAGATCATATATTTCTCTGCATTAAGAAAGGAGAGTCCATCGAGATGATATTTAAGTCTTTTAAACGTTTAAATATCAACATGTTATTCATTTATGGAATCAAAAAGAGATTCTTTGAGATCATTAGCATTGCAAACCGTAGTACTTGTGTTCGTCCGTGCTCGATGGGAACATCAACTCTTGTCAAATCAGTCATGGAGATAACTCGTTGAACTCTTTGACGAAAAAGATTCTCCTTTAACAAATGGACGTGTCAAAAAGAACAATGTGTCGCACAGAAAACTAAGACCTTTGACCAAGAGGTAATCGAAGAATAGTTGGTCATTTTCGGACAAAATAATTAGGGTATCCGACAACAATCAGAACGTAATTTTAAAAAAGCGTTTAAATGAATATATATAAAGAGTGTTTTTTTTTCAGGTATAGAAGTTTAAGTTAGCATTACTTTCCAAGATGACGACCGATTTAACAGGTGTCAAGTGATTTATTCTCAGTTTGGTTTGGCAATTCATCAAAACGATCATCAAGCAAGGAGTAAATTCGTCGAATGGGCCGAAAACGAGATTGCCGTTGTTCCCGATTTTCATAAGTCAATTTTGTTTAGCGATGAAGCGCACTTCTGAATGAATAGCTACGTCAACAAACAAAACTGCCGCATTTGAAGTGACGCTAATCCACAAGTGTATGTCGAAAAACCGTTACATCCAGAAAAACTGACTGTTTGGTGCGCTATATGGGCTGGTGGAATCATTGGTCCGTACTTCTCCAAAAACGATGAAGGCCACAACGTTACAGTCAATGGTGATCGGTATAGAGTCCTGATTACTAACTTTTTCAATCCTGAATTGAACAATCATGATGTCCAGGAGCTGTGGTTCCAACAAGACGGCGCAACATGTCACACAGCTCGTGCCACAATCGATTTATTGAAAGACACGTTTGGGGACCGCCTAATTTCACGTTTTGGACCTGTGAATTGGCCTCCAAGATCTTGTGATTTAACACCGCTAGACTATTTCCTGTAGGGCTATGTAAAGTCATTGGTCTATGCGAATAAGCCACAAACGCTTGACCATTTGGAAGACAACATTCGCCGTGTGTTATTGCCGATATACGGCCACAAATGTTGGAAAAAGTCATCGAAAATTGGACGTCCACATATTGGACTAATCCAAGACAGCCGTGGCAGTCATATGCCAGAAATCATATTTAAAATTTAATGCCACAAGAATATCTTTTGAATAAAAAAAAATCATGTCAATCGAATAATACATCGTTGTTTTATTGCAATTTAAAGTTCTATACCTCTAAAAAACACCCTTTATATCAGAATATATATATATATATATATATATATATATAAAGAAATATGTATTATATATCCAAAATAAGAAATAATAGATAAAGAACATAACAAGAAATAGCATAATAAAAATATAAAACCTGAACATGAAGAACAAAATTATAGAGAAATAAAAAAAGAAACTACAAAAAAGAAGAACCTAGCGAGTCAGAAAGCAATTTCGGACTTAGGACCGAATAAGTGGGGTTAAACTAGTTTGAAGGCGCCAACCTTCCCCCTTTGCAACTCGGTAGGAAAACCAAATAAAATAAAATAAACAAAACTTCAGAGTTTGGATAACACAGAGAGTATGAAAAAACCACTCATTACTATTATGTAACAAACTCTCCCAAACTCTTAATGCAGAAAAATCACAAAATAATTACGTAAGAAAAGTAGAAAAATGCTAAAATAATTACATAAGAAAAGTATCTTTCAAGAAATAATTTAACAAAATTTCTTTACTCACAGAGCTTTTACGAGGAGAATCAAGCGTCTTGACATTAATGAAAATCGATTATTCACCAAGTTAAAAATTCGAAAATACATAAACACATCTTTTGAGCTGACTTTTAAACCAGCCAGCAAAGACATGTATAAAAAAGACGACAATCAAATACGGTAGAATTTGAATTGGTTGATTGTCAAAAATGTAAATTTGCTAGGCTCTAAATTGGTTGGTTGTCAACAATGTGTAAGATGTTCAAGATGTGTGTGGAAAAAATGTAAACTGTGATATGAGTGTTATGATATAATCTTCACAGCAAGACCACTAACATGCTGACTTTGAAATCCTATTGTTGTGTGGTGGTTTTGGAATTCGAAGTAGCAAGACGGTTAATGTATTTGTGATGAATATAAGTTCTTAAGAAATTAAAAGGGTATTCATGATCTAAACAACATTGAAAAAATTGTTTTATATTATTGTATTTATCTATTTTGTGGGTAGTTAAGTTATCATTTCTAAATAAAAAATTCAAAATGTTATTTCTGTAAATTGATATATAAAGTACTATTCCATACGGGAATTTTAATTATATGGAACTCAAACGAATCTCTTTTGTCAAAAATGTTACTGATTACATTATTGTTAATAAGATGCAAGTCTAAATCCAAGAATTCCACCCTATTAGAGTTGAAGTTAGTTTTAAGGAGCTTGAGATAATTAGGGTAGAACGTAATATTTGGTTTGTATTCACTATTTTTACCAAAAATTATTATATCATCTATATAACGATAAATTAAGTAAGAATCATTTACAACATGATCTATTTCAAAAAAATGTAAATATAGGTTCGCTAAACAATTACTAGCTGGACCACCCTGAGGTAATCCTTTGATCTGTTTATAAAGATTCTGATCAAAAATGCAATGAAATTTTCTTTTAATACGAGGTTAACAAGAATATCAAATTTATCTTTTTTTATTGAAGTATATAATTCATATTTATCATAAATTAACTGTAGAACCTTAATCATATCGTCAATATCTATAGAATTAAAAAGGTCCTCGAAATCAAAGCTATGCATGGAAAAAATTAACATATCCTTAGTAACTCTAGAAATCTCTAAGCTATTTTTAATTATTGCCGTGTTTTGTAAATTATCAATTAGATTTTGAAGAAGAGATTGTAAGATCTTCCCAGACCTCGTGATATATGTATTGTATCCATTAGTGATACTACGGAATTTTATAGGGCTTTAATGAAATTTTGGTGTTAAAAAATACTTGGATATTTAATATTATTTAGGTGAATATTCAGTCTTTTGTTCAAAGCTAAAAGACGATTATCATCTTCTCTATTAATGTGAATTGATTTTTGAAAGGAATTATTATTTAAAATGTGGTTACATAATAATTTACTGTAAAAGTATTTACAAATTATGGCATAATTAGCAGAGACCTTATCAACATATGTAATCACGAAGTCATTTTGGATATTTTCTATTGATGATTTAAGATCTTTATACATAATTTCATTTTCAACAGTGAAATCTAATTCCCGAATTTCTGTTGCTACATATATATATATATATATATATATATATATATATATATATATATATATATATATATATATATATATATATATATATATATGTCATGATTTTTAATACAGAATCAGATTAAAGTTTAAAAAAGGAGATCTTTATTCAATCGTTTGTACATCTGTTCTGACGCTAAGAGCAGGGAGTAAAAAGCACGCCATGGTGGTGGTTTCAAGTGGATAACACTTGAAAAACATATGGTAAGTATCGCTGCTTTGAAGATGGTGCTTGCAAGTTACTGCTAACCTATGTTGACTATTAAATCTAACGATCTGGAATTAGACATGTTTATTGGCTAGGCCATATGTTCGGAAGAAATAAATGGGTGATTAGTTTGATGGGAACGGAGAAAGATGAGTTAAGTGCTATATAGGGAATTTAATTTTTAATCTAATTTAACTATCCTTACATTTGCCCCCCAATTTTAAAAGGGAGTCATGGCGTGGTTTTTTTTCTCTCTTTACAAACTTAATCAATTTTCAATAAACACAAAACAATACATAACATGATTTAGAAAGACATATTACACACATTGGAAATATTTAAGCAATAGGAATACTAAAATCAAAATGCAATACAATAAACGAAACTATAACAACAAACACAGTAAGGACACTTCCAACATATTAATTGATAAAAATGAATTTCCATACATATAATTGAAGATTAGCTTGTTTAAATCTATTTGACATCCAGAAAAAGAGCTCGCGTTTCCTCCTATTCCTTCATAATAATAGAATTATATTATAGCTAGCAGATAATATTTTCAAAAAAAGTTATGTTGGAAAATAATATATCAAACAATAATATAGTAAATATAAAAATACATGAAATTATACAAATGTTAAAATAATAAGTTTGTATAAAAATCTACTCTGGCGCCATCGTAGTAATACCTTATATTGTTACACATATTTTGCATATATGAAATACATTTTTTAAAAAGATAAAAAAACATATAGACACTAATAAAATGAAATTATTAATAATATGAAAACGGTGTACAACACACAACTTATATGCACTATTCAACACAATAAACAATATTTTATTTTACATGCGTTATAAAATATAAAAATTATAAGAATATAGGAATAAAAGTATACAAGAATATAAGAGCACTTTTTTATTATTTTTGAGTCGGAAAAGTGGACTCACTTCAATAATAACTTTTAGTATGTATGAAAATTTTCTCAATATTCACTGTAACTTAACAATATCGCATACACAATATTTTGAATCTTTCCGTAACCTTCTAAAAATTCGTTTCATAGACAAAAATTCTTGATTTTCTCTTACATCACACATTCACTAATATAAACTGTATTACCTTACTTAATTTTGAACACATCTCTCTGAGAAATCTGCGTCATCAACTCACAGATGTTCAGGGATGCTGATAAGAAACAATGAGAGGTGTACATATTAAACTAAACAAGTTTGTCCTCTTAATGTTTCGAGACATATACAAAATGATAATGATTGTATTCTCCCTTATCCACTGTATAATATCCAAAAAATAAACTTCAAGTTATTAAATTAATTTTAATTTTAGATAAGGAAATTTTCGAGAAATAGTGAATCCTGATATATGGCCAGTATATCAAAACACACTATTTCAAAATAAAAAAAAATTAATGACATGCAATAAGATTACTGCTGAATAAAATAATTAACAAAATAATTGAATTCAATGGAGAAAAAAGAATACAACTTGACTTTACTTTTGTTTCTTATAAAAATCAATATCTCTAATATTAGTTCTCTCATTAGTCATTTTTCTAAAAACTTAATTTATATATCTTTCACTTTAAAACACCAATTTATATCATAACTCTTAACTCATTCGACATCTTAAGATAAAATTATGAGAAGTATATTAAAATTTCTCAAAATTTTGTATGATTAAACCTATATACTTTGTTTTCTCAATTATAAAATATAAAGAAAATATCTCATTTATAACACAACTATATTATAAAAATTAAATACCATATCATATCATATATTATTCTTTTTCGCCGAAAAGTCTTGTTAAGCAGAACTCAGTTATTTCTGTATTACGTAAGATGTTTCTTTTAGTTATTATCTTATTTTCATTATTATGGGTATTTTGTTGAATGTAATTTAACTGAAAATTTTCAGATGGATGAAAATGTCTTAAACGAACTGAATGAACCAATTCAGTGTCAGTTTTATTAAGGGCATTGGGTCTATCAATTTCAATTAATACATCAGAACATTTTCTTAAAACGGTATAAGGGCCTGAATAAGGGGGACTTAATTTCCTTGTATTGGGGTATTGAAATTCCTCATACATTACTAAGTCACCAACCTTGAAATCAGCTTCCTGAAATTTTTTATCATATCTAATCTTATTTATTTTATAATATTGTTCTGTTCTTTCTTTGGCTAATTTTCTTGCTTCTTCTAAGGGAGGATATATCTCATTATTTTTTAGCGAAATTTCGAAAGGTAAATTACCATACATTAAGTAGGTTGGAGGGAAACCTGTTATTGTATGTGGAGTTTGATTATACTGATGGGTTACTTTTTCTAGAATTTTTGTCCATGGGACTTTATTTGAACTATTACTACTTTCACATATTAAGCGGGTAATGATGGTTTGATTTACCCGTTCCACCTTTCCATTGGTTTGTGGTCTGTGAGAAGTAGTTAATAATTGAGTGATATTATTATGTTTTAAAAAATGCTTAAATTTTGAAGAGGTGAACGCAGTATTTCTATCACTTAAAATTTTTTCCGGTATGTGATTCTGAAAGATTTGTCTTAAACAATTTCTATAAGTATCTGTTGTTGCATTTTTTGATGGGAAAGTCCAAATGTACCTAGTTGCATGATCAATAATAATGTGTAAATATTTTTTAACAGAGTTGTAATAATTTAAACCACCTACACTATATATCGATAAAAGTTCAAAGGGTTTTTCGCAAAGGGGAAGTGATTGCATCAGTCCGTATTTTCTTTGATGTGACTTCTTATTTATTTGACATGTTTCACAGTGTTTCACATAATTTCGTATATCAGTAATAATGTTTATCCAATAATATTGTGGTGATATGAATTTTAACATGGTAGCTACACCAGGGTGGCCAAATTTTTTATGAGTTGTTTCCATTAATTTCACTCTTAGAGCTTTGGGTACAATTATTTTAGTTAAACCTTGTCTTTTAACTACAAAAACACCATTTCTCTTAAAACATTTAGGAGCTGATGTATTTTCTATATTTTGAAAATGACTTATTTCATTGATATCTAATAAAGGTTCTGGGGGTGTATTAATTATATGATAAGCAATAGGATTTCTTGTTAACATATCAGCTTCAACATTAGTGCTACCTTTCTTATATTTTATATCAAAATCATACATAGAAACTTTTAAAGACCATCTAAAAAGTCTACCCGTGGGAATTTTGAAATTTTTAAGCCAAACTAATGCATTATGATCGGTATGAACTGTGAAATGAGATCCATGAAGATAGCAATGGAATTTATCTAAACTATCAGTTATAGCTAAGCATTCTAATTCAGTTATTGTATAATTAATTTCATAATTTCTCAGTCGCCTCGAGTGGAATGCAATCAGATGTTGATTTCCATTGGGTTTTTGTTGTTTGAGGATACATGAGATTGTAGTTTTCGATGCATCTCTACATAAAGATAACAGGGATAATTTGGATTGATTATAGCTAAAATGGGCTTTGAAATTAAGCTGTCTTTAAGTTTTTGAAAATATTGTTGACATTCTGGGGTCCAACTCCAATTTTGATTCTTTTTAAGAAGATTATTTAAGGGCATTCTTAATTTTGCATATTGAGGAATGAATTTATAATAGACATTAATACTACCAAGAAATCTTTGTAAATCCTTTACATTTCTAGGGAGTAAAAGTTTTTAATTATTTCGACATTTGTATTATTTGGAGTGTATGACCCTTGTTTTATTTCATATCCTAAGAAATCAATTGTATTTTTGCCAAATTTACACTTTGATAATTTTAATTTAATATTTTCTATTCCACAAATTTTAAAAATTTCCTCTAAATGTTTTGCATGTTCTTCAATTGATTCCGAAAATACTATTATATCGTCAAAATAATTTAATGCAAATTTTATTTGGTATTTATTTAAAATCTGTCTAATAGCTCTCTGAAATATATAGCCGGAGAATTTTTATATCCAAAAGGCAAACGATTAAATTGAAAAAGACCGTAATTTGATGTAAATGCAAGTTTTTCAGATTTATTATCATCTAATTTAATGTGCCAATAACCACTACATAGGTCGATGGTTGAAAAAAATATTACATGTGTTAATTTGTCTAAAACTGCATCTATTCGGGGAATTGGCTCTGCATCTAATTTTATGATAGCATTTAGCTTTCTGTAATCGATACATAATCGTGTACGAGCATTATCCTCTTTTTTAAAAGCCAATGTTATAGGGGCAGCGTAAGAACTATAAGATGGTTTTATTATTCCTGCTTTAAATAATGCATCTAATTGCTTTTTTTATTTCCGTATCATCTTTAAAAGATGTCTTATATGGTCGATTTGCAATGGGTAATTCTGAGGTAAGTATTATTTTAGGAGAATTACATTTTAACTCACCCACATCAAACTTAGTTTTAGCAAAGACATGTTTATATTTATCAATAATCATATTAATAATATCATAATCACTATTAGGAATTATTTCTATATTAAACACATTATCAGTTTTCTTAGTGATAATTTTATTATTACTAAATTTAAGAGTTTCATTTTCTTTAATATTTTTCTTAGATTCATAATTTTTAAAAATTTGTTTTCCTCTTTGAAAAATTTTATAATCACTAAAATTAATATTTAATTCAAAAATACTCATAGTTTTATTAGAAATTATTAAGTATTTCATTTCTACATTTACTATGAGGAATTTAATATTTTCAATAATTTCTCCTATTTTCAATTGTAAAGTAATTGCCTCACTCACCTTAATTTCTCCATTGATGGTGGCAATTTTTGTTTTGATATATTCTACATTGTGGTATCCCTTGATTTGTGATATTATATTTTTTGGAATAATATTGACACTTGATCCTGTATCCAAGAGGAAGTTGATTCTTCCCTGGATGATCATAAGTTCTCATGTTTGATGAGGTTGGAATACCGTATTATTGTTTTGTGTTCTTTGACGGGGTAAGAAAGTTGGAGCATTGGGTCGCAAAACTGTCGGTCGTTGTGGAAATCGTTGGTTTCTCGGATATAGGGTCGGCCGCTGAAGTGAAAAGGAAGGGTGATGATAAGGTGATGGAAACTGAGGAGAGTATACCTTACATCTTGTGTTGGTTAGGGTATCCGGATGTTGAGATTGGTCATTTCTCCAATTCCATCCTCCATATTGTTGTCTATGGGCAAATTGATTCGTATGATAAGGTATTCTTGTCATTGGATACTTTGGGTAAATAACTTCATTCTTACTTGATTTTGATATTTTTTGGATATCTAAGAGTTTCATTTTTTCCTTCAGTTCCTCTATGTTGATGCAGCTTTGTAACTGTATTTCTATGGCTCTATTTTCTTTTAATCCTCTTATGATGTAATATTTTTCAGCTTCTTCTTCCATGTTTATCCGGGATGCGATTTCTTTTACTCTGTAGAAATATTCTATGTGGGTCTCTTTTGAGGTTTTTTCTGTTTTAGATAATTGAAGATGAATCTCCGCTGGATTGACTTGTTTTCCGAATTCACGTATTAAATTATTTTTCAGTTCGTAAAAACTTTTAGGGATAGATTGTGATTGGATGTAAGTCTTCACAGCTCCATCTACTAACTTGATTATAAATAGGATTTTCTGTTTCTCTCTGGTATATTGAAGGAATCGCACGTACTTTCAAAATTTCTAATGAATGTTTGGGTGGGTATTTCCAGGTTATATTTTTGGAAAAAAGTCTGTAGATCTTCAAATCGAATATCATTTTTAATAATGGTTATAGGTTGTTGTAATTTTTCTTCATCAGCATCTAAATTCTCTTCTTGCTTAATTTTAATTTCATTCATTGTTTCCAATTTTGAAGTATGACTTTCTGAAATCTTGTTAGGAGAAGAGTGACTTTCTGAAATCTTGTTAGGAGAAGAGGATGATTCTATTTCTTTAGCGGTAAGAGCGATGTTCTTTCAGGGATTACTAGCACATTTCTATTTCTTCCGTACCATTTTTTATTCCGGCAATCCGACGTTCTCAGCTAACAAATGTAGAGTGCCGTCAGTCTTCCATAAAATTCTTCATATCAGTTATTACTGCAGTTGGCTTTCGTTTTTATATTAAAATATTTTATGAAAAAGATTAGTTTTTTACATTAAGATCGCAGACAAAGATCCTGCCGGCTTTAATTCTGTCATGATTTTTAAGACAGAATCAGATTAAAGTTTAAAAAAGGAGATCTTTATTCAATCGTTTGTACATCTGTTCTGACGCTAAGAGCAGGGAGTAAAAAGCCCGCCATGGTGGTGGTTTCAAGTGGATAACACTTGAAAAACATAAGGTAAGTATCGCTGCTTTGAAGATGGTGCTTGCAAGTTACTGCTGACATATGTTGACTATTAAATCTAACGATCTGGAATTAGACATGTTTATTGGCTAGGCCATATGTTCGGAAGAAATAAATGGGTGATTAGTTTGATGGGATCTGAGAAAGATGAGTCAAGTGCTAGATAGGGAATTTAATTTTTAATCTAATTTAATTATCCTTACATATATATGAATATATATATATAAATATATATATATATATGAATATATATATATAAATATATATATATATGAATATATATATATATATATATATATATATATATATATATATATATATATATATATATATATATATATATATATATGGATAAAAAATTAGCGCACCAAGAAATTATTGCGGGATCAAAATGAAACTTGACATGAAGGTACATGTCGGGGAGATATGCAAATGATTAGAAATGCAGCATGATTGCGTTTTACGTATAGCCGGTAGAGGGCGTTTAACGTCGTTCTCCGTGAAGTATAAAACAGGTAACCAAAGCTTGTTTGAGTGGGTTGAATAGTTTATAAAGTAAAAGCTGAGGTAGACATGCCATTACGTCGTTTTCGAAGACAATATGAGCAGCTGTCGCAGTTTGAGAGGGGGAGAAACATCGGCATGATGGAAAGTGGATGGTCAGCTAGGCGAGTAGCTCGTCAATTAGGCCGCTCTGATTGTGTTGTGAGGAGGTGTTGGAACCAGTGGATCCGAGAGTCGTCATTTACAAGTAGACCAAGCCGAGGATATCTTCGACAAACCAGTCATCGAGAAAATTGCCACATCGTAAGAAATACACTAGTACAGCCAACTGCTTCATCGGCCGCCATCCAGGCACAGGTAGCACCTTCACTAGGGTCCCTTGTGTCTTCTCGAACCATACGAAGGTGTCTGGCTGAAGGACATTTGGGTTCGCGGCGCCCATCACGTGTGCTGCTCTAGACACTCACCCATTGACGCCTCCGTTTGGAGAGGTGCACGCACGGTGAAACTGGACTGCAGCGAAATGAAACCAGGTCGTCTTTAGCGATGAATCCAGATTCAATCTCAGCAGTGATGACAATCGTGTTCGTGAGGACGACCCCATCGTGAACACCTCAACCCTGCCTTTGCCTTACAGCGACGCACCGCTCCCACAGCTGGTGTGATGGTATGGCGTGCCATTGCCTACAATACATGGTCGCCCATAGTATTAATCCGTGGCACCATGATAGCCCAGCGGTATGTCCATGACATCGTCTTTTCTGCTTAAGGCTTTTATAATAATAATATTTTGTTTGCAGAACCGGAACTAGGATTTTTGAAATATATTGTTTATATATGTGGATTTATTTATATCAGAAAATTTTAAGATGAAAACATTGATTATTACTTCAATTGATCGTAACTCTGAAGATTATATGAATTTTTCCAATTTCAACTTCAAGCTCTGTAAAAAAAAATCTTAACTTTATATAAGCAAAATATTATTGTTATAGAAGCATTTTCGATAAAAGGAGAATGTTTGTAAAATATGTCATTGATCCTTCATTTATTTTTTGCCAAAAAATTGCATTTAAGTAAGGTTTTATTGTAGAAATATTCTTAAAACAACTTTATATGTTAATTCTATAGTACCGGTTACACTAAATATAAAAAGAATTATTCATTAAAATGCATTTTCACAATTATGGTTCAAAAAGTAGTCGGGTACCTTAAAGTGCAAAAGGTACTTTATCGCAAATGCACTATTATGTCAGCATGCTCATAACGGCCACAGACCAATTCTATTTATTTACGAGAAAATATTTGACATTGAAGAATCTTTCGATTACCAGAATGTTCATGCATAAGCAAGGTTTGCTCAAGACGTCAAAGAGAAGAAAAAATGCTTGATGAGAACTAAGCATCCGGTTTCATAATGGTTTGGTGTGTGTGTGTGGAGGGGGTTAGCTATGAAGGCGTCTCAGAGATTAATTTTTGCCAGGAAAGTGGGAATACACTGTAAAAGTTTATCGTAACACTATCGTAGAGCAAGTTCATGTAAGTATCGTAGTTCAATAGAATTAATTGGACTTTTCAAGAGGAATCTGATTCTGCTCATAGGGAAAAGACGACTAAATGGTATTTGAAAGAGAATATGCCTGAATTAATAGAACACGAATATTGGCCTTCAAGCAGACCGGATTTAAATCCACTCGACGGTAACTCATGGACAATATTGGAGTCAAAGGTGTGCTGAAAACGGCATTCCAATTACGGCAGTCTTAAATGTTTTTAAGGAAAGCAGTAATGAAAAATCCTGGGGAGTTAGTGCGCAATTCGACAGATGAATGTCCAAGAAGAAATTATGTGACGTTATAAAGTGATAAATTTTAATAAAAGGTGCAAAATGTTACATTTATACTCCAAAAAAAACTTTAAAAAACTAGTTTTTAATTTTATTACAAAGTTTTTAATGTATCCGAACACTTTCAGAATACTATTTTAAAAATAGCATACTAAAACATTATAGATACCCTTTTCAGGCATCATTACCAAAAAAGATTAATACTTAATCAAAATTATTTAAAACAAATCAATTTTTGCAAAATCACAATATTAAATGAAATTTCAGCAGTTTCTTAAAAAGTTTTTAAAACAGTTAAACAAAAAATAATAAGCTTATATCATTACAAATTTTACTTAGATAAGCCATATACTTTTATCTTGAGAATACACTAAAATTTTAATGTTTTACTAAAATATATAAATTTAAGATCTGATCAAATGAATATTATAAGAAATGTGACATATTTATGAAGCAATTATTGAAGAAACATCACATTACTCAACAATACTCATAAGGTAAAAATCATTTTAGTATATTCCCTAGAATGTGATATAAATATTAGATATATATATATATATATATATATATATATATATATATATATATATATATATAATCCAAAACATAAAAAATACACAGATAATTAGAACCTAAGATAACTATACTAAATAGGAAGACTATAAAAAACTCCTGCCCTTAGGAACCAAGATTGCAGGATTAAATACGTTTTAGGGCTAGCCAACCTTCACCTGTAGTTTGTCATACTACGTACCAATAGGAAAGGAAAGAATAACATTTGCAGGTATTTAAACATTGTAATAAAATCATTAAACAAATAAAATATAATTATAAAATTAAAGCCTACTAGTATTCACATTATAGATTTAAATTCGATGCAAAACGTAGATAGTAAGACTTACTTCGGGAGTGTAACAACTGGTTATGTTTCCTGCCAAATACAAGAGAGGAAAAACAGTTCCGCATAAAGTTAAATTATGATAGAAAAATATAAAGTTTATATATATATATGTACTTTTAAGAAAATCATAAATAAATATTGATATAAATATTAGTGTAAAATATAAATGAATCCTAGAAATATTTAAATATTATTGAATTATAAAACATGTGGCACCATCTATTTAATAATTGTATAATTAGTTTAAAAAACCCATAATGTCAATAAGTTATTAATACAAATTGCATATCATTAAGAACTATTAGAAATATAATTGTAAAGAAAGTTAGCAGGATATTCATGTCCTGTACATTGTTTGATAAAGTTATTAATGTTTAAATAAATATTAGCTTTATCACTAACTAAAACATTATTGCGATAAATACAGTGTTAAAAATAATATTTCTATATATAGATATTGATACATTTGAAATCCAGTAAGGCCCTTTAAGAATGTTAAAATTAAAGGCATCTCTTTTATCATAAATATTACTATGTAATTTCAAATCCTTAATATACTATGTTACATCTAAGTAATTAGTTTTAATTGGATTATTATTAATTTTAATTAAGTTTAGGTAAGCCGGGTAAAATTAATATTGGGATTTAAATTACAATTTTTACCAAAAATAATTAAATCATCAATATATCTAAAAATGTAATAGTCATTATTAATAATATAATTATATTCATAAAAGTGTAAATATAAATTAGCCAAACTATTGCTTGCTGGGCCTCCTTGTGGCAGTCCTTTGTATTGTTTATATAATGAACCATTAAAAAAAAAGTTAATGTAATTTTCTTTTAAGACAAAATTTATGAGAGTTTTAAATTTGTTAAAATTAATATTAAGATCATAAATACTGCGGTTTTCTAAAATTACTTTAATAATATCATTGATATCGATGGAATTGAAAAGATCTTCATAGTCATAACTATGAATTGAACAAATATTTTTATTTTTGAAAAAATCTATAATATCTTTACTATTTTTAATTATAGCTTTATTACATTGCTGATTAATAAAGTTTTGTGTAATATTAGTGAGTAATTTGCCTGCAGTGGTAATATATGTTTTAAAACCATTTGTCATAGTTCTAAATTTAACAGGACTTTTATGGAATTTCGGTGTGAAGAATATATATAGACTAGCTGCAAGTACCCGGCTTTGCCCGGGTTTAAAATAAGGTTTTCTGTAGAAGCTTACAAAACTGTTTATTTGCATGCAATTAAATTGTACATTTATCTTAAGGCAATGTAATAGACAACATTTTTGGCAGTTCCATTTGGAGTGTGCACAAAAAGATTTTCCTCTCTGCCCACTCTAGAGCAGGCCACATACAACTGCCCATGAGAAGAGCATGGTGTCTACAAGTCTATACTCTCCCTCTTTTTCGCATAGGCATGACTGTAGCAAAAAATGACAATGCATTCCTATGAATGAAGGGATGGAATGTAATGTAGTAAGTAATGTGATATTTGTTGCAGTATTTGCTTGCAGTAAAGTAAATTTAACAAAGAAGTATTGCAAATTACTTACCGCTTTTGTTTAGTAAAGTTTTCTATAAAATGAACCCATGGCTCAGAACATGCACATGGAACACGCTTTTTGGCTGGAGGAGGCCAGAGTGAGGTTGAGATGGAACGAAACCTGTTTAAGAGCCTTCCCCATGTAATTTTGTGAATGTGTACTGAATTTCATGTTATTTGGTTGTCTCGATCATAAGTTATAAGGAAACAAACAAACAGACAGGCAACAAATGCGTCTGATATGTATAAATAGATATAGATATAGATTTGTTTGAATTCTTGTGTATTATTACTTTTGTAAGCCTCATGGCATATTTTATGGTATACCAGTCTTTTAAAGCTCACTGAGCCACAGCAACATTTAGCTAGTTATAACATAAAATTAAAACTTAAAAATATATCAAAAATAAAAGAAGGCTCAATATTTTGATTAAATCAGTGTAAACATTTTCGTACAAACACATTATATATACTGTAAAATATTTATTTTGTTATGTGTCTTTCAGACAGACATCAAACAAAATTTTAAAAATTGTCAAACACAGATAGTAAACATATTTAAGGAAAATACCACTGATTAATTTTGCCAGACATCGCAATGTGTAAAAAATATTTGCTGTACATAATCACCAAAAAAATTTAAGTACTAAAATATAAAAAAATAAAAATTATATATTGAATTAATTAAGGATTACTGAAGGGAAAGATGAAACAGGCTAAGATAATACTCATAATATTAATTTCATATTGGTAGGCTACTTATTTTTGGCATTATTTTGAAATCACGCCAAATTGGTATGTTGCGGCCCGTCTAATGTTATAGTAATGTACAGAATTAAAGGTACTTATGTATTATCGCAACCTATTGGTGACATTATACAAAATGAAGCACATGATTGCCAATTCAACGCATACAAATTTGGGATTGCCAAAGTGGCGAGTTGTCTTGAACGTTGGCGATTGTGCAGTACGTAAATACTAAATAAAAAAAAATTATCCAAAATATATATATCCCGAGCATAAAAATAAATTGAAAAATAAAGTAAAATACTAACATTAACTGACATAAAAAGAACTAAACTAACTTTATCAATGCAAAAGCATAATTTGAAAAAATAAGGCACTTACATATAACCGCAACCTATTGGTAACATATGAAAGGAAGCACATGACTCACAATTCAGCATATATATGAAATGCGAAGTCGGGGTTCCAACTTCGCAAGTTATTTTGAACGTTGGTGATTGTTAGGATATAGTACATATAAGTACCAAAAATAATTTATCTTAGGACTACCTGCTTCCTCCACATATATCATAACTGAAAGGTGCAAATAGGTAATTTTCTAACGATACTGTACCTACCTAGTCAGTACGAAACCGAGCAAAGATCAGCTATAAGCTAACATAATTGCCAGTAAATAATACAAAGTAATTCCAAATCATTAAAATAGATATATGTTAAAGAGAAAATTAAAAGTGCAGTGCTATGTAGAACTAACACCCTCATCACCTCAAGATACCAAAAAATATCAATTCAAATAAGTTTGTATTTACAGGATAGTACGTATTACATATATAAAAAATGATAATATAAAAAGATAAAAGTAAAAACTAATGCTAAAAAAACTCGAATATACTATAAAAGAATAAAAATAAGTAAAAATACGTCTTGAATATGAAAGCAAAGTGGTAATTAACTTATCAAAATAAAACAGTAAAGAATAATATTATTTACAATAGCCAAAATTAGAATCTGTTCAGAATTCAGAATAAGGCTATAAGCTAAATTGCTTATAATAATGGAAAGACAATGGAAATTCATGAAGCTCTTCTATATTTAGGCGCAATGCAGTCAGAAATATAAAAGTATATAGAATCCAAAACATAAAAATACACAGATAGTTAGAACTTGAGAAAACTATACTAAATAGGAAGAAAAATAGGCACAGTAATACTATAACAAACTCCTGGCTTTAGGAATCAAGATTGCAAGTTTAAACAAGTTTTAGGGCTAGCCAACCTTCACCTGTAGTTTGTCATACTACGTACCAAGAGGAAAGGAAAGAATAACATTTGGAGGAAATTAAACATTATAATAAAATCACTAAACAAATAAAATATAATTAAAAATTATAGCCTACTAGTATTCACATTATAGATTTAAATTCGATGCAAAACGTAGATAGTAAGACTTACTTTGGGAGTGAAACAACTGGTTATGTTTCCCGCCAAATACAAGAGAGAGAAAACAGTTCCGCATAATGTTAAATTATGATGGAAAAATATAAAGTTTACATATATATGTACTTTTATAAAAAATCATGAATTAATATTTATATAAATATTAGTGAATATATATATATATATATATATATATATATATATATATATATATATATATATATATATATATATAGTATATAGTTTAATTCTCTACAAACAAGAAATAAACTTTCACATCAATCACATTCGAAAAAAACGCAGATGCAGTATAAAGGACACTGGATTGAAATTATAAAATTGATGCTGCAGTATTATAAACATTGCTGCCTTAGGACAACTAATATATAAAATTTATATGTATATATATATATATAATACTTTGAGTTGTCAGACTCACTCTGATATATTTTGAATAATTTTAATGCCCCCTTTTGGTTGATTAAAGACCCGCTTCCGAGTATTCTAATTTTGTGCAAATTATGTAAGATCATCCTCTATATAATGTAGGAAACCAGAATAATGATG
Organism: Trichonephila clavipes; assembly: GCA_019973935.1. NCBI lineage: Eukaryota > Metazoa > Arthropoda > Arachnida > Araneae > Nephilidae > Trichonephila > Trichonephila clavipes. Next base: position 720,639 of record BMAU01013295.1, read on the forward strand.
TATTCAATAATATAAAACCCCAAAAATGTGTGTGTTTTGACTTAAATTGATCATTTTAACATGTTCGTATACTTAAATTGTCTATTGTATAATTATGTGCATGTTTCAAAAATAACAAGGCAATTTAACAAATAAATTAAAATCTCGCTGTTTATGCAAAGGTTTTATGTTATAATCAACTTGCATCTCATAAACATTTATTTCTATGCCAGTACATCCCTGTAAAATTACATGCATTCCAATATGATTTTAATATTAAATGTGTCTCATTCACAGTTAAACTTTTTTAATATCGGAATATGTTACAGAGACTTCAGTTAAAATTAAGCAAATATGCCTCTGTGCCCAACAAAATGCTGTATTTTGTATAATGTCTAGGATGAATAAAAATCATTAAAATCTAATTTTGAAGATTGAAAAAGACAAAACAAAATCTGACCATCGTTTAATGATATTTAGAATCCTAAATCAGAAATAATGTAACGACAAAGGTTTGTAAAGGTAAAGAAAGTTTTTAGTAGAGGGTTTACTAAATCCTAGAAAATGATTTTAAAAATGTTACATTTGAAGTGAGATCACATGCATTGTGTTCTTTAGTGTGAATTGATATTGTTATAAGTAGATCGGTTCTCCAAAATTCGCAGAATAAATCTCAGAAAGTATTCACACCTTCAGCAACGTTAAGACAGAACTACCAGTGTCTAAAATACAAGTATGTTAAGGAAAGTTGGAAACCTCTTATTCTCTCTATACTGACAATGTTAAATTGGCTGTTTTCGATGTAACTTTTCTCAAAATCTGTTTTAGGTACATCCTTGAAATTTTTCATACTATTAAAGTACACCTCTCTCATTATACTAAACTGAATTTTTAGCTAACTTTGAATTTATTAATAAATTATGAAATATTTTATCAAACATTGCGAAATTTTACCCATTTTTTACTTAAAAAATTTGTAAAAATTAAATTTTTGAGTTTTTTACAAAAAGCTCATTTTAGTATATATTAGACATCATTATAAATAATTCATAAAACATTTACATACCTGTGAACAGTAGTTTCTCAGAAAAGGTACATCGCACATTAAAATTTACATTTTGAGATAAATTGATTTTAATGTATACAGTGAGACATCTAATTGGCTAAGAAATAAAAAAAATAAAAGGCTCAATTTAAAATAAAAGATACATGTTTTGGTTTATATCAGTCGTTACACTTTTAAGCAAAAACAAAGTAATTTGTTCACAATTTTCGCCATTAAAATGAGCGTGGCCCAAATTCAACGATTTTTAAAAAATACGTTTTAAGGGCTTCTAAATACCCTAGAAGTTAAAGTAAGGTAATTTTAAAAAGGTTAAAATCTATACAATTTGAAAATGTAAAAATCTCAAATTGTCAAAAAAAATATGATTTTAGCTTTCCAAAACCCCTTAAAGAGGATTCACAAACACTCACTCGGGCCGCAGTAATAACCAATCACTTGTAGACTATTTACGGTCAAATCAATGCTGCCCTTCAACGGTCAAAACAAGACCAACCTAATTTTGGTGAGCAACTCCCTATTTATAAATTTGACGGATCTTTCGAGAAAAATCCGCTTGCATCATAGATCTTGGTTTTTGTTTATTTCTCCCCTAATTTCCGGAAGAATCCATAGGGTCATGAACTCACGAAAAAATGGTCAGCAACATGGTCACCCAAATCGCCAAAATAACCACCAAAGTAGTAAAAAATGATGCCAACTTGGCTTTATAGTCAAGATTTCGCCAAGTTTCCATTGATCGTCGTGTAAGGAACAGCGTTGTTTGCGAATAATATAAATGTATTACATATCCAGGTATAGATTATTTACATTATTTTAAGTATTCAGTTCACAAAATTTATAACAATATGCAAAAACTCAGTTTCATAATCATTCGTATTCATGGTGTTAATACTACTTGTTTCACATCCTGAGCAGCATGCTAGTCATTTGACAATCAAATAGTTATTTGATTCATGGTATAACATATCAGTGCTTTATAACAATAAATGAGAACAAGATGCAAGGTTCTCACAATTGTATTGTATAAGCATATGGATGTAGTAATTTATCTGTAAATGTGAAATTCATTGATTATATTTGAAACAAATAACTGTGTAAATTACAATTTTATACCATAATTATTAGAAATTTTATTTAAATTAAACTCTTTAGACTCTCAAAAAGAAAGCTTTGAAAAATGAAAGATGGAGGAAAGAGAGGGAAAAAATTAAACAAACAAGAACAATTATTAAATTCCATAGTGGTAGAAATATTTGCAGTTATTAAAATTTAAACTCTACTGCACGTTCTTTCAATAAATTCAGAATAAGCTACATATCATGAGCAATATTTCTAAGCATTTTCAGAACAATATAGAAAACGCTCTGTATCACACAATATTTATTCCCATTGTGATTTCGTAAAAAAGAAAGATCCATGAGATCCGGGACGTATTTTTATGCATCTTTGCACGTACTGTAACTGAGATTCAAAATTAAAAACAAAAATTCCAAAGAATGAAAAGAAGCTACGAGTTCAGCATATGCTTCTTCAAAACCGGTGCCAGTCTTATCTTTTACAAGTGCGCCGAACACCTGCGCCACAATTTTCTTTAGTAAACTGGAAAAGTACCCGTTTTCGAATTTAAAGAAGAATAACCTAACTGAAGTGTGAGTAGAATTGTAAGAAACATCGTAAAGAAGAGACATTTTCATCTTTTTTGTCAAAGAAAAATGAAAAAATTGTGTTTTATAAGCACATTTTAGATTCTGTTCAATTCCGGATAAATTGTTGTCTGTGTATTTCAGTATATTCATAAACGAATATTCTCCCGCTGGGACTCCAGAGAAAACAGTATTTTTCCTGGTTTGACTTACAACATTTAAATAGTTCTTCTTAAACTTAAGCTTTAAAAAAAGTCCAACAAGTTATTAAATTTAAAAAAGGTTATATTTAAGGTGAATCACTGTGATTTGTGTATTACTGCTGTGTATAGTTCAAACCTCTTTTAATACTAACATTATTAATTTGGTAAAATCTTTAAAACAATTTTTCCTAGAAAGTTTCATAATATTTTGATCTACTTATGAAAATAAGAAGGCAAGAATTGTGATTAATTAATTAAAACTATATCTAATTAAGAAGTATATTTATTAATGACTTACAAATGACAAAATATGCCTTTCTCATTAAATTAAAAAATACATTTTAAACGTGAAAATACATTTTTACGTGAAGTAAATAGAAATAGAGGAAACGTTGAGATAAAAAATGGCCCGAAGTGTGTGTATATGTTATAGAATAATTTCATGTAAGTAATTCTAAGTAAGTATATATATATTTATTTGCCTTAGTCTGCGTTAGAATGTGTTTGTTACATTAACCTGTGCAATACAGTAAATATAATTTTTCAGAAAATTTGTTTAACATCTATCTGTTATTTTAACGTATTTTTAGTTACTTTTTCTATATATTACTTGCTTTTTTAATAAGATTCATGGAGGTTTAGTTAATTGATTTGGAATTTTTTTATTTTCGTTTGGAGATATTTTAAAATGTATCCCTGGTTAAAATTCATTATTGATCACATTTTTAACATGAAAGAAAACCTGTCATATGATAAAATGGTAAAAAGAGTATTTTAAAAAAATTGTAACAAATATTACGAGGCGTAGATAATTATAATTAAATCACTTAAAACCTATGTTTTAGTATTCTTTTTATGAAAATAGTATTGAGAGATAAAAAAAAAGAAATAGTCATATCTTTTTAATCTCAAAAATTATATTTTGAAACAATAATAAGCATTGTATTAGATTTTTTAAGTTTCTTTGACCCTTCGATTTATTTATTTCTTTTTAAAAATTGTTTTCAATCTAGGTTTACTTTTTCATAATTAAAGAAGGTTAACTTTAAAATAAATATTTGAGATTATTTTGGGTAAAAATTTATAATAAGAGTTTCTATATGTGAAAATATAGAGAACCATCATAAGTATATAATGCCTGATAAAAATCGCAAAAATTACTACTCCTTATAAGCAATATCATCAAGAGAAAAATACTCTGATTTATTTGAATTATCGTCACTCGGTTCAAATTAAAAGAAAAATTGGACACAAGACAAAATACCTCTATAAATCCTTATTCGAAAAGCGGCAGATTTAACTGAGTTTAGTTTCATGTTAGAAACTTTTAATTACGTTAGTTCGTCGCTCCGTAAAAAGAATATACTGGATCCGTTAATACGAAATCTAATCAAGCTAAAGAGCCCGTTAAGCTGTTCTTTAACTTACTTAATCCAATATAAGCTAACAGAGAGCTATAAAAGCTTATAAGAGATCATTCTAGAGAAAATCAATCTGAATTAGCGTTTAAAGTAAGCAATTTAGCTATTGGCGGTATATCATCATTTTAGCTGAATAAAAGGCTTTGGTACATTTCCGAGTGGATAATCTATTTTTGGAATAATGATAAGAAAACTTTTGTGAATAACTGTATTGCAATACATCTTCAAATTCTTTTGTTAATAAAAATTGGCTATTATTTTCACCTTATTAATCACCATTTTATGTTTTCTTAAAGTTTTACTTCAAATTTAGCTCAAGTGTTTTTTTTAAACCTTTGGATTTAGTGCATTTATTCGAATCCAAGCTACATTGCCCCCCCCTCCTTCCCCAATATTTATGTTACTGAAAATCAGGTGTGGCTTTTAATCGAAGGTGGAACAATTCATTGGATGCAAGATATTAAACATGATAGGGGTGGCTAAGGCAATTACAGGTTCACATATGGTTTTACCGCTAGAAAGACTGAAACTTAATATATACCTATATTCACCAAAAGCAGTCAAAATGACTGCATTGTGAAAAAATAAACTAATCTGTAAAGAAATTTGTTTAAAATTAATTTTTAATATTTTTATATTATTTACAGTCATATAACAAGTTATTATTAAATATTAACAATAAAAAAATTTACTTCAGTTGGCAAAAAAATATATTCTAAAATTTTCAAAGAAATGGTGTCGTTATATACGTAATTGTTTTTCTAAATGAAACTAAAAAGCAGTCAAAATGACTTCCTTGGCCAATCTAGTGTTACAAGTCTTTAATCTTGGAAAACAAATAAATTATTCACTTATAATTAGTTCTCGTTTTAATTTTTTTAATATCGTAAATATTGCATATCGGTAAACCATTTTACGTTATTTTTTTTTTACACAAAAACATATTGAGAATTTGGTGTGTGGCTTAAAATCGATGGAAGGTTGGATTTGAATAAATACGGTAGTTATTTGTGATATACTAATTCAATTAGGATATTTATTCATATTATTCTAATGATTTGCTATATGTAGTTTAGAAAGTATAAATTATCACATATCACAATAAAAATTTCATGTTAATATGGATTACTTTATAATATATTTGAATTTTTTTTTTAAGTTGCGAGGAGGTTTAAATTAAAAAGATTCACTAGACATATTGCTACGATTTAATTTTAAAAAGTAGAAAAGCATTTTTGTTTATGAAAAAATTGTTATATAGTAAATGCATAAAATAATGGAAACTATTCATTATAAATGATAATAATGAAATTCATTCAGCATAAGAAAATTTTGTTATTATTTTAATAAGTTTTCCATAACATCGAAACTCGTTTCAGAAACTTAAGTTTCGATTTAAATAAAAAATACATTTGATTTAATGCCAAAAATGTGCGTGTGAGATTTCATTATCAAGCCACTAATAAAATGAAAATGACATTTCTGTCACAATTTGTTTTCCTAATTAATATGAATTTTAGATTATTAAGTCTGAAATAAATTTATGTAATGTCGCAAATTTCATATATAATAAAAAATGAAAAAAAAATCAAAATGATTTTTGGTTTAATAAATAATGGGTAAATAAATTTAGATTGTCAGTAATCTAGAAGAAAACTTCTTAATACACAGTTGTTTATTTAATAGTGAAATTACTTTTCAAAAATAATTTGTGGGCAATTTATTTGCAATATAGAAAGCTTCCAACTACTTTAATTAGACAGTTTTGGATAGGCTTCTGGCGTTTCTAATTAAACATAAAAATTAGCTTAGAAATAAGCAGCTTTATAAAACGAGCTTAAATTTACTTTCCTTTTAAACATGTAGTTTATCAATACATTTTAAGATTCAACTTATCTTAATCATACTATTATAAATATAATATTGAAAAATGGATAAAATTACATACCAATCGCCATTAGTTTTAATTAATTGTTAGCAGTTAGAAAAATTCTTTTTGGAGTTCGTTTATTAATGGGCTTTCTAATTGCTAGAAGAGGAGCAGAAGAAGGTAGGCAATTAAATGTGGATATAAAATTGGGCAAACATTCACCACGGCAGTTACTGGAGAAATTTATAAAAAGGAATCAGTGGTTATACGTAGTATATATGTGTGTTTATTTCCTTCTATGAAGATGAAAAAAATATATTTAAGAATTATTAAATTAATTTTGATTAAGAGTACCTTATACGTTTTTTATATTCGGTAATAAAGACAAAAATGGATTAAAAAATAAAAATGAAAGCGAAAGAGTATTTAAAGGAAGTAGAAAGCGTTTACCCATACAACGTTTCATTTGAAAATAACAAAGTTAACTAAATTCTTTTAGGTTAGCTAGAAGAAGGAAAATTATTTATTAATATTTGTAAATTTGATAATGTCATTATTGATGTATAACATCTTTCCTCTCGCTTGCTGGATATTTGTTGGGAGTGATTTCGTGAAAAGGGATGGATGTGTGTAACAGGATGTGACGTAAGCGCGCGCTACTTGATTTGACCAATGAGAGTGCGTGGCTGTGTCTTTTAGCTACCTTCGCATGGGGGTCCAACCAAAGCTATATGGCCTTGGTTAAACTCTAGTAGCCATCAAGCACTCGAGCGCTTGACTCTAAATCCGTTAGTCACGATATTGGGGGACGTAAGTGTGGCAGAAAGCTCATTTGAAAATGGACAAACAGGTATTTTGGTGGTCGTATACATTTCTTCAAATCAAACGGTTGAAAAAAAGTGTGTGTGCTTATGACCACACGATAGAAGTGATAACGTCAAATTTTGTAATGTTATTTCAGGGTTTCAGAGTTTGTAATGTTAGGCGAATAAAAAACAAGGGGATATTATATTAGTATTATCATATAAAATTATTTATTCATATGTCTGTACACATAAAGTAATATTTTTTGCTAAATATACATATTTGTTAATTAATTGTATTCTAAGAAAGAAACAATAGATTTATAGTAGCTGAAATAGGTTATAAATACTTTATAGATTCAAAATTATTTAAATATCTAAAAAAAAACTCCGTCAAGCGTTATTCCGTACTTTGTCGTGATTTCATTTTAATAATTGTTTTCCTTGTTTGAGTTGGGCTAGGGAAACTTATGCCCTGAGAGGAACAGGGCATGAGACGGCTTTTTGATGACGTGACGAAAGGAAGGAATACTGCACTACTCGCAGTCGCTGTCAATAATATAAAGCTTATGACATTTATTTCTTTTTAGAACATAGTCTAATATTTCCCCATTTATATTAATTTTTTTTATAATTCTCACTTAAAATATTTTAAGATAAAAGTTATGTATTAATACTTTAGAAGGATGTCTAATATTTTACCGGACAAAGGGACAAATATCACTCATGAAAGGCTCATAAGAATATAAGACACATCTAAGAAAAAAGTGACAATGCAAAATAATTTCAATCATAAAATAAAAAAAATCATGTTTGCACTAATAATTACTCTTTATAAAACTGTTCTTGGTTAGAAAAGAGTGTTTTTAAAAGATGTATTCAAACAAAGAAACCCAGTATTGATGCATATTAATTAACATAAAAGTACTACAAAAGTGCATTGAAATATATATATAAAAATATAGAAGTCTTAAAATTAGCTAATAAAACGGAAAATTTACAAAATATTTTTTAAAATAGATTTCATTACGCTGAACATTATTTTCACTGCCACCTTTGTAAAGGAAAGCAAATAATAAATTTATCTTTTGATTTTACCTTAATATGATAAAAATATTTGTACATTTTTTTTAAGTCTTAAGGGAAAATACAAAATAAATCAAAAGTAAAATCATAATTGCCATTTGCAGTTTTGAAAAAACTGAAGAACAATTGAAGAAATTATATGTGTAAACTCTTCGAAAAAGAGTATTTTCTGAAGGGTCATTTCAACCCTCTTTTTATTAGCCCTTGGGCAGGTCATAAAATAAAGAATGTGTTTCTGTTGGGGGGCTTAGCGGAGGGAACCCTTCCAGGGAACATTTTCTCACGGTTGTATTTTTACCAATGTTTAAATATATAAGTAAATACAGATAAATTTGTCAATACATATGTGTAAAAAAAAGGGAAAAAAATATTTTTTTTAGAATAATATTTATAATTTTTAATGATACAAAGAGGGAGAAGACTGGAGAGCTGCAAACGTCTCCTAATGCACAGAGTAAAAAAGCACAAAATATTTAGCAGCTTGAATTTATGAATCTTATTGACACAATAATTTAATAATAAAACTAGTAAACTGAAACAGGGTGTGCACATAATTTTTTATGGGGGAGGAGGAGGGAATTAAGTTTTTTTTTTTTTAAAAAAAGAAATAAAAAGAGGGCTGAGCCGTAATCTTTATGCTAAAGATTAAAAATCTGTTAGTGTATGAGGAGAATGGAGGGGGGGAGAGAATTGAACCCTCGGCGTTCTTGTGAACAGATATCCTGCTTAGAATCTAAAGGGATTCATGATACCAAAAAGAGTGTTGTAGATTGCGATAAAGCAGTGCTCCTCAAACTTTCAATATTTGCGACCCAATTTTCAGTCAGGATATTCATCGGGCCCCACTTCTTATAGTAACAATGTGTTGAATGTAATTATAATGTACTTTGATGGTAAAACTAAGATAGAATACGACTTTAATTATATATAAACCGTACAAATTATCAAGATACATATTAAGTTTTATATATAATTTTGTATATGACAAACCCAAGGGAATCACTAGTAATTACTAAAATTGTTTTTAATTGAATATTGATAAATTAACCATCAAATACTTTGTGCAGTACTGATTCATTTATATTATTGTGTATTATATCAGTGTGAATGTGTATTTAAGGGGAGATGGAAACCTCTCTCTTTCTCTATACTGACAATGTTAAATTGACTGTTTTCGATGTACCTTTTCTAAAAATCAATTTTATGTACATGCTTGAAATTTTTCATACTATTAAAGTACACCTCTCTCATTATACTAAAATGAGCTTTTAGCTAATTTTGAATTGTTTCATAAATTATGAAATATTTTATCAAACACTGCGAAATTTGACCCATTTTTTACTTAAATTTTGTAAAAATTTGTAAAAATTTAATTTTTGAGTTTTTTACAAAAAGCTCATTTTAGTATATATTAGACATCATTATAAGTAATTCATAAAACATTTACATACCTGTGAAAAGTAGTTTCTCAGAAAAGGTACATCGCACATTAAAATTTACGTTTTGAGATAAATTGATTTTAATGTATACAGTGAGACATCTAATTAGCTAGGAAATAAAAAAATAAAAGGCTCAATTTAAAATAAAAGATACATGTTTTGGTTTATATCAGTCGTTACACTTTTAAGCAAAAACAAAGTAATTTGTTTACAATTTTCTCGCCATTAAAATGGGCGTGGCCCAAACTCAATGATTATTTAAAAATACGTTTTAAGGAATTATAAATACTCTAGAGGTTAAAGTAAGGTATTTTTAGAAAGGTTAAAATCTATACAGTTTGAAAATGTAAAAATCTCAAATTGTCAAAAAAATAAGATTTTAGCTTTCCAACACCCCTTAATTTTTTAATACATATAAATGTATTTTAGTTTGTAATTATTTGAAATTGCAATTCCTTGTATTAAATTGCGAATTATTTTAAATATCTCAGTTTCGATTTTTGGCGATATGATCGCGCCTCCCCCAAATAGGTGTATGGTGCCCTTCTAGGTGGGTGCATCCCACAGTTTGAGAAACGTTGCGATAAAGATTTTATTTCGAGTTTTGAGAACAATTTAATAACCGTATGCATGATATAAAATATTATTTGGGAAGAAAATCCAAGTGATTTACATAATAATTTCGCCGATAGCGAAACGAAGATTTGATAATTTAGATATAAAAATGAAAGAGAATAATTGGGTTTTAAATAAACACTAGGTGATTGTACGCGTTCTCTGTAAGAGGTCCTGCCTCTATCCAGAAGTCTCAAATATTTTGCCCTTTCAACATTTTCTGAATCGAAATTTATTTCTTTATCTACAAAAAATCTATATTTGTAATCGTAACATTCGAATTTTATATTATAAACGCAATAACCTGCAATGTTTTTTAAAACTGGCTACTCTTCTATTGAAATATCATCTGATTTATTTTTAAATTTCCTAGGGGTTGTCTCTTTTGAAGTTTGAATCAACTGTTCATCTTTTGGGAAGCAAAAAAAACCAAAACGAATGGTTGCCAAGCTTATAAGATGACCAGTTGAGCGCACAGCAATAACAATGCATTAGTATAAAATGTGTGCAGCTTTAGGTTAAGTAATTAATAATATTTTTAAGTTAATTAAGATTTGACAGAATAAACAAAATACGAATTTCACATTTAAACACTAATTTTTCATATAAAACAAAATATCTTGAATTTATACATTAGGGATGTTAGCATAAATACACCAAATTAATATATTGTGCCCTCAAAACTAAAAAGAAGGAAATTCAATAATGACACAAGAATAAATGGGAGAAAATACGAAGAATGGGTTGTGGTAGTACCTGTTTATGAGTGGGCATTACTTCAGCTTCAGGGGGAAGGGAATAAAAACCCTGGGAGAACGTCCCTCTCTTTTAGTCACGTGATTTCATTTTAGGGATGGACCAATCTTATTGGAGCATGTTTCCCGAATACAAGCGAAAAAAGCCAAAGGAGCGTTACATTCCCGAGCGTGACGTTCATTCAAGTTCACTCTAGCAAATCGCGCCAATAGAAGTTATCACTTTAAAATTAAAGTTGTCCTGCATTTTGTATTTTTACCATATAACGAAGGTGGTTCTGCTCTTTTAAAAAAATTATCACTCGCGCTTCCCCTGGTTTTGAGTGGCAATTTTAACTTTAACTTCAGTTTGCCAAAAGCTGAGCCGCTCATAGCTTTTATGAATGATGAGTTCAAGCTCGAAATGAACACACATTAGAATGTCCGACTGCTAACAGTGGTACTGTTATTGACGCTGTTTTTCAACGGTTTTTAAATACTTTGAAATCACAAGTATATGTGTCATATTTTAGTTATCATAAGTCTTTTGTCTTCGCTCTTCCCCAAATTGAACAGGAATAATTATTTTTGATAAAGTATTGCATTTTTTTTACTCCATTTGTTAATTAAATACAATTTTCATTAAATATATAATTATTCGATAGAAAATTATTTCCACTCATACCCGATTCATATTTTTTCAGGGAAAAAAGTTAGTATATTGCATATATTTACCACAATAACATGTCAGATGTTACACATCATATGCGACTACTGTAAGACTCGTTTCTTTTTTTAATTATTTAACGATATTTAAATATAAAATATGTTTTAAATCTTGTGAAAATCATTTAAAATGAACACTCGAAGTTTCTATAAACCCAAAGGATGAAGAACAATTCCAGATTTAAATTAAATGCATCTTTTTAACTAAATGTATTAATGTAAAAATTTCTAAATATTTTGTTATTTCCGGTCTAAAAATTGATTTTTATTGTTACTATGAAAATATTTTCAAAATGAATTTTATCTTTACCTGCACATAATGGAAAATACATTTTTATTAGATTAATAATCAGAACAATTTTAAATGCATAAAAATATTAAATAAAAATATATAATTATGAGTTATTTATTCATTTTATTTGTTTTTAAAAATATGAAAAAATTATCCCCGGAACTGTTTATTTTAATTTAGTGAAAAATAATAGTAAATATGTTAACAATTGTTAGAAGTAATTTATAACACATCAATTTACAATCTTCTTTCAGTTGCTCTTTTTCTTTGTTGCAAAACTACGTTCTTAAAAATAAAATAAAAAAATAAAATATTACGGAGAAAGTTCGTGATTCAATCACTCATGGATTAGAACTTAAATAGTTAATGCACAGATTTTTGGATAATTAAATTTTCACATATTTACTGCACTCTTAGGTCGTAAATATTATTTTACGTTCAATTTATTATAAAATTAATTGAATAAGATTGTTATTAATATGGAAGTTAAATCCTTTCTAGAACACTTGGAAAATTCTTGACATGAAAAGGATTTTATTTTTTGATCTCAAAAAACATTACTAGGCTTAAAATTATAATATATTATTATTGAAAGTACGGAACAGCAATGAAGGAAGTTGTTAAAAATAAATTAATGCAACGAACAATATTCATGGGTTTTATTTAAAAAAATCGTTACAGATAAATTAATACCCTAACAATAACTCATGTATTTATATTCAAGGAACAAAATCCCAGCTACATTTTCTTTTACCCTTTATTTTTCTTTTAAAAATTAGTAATTAGTTAGTGTAGATTTCGGTTTTAAAATCAACCGAGATTTATGTACGAATTGGAAAAAAACAGCATTTTCTTTCTATAAGCTTGAGTTTAAGTAAAAGAATAGTATTAGGAAAATTATTAATGAGAAGAAGAAAGTTAAGCGAATTAGGCTGCAACTATTTATATTAAATTGAAGAGGGAAATAATCTATTAAGTAAAAATAATTTTTCTCTTTGTTTGAAGGAAAACCTATGCATTTCTACAATTCAAACATTATGAACTTCCAATTAAATCTCATATTTATACAAGTATTCTAATTATATAGGAAGAGCAAGTTATTCTAAATTCATTTCTAATTAATGAAAATTTGAATTTAGAAGTAAAATTTTGCTGGATTAAATCTGCGTATATAACCTATCCATATCTGAAGTGATTATGCAAATGTTAAAATATTATTGCTTGAAAAACATTTATTATTCAATAGAAAATTATTTTTTCCAAGAGAATATTTTCAAGATATATTTTAGGTCTTTATTATATATAACAGCTTTTTTTAATCTGAATATTATGTCACACTTGTTCTGTTATTTGAGATATTGTTTTCACATACTTCCCACTATGTTCTTAAAATATATTTTTAAAAAATGTTTAGAATTCCGAAGATTATTTTAAACATGATTTGTGTTTAAAGTATTAGCTTTAAGACAAATTGGATAAGTAATCTAGATTTTAACTTTGTATTTAGGTTAGTAAAATTCACAAAGCAGGTACTCAATAAGTTTTTTACTCTTTAGAAGGAACAATGCAATTAAATAATTTTATTTGTTTCAGAGAAATACAAAAAAGTTTTCTAAATAAATATTTTAAAATTTTACTCTATATAGTCTTCAATATTCCTGATTCATATGATTAACTTCGGGAAAAATTGAATTAGTGGACAGTTTGCAACAGTTAATAAATAATGTATGCTCAACAATTTTGTAGGCATAGAATTGAAAAAAAAATGTAGTTATAAATACATTTCTTCTCTTCTCTATCATAAGGATGTCTTATAGTTCTCCCTTGTGTGTGCATATTTTATATTGATAACTTTTATTATTATTGAAAAGTTAGTATTTATTCCAAATAATTGCTCAGTAATTTTGTATACAGTATACTTTGATAAGTCATTATTCAATTTTTTAAAAAAAAAACCTTTTAAAGAAGAAATTTTTTGTGAAACCTTGTAATCAATGTTATTCATATAAAACTTCCTCTAATCAGGTTTTGCTTTTAAACCGTGAGAAATTTTAAAAAAATGGCTTAAGATAGTGTGAATGGATTATTTCTTAACAGGAAAAAGTGTTATCTGTTGCATTGTTGCGGGAAAATGTTGTCGTATTGATAGATATACCATGATATAAGTTAATTAGTCAAGATATTTTTACCATAAGTTCTGATGTATTCTAAATGTCATAGCTATAAAATAAGCTTCCGAGTCCGAGTAAATTGTAATATAAAGTCGAGCTTGTGGTAAACATTATTCTAAAGGATTTTTATCTAAAAAAGATGATTTGTCTTGAATTATTTTTTCTTAATGATTAATTTTAATATACCCAACTCTTTTTTCAAATAGTTTTGAAATTACACAGTTTACGAATTTAAAGAATTTTTTTACACGGAGTTTCAACACGAGCACGAATTTTAAAAAAATTGGGGGACTAGTGCCCTTTAGATGAGGAAAATTTGATCGAATTTGTGACAGTTTAAGATAATAAAAAAGTCGATAATAACGAAGGTGAAGGTTTTCAGCTATTAGTAGCTGATTTAATTCGTGAGGGCTTATAATTTGCTACAAGTATGTCAACGTAATCATAAGTTTTGTGTAGGAGGATACCAAGAATTTTATAAATAACTTGAGAAATCATAAAAAAACAACCACTGTTAACAGACCTTGTGACAACGTAAAAAGCAACTGAGGCCACTTATAACGAAAGGAATTTTTTATTTGAATCAAAACCGACTAGCTAGACATATCTGACATATTTACTGAAAATAGCAGTTTGGATCTAGTTCGTAATAAATGTGCACGCTTTTTATCAAGTAGCGATGAATAATTGTTAGCTGATACTTTTATTCCTAATTTAAATTAGAATTTTTATATGTTATATATACCTATATAGATCGAATTTTCACCGTATGCTATTTTTTTGTAATAAAATCTTAGTTTATAAATATGCAACTCATAGATTCCATTATTACTTTTTTGCACGGTTTTTTGGGAAAATGTTTACAGATTTTTCATCTTGCACTACTTTGTAAAATTGTAGAGGCTTACCAAGGTAAAGGCTTTCCACATGTTGCATGCATTTTTTACTCGTTTTTTATGGATTTTAAGGAACGTATCTACCGTGCACCAAAAAGAAAATAGTTTTGTGTGTATGATTTCAAATGAATGAATTTAAAAACTACAAAATATTCCATAATATCTTGACTACAGATTCACAAAGAAGTCACATCTCTAGAAGGTGTCAAGCCTTGTAAGAGGCTCATTTAAGATGGTAGAAAGTTCAAACGTATTTGGAGGCTTTGAGCTGTAATTGATGAGTGCTGCGACAGCAAGATTTAATCACAATAAATATAACAAAAAAGTCAAGAGAACTTCTTTTCGAAGCAGTTACGTGAGGGAAAAAAATATATCAATGATTGATTAGAAAAAAATGTTTCAATAGTGTCTAAACATGCAATATATAAGCATGTATGCATATATTTTTTATTAAGATATATATATATATATATATATATATATATATATATATATTTGGTTATAGTGTCACGGAGTTCGAAAGAAGTACACAGTTCAATTAAACAAACAATTAGATTTATTCTAACGCTGGGAGCTCGACACAACACTGGACTGAGAACATGCCCAACTGGCGATGAACTCTGCTTTTATACACTTCGGAATATTCGAGAAATACCCAGTATGCACTCTAAAGAATGATCTGGATTCATCTAGAACCTAGAGAAACAATACATTAAAAACGAGAACAAAATTCCAGTCTTTGAATAAATCTGCCGGGGCCGGGATTCGAACCCGAGAAAGTTCAGTCCAACGCTCTGCCAACTCGGCTATCGGGACTTGTAGCAAATTATGCGTGCGGCATTGTTCCCCTCGAAAAAGAAGACAGCGCCCCGCTGTCATTTTGTTCAAGGGTCTTTATTCTGGAACGAGTGATGGGTCCTTTGTATGATTCTTTGGGAGAAATATCCTCGGTTTCGATTTGCTCGGCGGGATCATGGTACGGTTTCATACGCAGTGCATGGACAACTTCTCTTAGTTTTCTTTTTCGTGAAGCAGGATCAAAATCTTGTACTGCGTAAGTCACGGCTGATAAATGGCGTAGCACCTGATACGGTCCGAAATACCTTCTTAAGAGTTTTTCGGAGAGACCGACTTTTCTCACTGGAGTATAAATCCATACGAGATCTCCGGGAGCGTAGGATACCATTTGGTGTTTGGAATCGCAACGTCGACGATCTTTGTCTTGAGCTCTCAGAGTGTGCACTCGGGCTAGCTGTCGTGATTCTTCGGCTCTGGCTGCTATCTTGGTGATGTTATTGTCATCAAAATCGTTAGGACAGAATGGTAGCATTGTATCTAGTGTCGTTTCCGCTTCACGACCATGAAGTAAATAGAACGGCGTAAAACCTGTGGTCTCTTGTTTAGCGGTATTATAAGCGAAGGTTACAAATGGTAGAATTTCATCCCAATTTTTCTGCTCTACATCCACATACATTGACAACATGTCGGCCAAGGTCTTATTGAAGCGCTCCGTCAGTCCATTTGTTTGGGGATGATACGCCGTTGTGAAACGATGATCAATGTTACACAAGTCGACGAGAGGAAACAAGTCTGGATCGAAAGACGGCTCCACGATCTGTGATAATTACTCGAGGAGCTCCATGCCTGAGGACAATTTCTTCAAGTAAGAACTTCGCTATTTCGTCGACTTCGGCTGTCGGCAAGGCTTTTGTTATTGTATATCGCGTTGAGTAATCCGTGCAGACTATTATCCATTTGTTTCCATGAGCAGACTTTGGAAATCTCCCAAGGAGATCAATTCCAATGCGATGGAAAGGAGCTATAGCTGGAGGGATGGGAACTAAACGTCCAGGTGGTCGTTGAGGAACGGATTTTCTCCTTTGGCACTCCCGACAATGCATGACATACCGAACGACATTTCGGTACATTCCCGGCCAGTAAAATCTCTTGCGAATCCTGTCATAAGTTTTCGCGAAACCAAGGTGTCCTGCGGTGGGGGCGTCATGAAAGTGCCTTAGTATGTCTGCTCGTAGATGTTTAGGAAGGACTGGTAACCACAACTTTCCATCTGGATCAAAATTCTTCCTGCAAAGGATACCGTCGATGAATCTGAATTCTTCGTTTTGGATGAGTTGCTCAAAAGTTTTAATTTCGCAAGGTCTTGATCTTTTTCTGTTCCATCGCAAGGTTCATACTCGTCGTGAATGCTAAAAATTTGTCTGGTGTTTCCGTTTCCTCTTCCACTGGATTTCTCGAAAGAGCGTCGGCGTCACTATGCTTCTTACCGGTGTTATATTTTACGTCAAAATCATGCTCTTGAAGTCGGAGGGCCCATCTGGCAAGCCTTCCTGAAGGATCCTTTAAATTCATGAGCCAGCACAAGGAATGATGGTCAGTTACAACAGTAAAGTGTTTTCCGAATATGTACGGCCGGAATTTGTTGGTAGCCCATACGATGGCAAGACATTCCCTTTCTGTGGTGGAATAATTCTTTTCGGCTTTTGTCAGAGTTCTAGAAGCGTATGCTATAACTTTCTCGACATTATTCTGAATTTGTACTAGGACAGCTCCGATACCGTACCCGCTTGCATCAGTATGGATTTCTGTAGAAGCTCTTTCGTCGTACATCCCCAATACTGGATCCGAAGTAAGTGCTTTCTTAAGACTGTTAAATGCTTCCACCTCTTCAGGACCCCAATGAAACTCCACGCCACTTTTCAGCAACGACTGCAAAGGTTTGGCGAGATAACAGAAACCTTTAATAAATATTCTAAAGTATGAACAAAGGCCAAGAAAACTTCGTATGTCATGTATATTCTTTGGAGTGGGAAAATTTCTTACGGCTTTTATTTTGTCGGGATCGGGACGAACGCCATTACTAGATACAAGATGGCCTAGAATCTTTACTTCTTGGGCAGCCAAAAGACACTTCTTTGAATTTAATTTAAGACCAGCTTCCTGAAGACATTTTAGAACAAGTCTTAATCGTATAAGATGGTCTTCAAAAGTTTCTGAGAACACTATTATGTCATCTAGGTAACAAAGACACAGAGTCCATTTAAAATGGCGTAGCAAATTGTCCATCATTCTCTCGAAGGTCGCAGGTGCATTACAGAGACCAAACGGCATGACTTTAAACTCGTATAAGCCTTCGGGGGTAATAAATGCCGTCTTTTCACGATCCACTTCGTCTATTTCTATTTGCCAATAACCAGATCGGAGATCCATGGAAGAAAAGAACTTGGTACCTTTCAGACAGTCGAGCGTATCGTCAATACGAGGCAGAGGATAAACGTCTTTTTTCGTGACGCTATTCAGCTTGCGATAATCGACGCAAAAACGCCAACTACCGTCTTTTTTTCTTACGAGCACATCGGGTGATGACCAAGGACTTTCAGAGGGTTGGACGATACCTTTATCAAGCATTTTCTGAACCTCTTCATGAATGATGCGTCTTTCAGTCGGCGAGACTCTGTAGGCTCGTTGGTTGATTGGAGCATGATCACCAGTAAAAATCCTGTGTTTCACATTCGTCTTCGCGGCTGTCGACTTGTCGGTCTTCGTGAAAAGCCCAGAAAATTTCCGGAGTAGTTCGGATAGCTTGTTTCTCCGTTCGTCACTTAACTCGGGTGACATCATTAACGAACAATTCATCTGTGACTCCGAAGTTTCTTGCTGGTCATCCAAGCAACCCGATGTGTCGGAAATAACACATAGTTGCCCTTCATTTAGTGGTTCAGCTTGGCCTATGCACATTCCTCTAGGGATGATTTGGTTTCGGAACTGCAGGTTGGTAACCCAGACATCACTTTTTCCGTTACGATATGTGGATACCATGGACGGTGTAGCAATATTTTCTCGAAGAGCAAATGCTTGCTGCCGTCTAGAACTACATTTATGTCTCCTCGGGTTTGATATCCTGATACTGTTATTCTAGTTAAAGAATGCGGCTTAAGTGTATAGTCTCTGGTGGCATACAAATTCCAGGCGTCAGGCGCTGTGGAGTCTCGACAGATGTCTTCTAGAACAAGTTCATTTTGTCCACAGTCTATAATGGCTTGAGACGCCTCTAAAAAGTCCCATCCTAGGATGACGTCATGGCTACAATGTGATAAAACAATAAATTCAAAAGGCAGTTCTCGATTGTTTATACGGACACGTAAAACACATTTCCCTATCGGCCGAACAAAATTTCCATCCGCAACTTTCAGCATAACGCTCTTGGCATCAGCAAATAGAACTTTCTTTAAAAATCGGTGATACTTATCGGATATGACAGAAAACGATGCCCCAGAATCTACTAGAGCCCGTATCGGCTTCTTATCTATTATTACGTCTAGTTGGTTACCAGTCATCTTGGCGGTCGACGGAGGATTTCCAGTACACGCGGCCTCACCTCCTTGGAAGGTCGCTCTCTTTAGTTTTCCTCGCTCCTACGGCCTGGCGACTGACTGGATCGGCGATATGGCGACGGGGATCTGTAACGACGTATTGGGGATCGGCCTCTCGTGGGACTTGGCGTAAAACGGCGAGAAGAGTTTGGTCGGCGTATTTCTTTTTCAGTGCCAACGTCGTCGAAGTTCCGTCGGCGGTTTCGAGAGTTGTCAAAGACAGCCTTTCTCTCTCGGCAGTAGCGCATTACATGTCCAGGACGTCCGCAGTGGAAACAAACAGGTCTGTTGTCAGCCGTTCTCCACACATCTGTTTTTCTTGGTTCAGGTGGGAATTTCTGAACAGGAGCTCTGTATTTCCTGGTTACAGCGGCGTATGTTGGTCGTGGTCTAGTTTCTGTGGGTTTTGTTGACACTGGGGCCAAAACCCTTTCAACTTCGTCTTAAACGATCTCTTCTAAGGATTGGGGATCTTAGTCCAAAGATTCTTGCGTCTGGTTAACTAGTCGATGGACTTCTTCTCGTACGATTGTGCGAATAAGAGAGACCAAATCAATCTCATCCGTCAGGGATGCAACCGGTACGACGTTTGGAAGCCTTTCAAATCTCGGTCGACCAACTCTCTTCTGCTTCATATCTTCGATATAGTTGCACCATTTGATAAAACTTGCTGTGTCGTTGATTTCTCTCGTCAACAGGGCCTGATAAATATCCTCAGCAACACCTTTCATTAGGTGTGACACTTTTTCGTCTTCTCTCATCAGAGGATTTAACTCTTGGCAAAGTCCTAATACATTTTGTATGTAGGACTGTGTACTCTCGCCTGAACGCTGGGCTCGGCATTTTAGTTGTTCTTCTGCCTTCTGGTATATTTTTGACGGTCACCGAAAAGTCCACTTAGTCCATTTTTAAACGCTTCCCAGGAATCTAAGGCGTCTTCGTTGTTGACATACCACTGTCTCGCAGTACCGTCAAGAAAGAAATAAACGTTAGCCAGGCACATCATGTCATCCCACTTGTTAAAGTTGGCTACTCGATCGTACTCCTTAAGCCATTTGAGAGGGTCTTCCCCAGGCGCTCCTCGGAAGGTCGATGGGCTCCTCCATTGCTGTAACGAAGGTGTTACTACAGCGGGCTTGGCTTCTTGCTCGGTCGGCATTTTTGTCCTCTCTTCCTACTATTTTCTTTTAACAGTCCGAATTCGGGGGATAATCCTCTTAACCGGAGGCTCCTGCGAAGGTTGTCGCTATTATCCACGTTTGACGTAATTGTACCCCGCGCCTCCACCAAACTTGTCACGGAGTTCGAAAGAAGTACACAGTTCAATTAAACAAACAATTAGATTTATTCTAACGCTGGGAGCTCGACACAACACTGGACTGAGAACATGCCCAACTGGCGATGAACTCTGCTTTTATACACTTCGGAATATTCGAGAAATACCCAGTATGCACTCTAAAGAATGATCTGGATTCATCTAGAACCTAGAGAAACAATACATTAAAAACGAGAACAAAATTCCAGTCTTTGAATAAATCTGCCGGGGCCGGGATTCGAACCCGAGACCTGAGGAAGTTCAGTCCAACGCTCTGCCAACTCGGCTATCGGGACTTGTAGCAAATTATGCGTGCGGCAATAGTAATGTTTCAAATTTTACATATTTGGTGAAAACATACGTGATTATCCTTCTGAATAATTTTTATTGTAACACTTTACAATTAGTCAACTGTAAAGTTACAGTGTTCGCAATTTTCGCTTTATTTTCTTGGTAAAAATGATAAAAGAGTTTTATGTGATGAACTAGCATAATTTCTAATACCAATAATATTTTATAATAATGCTAATTACTGCGTTACGAATACAATAAAAATTTTATTCTTTGTACTGAAATATACAACAGCTAGCAAATGCAAACTTTTGGAAACGTATCTTATAAGCACATTGATTCCTACAAAAAAAAGCATGTTATACAACACATGCTGAATATATTTGCAACTGCTACAATTATAGAAGAGCAGTGTGAAATATTTTGAAAAATTGAGACTTGTTGCAAGGGGCTTGGTGACTTAATGGTGAAGTTAAATAAAAAACACGCTCAAAAGAACTGCTTGCTAGTAACCATTTTTTAAATGATATCGTAATTAAATGCTTTAGTTAAAAATATATGGCTTAGATTTTATTGCTTAAAATATTAGAATTAAGCTTTATGAAAACCTCCCCCAAAGATTTAATACTTTGAATAAGGGAGAACCAAGGGTCATGACATTTTTCATTATGTGAAGCATAAAATCAGAACATGTTTCAGTATAAATCTGGTTATTTATTGCCTTTTGATGGGAAAAAATATCTCCCAAGAAACCTACAGTTACTGTGTTGTTCTCTAACTGTGATATATTCTTAAAAAAAAAAGCATTAAAAATTAATTTTATCATGTGTTACTTGTCTCTCCTTTTTCCATTATCTTAATGTATACAAAAATAAATAAGTTCATGTTTGTAACAAAGGGACAATGCAGATAAGGATGTGCTTTAAAAAGTATACACAGATTGATTCAAAAATAATGTGACCAATTGCAGAACATTATAAATTTTTATTGAATTAAGTTATTTACATGAAATTTTCAATGTGGTTTCCCATAGCATTGTGCACTTTACGTAAGCCCTTAATGCCAAGACAATAGAGCTTTTTCAACTGTTTTGGGGGTATTTTTCCAATTTTCTCTTTGGTTGCTTTTTGAAGCGCTTGAAATGTTCTTATTTTACGATATTTCATTGCCTTTTTAAATATCCTCCAAAAAAATAATTGCGATGGGCACAATCTAGGGAGGATAGTAGCCATTTCTCAGGAGGAAGAAAATTTATTATTTTTATAGCTGATTTTGTAGTATGATTTAAAGCAGAATCTTGGTGAAAAGCAAAGTTTCCTTGAGGGCAAAGACGTTTACTTCCCTTGATCATGTGCTTCAAATTTAATTCTGATAGTATTTAGCATCAATTTTAGCCTTTGGTTCTTCAAAAACTGATTTTCTAAGCCTTGACAAGAAATTCCTATTCATATCATAACACTGTCGGCCAGCTTGCATTATGCAGAGCAGTTGCTTCTTTGCGATGCTTTTTGCTTGAAATAACTTGTCTCGTCTTTTTGCTAGTTGTGGATGATGGTTGAAATAGCGCTTCATCAGAAGCAATCTATGTTTTGTATCTACCTTTGCCTAGCATTAAATATAGCAAAGGACAACATTATTTTCTTTGATTTTCTACGGTATTTGCAGACATTTGATGAAAGACTGTTTTATTCACTTTTAAAGACCAATTTTCTTTATCTGACGTCAAATTGTCAATTACGATACGTATAGTTTCTTTGCCAAAGTTATTTGATTCAGAGGATTTCCTATAGCGATATTTCCTTAACTGCTTTTTTCCCTTTTCACCAAGGTCCTTCTTCACTTTTTGTCCTCATTTTCCCCCCTGGAGCTTTTGATTGCTAGCCAAATTTTATTTCTTTACGAAGTTAGGATAGTAATCCATAAGAAAAATATCTTTTCTGATTTTTAAATGCCTTATTTACAACAGATTTTCAGCAACCATCCTTCAAAAGCTTTATAATTTCTTTTCGGGTTTGAGGACCTAATTTTGAAGCATTAATTTTCTCCCTCTAATAAAAATAGTTAGATTGGTAATTTAAAGAGCATTCACTTTCAAACAAAACTAGTAATAAAGCGATTAAAATTTACGACAAATAGCTGTATGCTTTTAATTTGGTCTCATTAAGAATGAATCAACCGGTATATTTCACGTTTTTAGCAAAAATGAAAATATTATTTCTCATTTACTCATGTAATTAATTACAAAGAACTTTAGTTACTTTAAAATAATATATTTGGAAAGAAAAAAACTTAACGTCAAACATTTTTATTCGCTTGATTATTTGACTGATGTCAATTCTTCAAACGAAAAACATTTTTAAAAGCATTTTTTTAGACTTCAAAAAGAAGTGATTCTAAACGCGTTCTCTTAATGGCATTCAATTATAAAACCGACCGAAAAAGCTGTTACAAATTACAAACTATACGTTGGAATTATTCTGAAATTCAAAAAGATTTCGAAACTGAAATAGAACTTCCAGTTCTTGTATAAGTAAAAAAAATGTTCCGATATTATTTGTTACACGCAGGATTTGAAAAGCTTTCCGAAGTCAATTTTCCAGTAGAAAGCCAAACACAGCACCACATTTCCACGGGGTATGTACAAACTGAATAGGGATTTTAGACAATTTATACCAGAAGAATATTGACATAAAAGAAATGTCCGTTGATTTTATGGATAAAAAAAGAATTTGTTAACTCTCGGGTATAACTGCTTTGAAAATCGAGTGCTCGTTATATCGGGATATGACTTCAGCAATTCGGTAACGTGTATTTTTCTGTTTCGATTTATTTATTTTTTATTTTTTAAATACTCTATATTTCTTTCCCCCTTTCCATTTTTCTATATATTTTCATTTCCAACATCAATTTGCAGAAGAGATGTAGAAGAAACTTATAAGCGAAATAAAATATTTTATACGATCTTTGTTTCTACCAAAAAGAGACATTGTTAAAGATATCATGAAATAAATATTCCCATTTTTAAAAAGGTTTTCAGAATATATTATACTTTAAAATTCCATCGAATATTTTATTTTAGAAGTATGAAATCCTTATTTCTCAGAATTTCAGCGATTTTTTGAAAAACATTTTGCATACATACTTCACAGGAACTTTACTTCTTGTTTAAAATGCTTTATTTGTAGATAATTGTTCATCCCTTATTATTATCTTCATTATCATTATTATTCTGATAATATATATATCATGAAGATATTAAATATTCCAAATACATTTCTCTGATAAATAAACATCGTAATAATTCAGCCGTACATAATATTTACAGCTAAGTAATTGTATTGTTGTTTGTTTAATTAACAGTTTTAATACATACACTAAATAATTAAAAAAAGACATGAAGATTATTTTACCTAATATAAATGGATTAAAAAGTTTGAAATTAAATACTAAAGTTTACTCTGCTAAGTTGATAGTTAGGAAAACGTTTATTTATTAAAACACTTGCGTTTGCGTCAGAATGACTGAAGCTTTTGCAATGCAATCGAACATTGATATAAAGGGCACTAGAAGATGAAGACCGCATACGGAGTTCAATTATGAAATCTGTTTGCTGTAGAGAAAATTGATCGAAAGTAAGTCTTGCTACACAAGAATGTATCCAATGCCCGCTCACATGTCCCCCGTGAAACCCAAATGACCTTAAGAAACTCCACTCGGAAGTGTGCTGGAATACCCTCTGTACAGTCGAGATTTGTCACCCTGTGACTTCCATATCCTCAGGCAACTTAAGAGAGCATTACGTTTCTGTACGGAAGGAAGCTAGGCAGGACTTCCTCAAGAATCAACCACGATCTTTCTACAGCGAAGACATGAATCTGCTGCCAGAACGATGGGACCTGTATAACAACGCCTATGGCGATTTATTTTGATTTCCAATAAAATATTCGTTTAATTGAATTTATCCAATTACCGTATATATAAATGTCTTAAGAGGAAGTTCAACTTTAAAAAAAACAGATATTTGCTTTGAAAGATAGATGAGAATTTACTTATGAATTAGGAGAGTAATTCTTAATAATAAAGGGTGTTTTTTAGAGGTATAGAACTTTAAATTGCAATAAAACAACGATGTATTATTCGATTGACATGAATTTATTTTATTCGAAAGATAATCTTGAGGCATTACATTTTAAATATGATTTCTGGCATATGACTGCCACGGCTGGCTCGGATGTAGTCTAATATGGACGTCCAATTTTCGATGACTTTTTCCAACATTTGTGGCTGTATATCGGCAATAACACGGCGAATGATGTCTTCCAAATGGTCAAGCGTTTGTGGCTTATCCGCATAGACCAATGACTTTACATATCCCCACAGAAAGTAGTCTAGCGGTGTTAAATCACAAGATCTTGGAGGCCAATTCACAGGTCCAAAACGTGAAATTAGGCGGTCACCAAACGTGTCTTTCAATAAATCGATTGTGGCACGAGCTGTGTGACATGTTGCGCCGTCTTGTTGGAACCACAGCTCCTGGACATCGTGATTGTTCAATTCAGGAATGAAAAAGTCAGTAATCATGGCTCTATACCGATCACCATTGACTGCAACGTTGTGGCCTCCGTCGTTTTTGAAGAAGTACGGACCAATGATTCCACCAGCCCATAAAGCGCACCAAACAGTCAGTGTTTCTGGATGTAACGGTGTTTCGACATACACTTGTGGATTAGCTTCACTCCAAATGCGGCAGTTTTGTTTGTTGACGTAGCCATTCAACCAGAAGTGCGCTTCATCGCTAAACAAAATTCGCTTATGAAAATCGGGAACAACGGCAATCTCGTTTTGGGCCCATTCGACGAATCTACGCCGTGCTTGATGATCGTTTTGATGAATTGACTAACCAAACTGAGAATAAATCACTTGACAGCTGTTAAATCGGTCGCCATCTTGGAAAGTAATGCCAACTTAAACTTCTATACCTAGAAAAAAAACACTCTTTATATAACATGTGAGTGAGCATCGGATTGGTTATGAAAGAGACTTTTCAGACCTTTTTTTGCATTAAATGGATGCAGATGAATTCCCCGTAAAATGTTTTTTGCTGAATATTTTTCTCCTAGGCTTTGGACAATGCTTTTGTATACTTAAATTAATTATTCCTTTTTATTCCGATAAACTTCAGTAAAATTAAAATTACTTTTTTTCTTTCTTTTGCTGAGCAAAATACCAAATTTTTTTATATAACTCTTAAAGCTTCTTATTTCGTAGTTTGCTGGCATAGTCTTTAAATTTGTGCTTGTAAAAATTCTAGACTCTTTTTGGTCACTAGTAAATAAAGGTATATTTATTTAAAACAAGAAATTCCATTTCATAACTCCCCATTCTTTTTACCATCAAACTTTACATCCATCATGATCAATGGAGACTTATCTCAAAGAATCCCACTCGAAAGAAACGAAAATGAACTGGCAAAAGAAGAAAAAATTAATAAGAACGATTTACGATGAAAAAGGTGTGGAAAAGTTTCTAGATTTCAGGGAGAGTTCTTTAAGAATAAAAGGATTTAGACAAGCTCTACCGCACTTGTCTGTATTGGTTGTCTGGACTGTCTCGATTGGTTTGTATTTGGGCTATCTGTAGTCTAAGAGATTTAGCAAATACTTTCTCTGAAAACTAAAAGAAGATTGTAACAGGATGCAACAGTTTTTTTAGCTTTGGGGCGTACTCATTTTAAGAGTTGTTATTATTAATGATATATGTTTGATTATTTGATAAACTAATGGCATGGGTTTTTAACCACTTAGTAACTAATACATTCAGCTTGTGGTTAGTGGAAACGAATATTTTTTATAGGGGGAAAGTAGGAGACATTGGGAGCTACTAAACATCTGAATAAATAAATGGTCCAAATTATAATTTATATTAGCACTAATTAAATTAATTTTTTTATAAAACTTTTTGTGACTCCTTTAGAGCATACTATATAAAGTGCCAAAATAAATTATTCTTTCAAACATCCATTCTCTTTGTTTCAAATGATTTTCATAACACGATATTATGGGGAAAACATCACAAATTATCAGTTTTCAAAAATTTAGTTAATTTTTAAAACTGTTCTTTTAGTGAAATGTACTTACTGAATAGAAGACTATAACAACTTTCAAGTAATAACATCATTTAACGAGAATGATATTAGAATTCATCAATAGGTATATAAGATTTATGAACCTTCATTTTTAAATAATTCATTCTTGTTTTTTCTATGACGTGTTTTAAAATAATAATCTTTCTATATGGATACATATTAGAAGTAACAATACATAGTGGGTGAAATCTTCTTAAATCTAAAAAATGTATGAAATCATTTTTGATATTTTAATACAAATACAGTGCATTAGTTTGAATTTCCATTTGGATACTTTTCATGAAAATTTTGCCTAGTTTCTAAATATTGTTAATTTCCATTGTATGATTTTTAAGGTTTTAAAAATGTTATTCTTGCCATTTTTAGTTTTTGAATAGACTGTAAGTAATTAAATAAATGTTAATTACATGGTGGTCTTAATTAAACAGCTACTGTGTAGCTGGAACTAAAAGGCAGACTGATTTGTAGATTTGAAGATAGATAAAAAAAAGTTTAAAACATTTCTGTCAGAGACACATAACATCCAAAATGCTTGAAAAGACATGCATTAAGAAATATCAGCTATTTTCTAACATTATGGTACAAAAAATTGTTATTTTTACATTTTGAAGCATTATGTCAGTAGCAAGAAAGATAATTGCAGCATCGCAAGTGAAGAGTAAAACTTGATTCGCATAAGCAGATGGATTGTGCAAGAGTTCTGGATATAACACACACACACACACACACACAAGTAATAGAAAAAGAAATTTAAGTCAATTCCTATTTAGATCAACAAAGAAAAATTTTATTTTAGCTACTTTTTATTAAATAGTATAGTTACAATTAATATAAAAATGTATATACATATGACAGAATCACAACATTAAGTGGTAATTAATTTTTATTAATAATCATTAAAGTATCGTATTGTCTTCCAAAACAATGGTGTATATAAAATTCAGTTCAACTTAATGATTTAACACGCGAGAAAAAAACATTTTTAAGGTTTAACAAAAGTCGCCAAAAACGATTCCAACAGGGCTGTATTTGTAATTCTTTGAATAATTAGTTTTAATCAAATAATTTTTATTAATTATAATTAAATTGTTATATTGTTATCCAAAATAATCATGTATATAAAATTTTTCAACCCTATTGAGGGATTTAAAATGTACTTTATTAACGATTGAAAATTCTACAAAGATAAATAAATAAATTTATAGAGAGTGTGAGTTAATAGTAGGAATTCAAAAAGTAGATAGAAAAAGTAGTATTCTTTCAGTTACAATAACTATAATTTACCAATATTGTGAAACTTTTTTACTTAAATCAGAAAAATGCTACAACAGATCATTTGTTGTACCGGGGACCAGTGTCTCCAAAATATGTAAGAGAATTGATATCTCAAATCGAAGAAACTGCATCGTCGTGCATTCATCGTTGTTGAGGGCGAAAGCTTATCAGCGCTTAAAATATCCGACTACGTTCGGAACCGTGATTTTGCAAAAGTGTATAAATGGATAATATTTATGATATCTAGTGTCACTTAGGTTAGAAAATATATACAAAATTGTTTTAAGAATAGTATTAAAATAAAAAACTATTTAAGTATAATATTTTGACAAAAAATGAACATAGAGAAAAAAAAATGACCCATTCTCAAAATATTCTTCTTTTGGTAAAAATGCTTCTATTATACTACTATTTTACCTGTATATACCTCAGACCTCTGTACAGAGACTCAATTAGAGTTTTTGAAATATATAACTTAGAAGTGTGTTTATCCATGTTTTACGACAACAGAGGGGAGAAATTTTAAGGAAAAAACGCCGATAATTATTTCAATGGGTTGTAAATCTGAAAATAATGTGAATTTTTCAAAAATAATAGTTGAGCCTCTGTACAGACGTCTGAGCTATATACAGGCAAAATATTATTATAATAAAAGCATTTTTTACAAAAGGAGAACATTTGGAGAAAATGATTATTCTAAGTTAATTTTTTGCCAAATTATTATATTTAAATAAATTTCTTTGTCAAAATATCCTTAAAAAATTTTATACATGTATTCTAATCTGAGTGACACTAAAGATCAGGAAAATTATCCATTTATGTGCTTTTATAAAATCACGGTTCCGAACATAGTCGTCTACCTTAAGTCGTTTCAGGGGTATTAGCAACAGCCATTACAAACAGTTATTTATGAATAATTATGGCATCTCCTACAGTGTCACTGCACTTCGTCATATCAGTATGGAACAGTAGGGAAGAAGCTGAGAAAATTATACACTTTTTTCCCTATGAGATCTGCTACAATCAACAACAGTTTGTTACTAACACAGATCGTCATTTTTACTTTACACTGACTTTTCTTGCTAAAGTTGTAATTGGTTGTAATTGATGACAACTAATCACGGAATATCATTTGAAGTGAAGAGACACATTTTATCTCAAAGGAATAGTGAACACCCAAATTTGTCGAATTTGGGCTATAGAAAATCTACGTGATTTCACGCAAGTCTAATACATTTGCCTTAATCTACGATTAATTTCTTAATTTACATGAAAGATGGTGCCCCTACACATACATATTGACTCTTTGTGCAAAGGCTTGTAACGACATTTTCCCCATTGGTTAGATGTTCGTTCTCAAAAGTTTAGACAACCATTTCTTACACATATTTTCAATAATATTGAAATAATGGTCTGTTTTATATATAAATCTTATAAAAATTTTAATAATTTATTAAGTTTAGTAATTTAGAAAAAAATATTTAGAAATTTATGATTTCATATTATTTAACTGTTTGAAATTGTATATTAAAAAAAAAACAATTCATACTTTTGAACAATCTCACTATTCTAATTCAGGAATTATATTGTTTGGAAATATATGATGCAACATTTTACGCACATTTAATTTAGCTCTTTTTTTAATTAAAATTATAATTTAAATAGCTAAAGGTTTCCTTGATCTTTACAATTAAAATACTTTAGAAAAGCGTATTATTGTTAAAAGTTGCATACTTATAAACTTATACTATTTATAAAGGAATTTTTTTCATTCAAAAATTTAAAGTTTGGATTGAAATTCTAACTTTAAATTACTGGTATTAAGTCTCGGTATCTGTATCATATTATAAACAATTGTAAGGAGATATCAATGCAGGTACTGTATGACTCATCAATATGAATAAGAACAATATAAGAATATATATATGTGTATATGTGTGAGAGACGATTTCACTATAAGTAAACACGTTTCACACAGGAATATCTTCTTGAAGACATTTAGTTATTTTAATTCCACATATGCTTTTTATTTAAACAAATAAAGCGACGGAATTACCAGTAGCAATATAAACACATATAGATAAATGCAGTATAGAAAAGCGTTCTTCTTAGCATTCTGGAAATTTCTGCTTTTATCTTTTCCAACAGGAAGCTGTGAGAATCACATGATTCCAGTTAATTAATACAGTGATTGGTCAGAATAAGTGGATGATGGAATATTGCATCATCTTATTTCAAAATGTGCCAACATGGCAGTCTTTGAGGTGATAAAACTGTCGCTAAAGGGATATTTCTCATTAAAAGAGGAGTAATCTAAAATCTAAAAATTCACTATCACGCTACATCTTGCAGGGCTCAGAATATCCTAAGTTAATAAAATTTATCAACAGAAAATTTAAATGGCGATTTATTACGCACACACACACATACACACATACACGCGCTCGCTCGCATTGTTTATATAATGACTCTTCTAATAAAATTATTACAAAAATCGGTATATGAAATCGGTAAAGGAGTTGTCGTATTAATTTGGAATCTCTTATAATAGCAAAATGTTTGAGAAATAGAGAATTCATTTGTTGCTTTGTATTACATAAAAATAGTTCCATTCACCACAGGAAGACCCGTACTCTCTTACAATTTAATTCTTCTCACAATTCTTGTAGCATCTTTACTCATCAAGACATATTTATACTTGCTGGGTAATTTATTATGTCATCTGAGGAATCTTTTAGTACAAGCAAATCTTCATACCTAGAATTACGATGATGATACGTTTAATTCCTTATGAATGAATCTATTGCTTATCTTGGCTATGAGTTAGTTATTTGTTGATATAGGAAAGGATCAATGATTTAGCTCATAAGCCATCTATAACATGATAAACGTGTTCCGGTCTTCTTAACGCTAAATCAAAAGACAAAATTGAATTTCTGTCATAAGCAAATTAATTCATTCCCGCATCTCAGATTTCTGTCAAATACTCGGGTCAAATGGTAATTAATTGAGTTCATAAACCCGAAATTTATAATGAAAATAAAATTCAATTAAAGTTTTGAATTATAGATTAGCTTAATGAAGATAATTTTTCCTTTCATTTAAAATTTGTGAAGAAGCGCAATCCAACTAAAATTTATTTCCAAGTTTTTATTTAATATTTTAAAATATTATTTCGGACACAACTTTACAAAGAGCTATAGTTTTCATTTTACGCTTTTGTATAACGTATTGTTTTAATTTATTTACCCCAAACTTCTAACTATTAATTTTAATTTAATTGTTAGATTTAATAAATTTTATTTTTACTTTCACTCTTAAGATCTACTTGAATATAATGTTGAATATTTACAATACTTTAATGGAATAGTAATAATAATTATACATGTTAATATTTTTCAATATGAAATATCTATGTGTTTAGAAACATATCTGCTGAAGGAATCTTTTTAAATGTTCAATATTTTAAAAATTTTTTAAAGCAATTGTTTCTTGGAAGGATACTACATGTGAATAGTTAGTTTTTACTGCTTAAATGGGCTTTTTGTTTATCATAACTAATTATTTTCGTGAAATAAAGTTTCAAATGCAGATATACAGTTTAATGATATTAAATGTAAAAACCAATTTTTCAGTTACGCGCTTCTGTTTGTGAAAATTGCTTACTATTAGTAATAGATTTCTATATATAAATAAACCTTCAAATTTGTTGAGCAATGAAAAAAGTAAGGCCGAAAATAACTGTAGCCAAAAACAATGTTAAACAATGTACATGGCATGGCTTTTAATAGAGAATCTGAACGTCATGCTGAAGAATGGCATTCCAAATGCCCTCTCTAATGTCAAAATTCAATTGACGAGTGGTGTGTGGTAAATAATTTAATCGAAGACTTTCTCAATGGGAAACCTATCCGAGAAATGTGGAATATTCATGAAACAAAGTGGAACTCGTGTCGTGTACTGAAGAAGATTCATGGATTCCGACAATATGAGGACAGACATTGTTTCTCTGAAATACAGTTTCGGCAAGCGCTGCCAGAGGACTAAGACCTGGTGCTTGGAAATTTCTCTGGTATAGGCATCCGTTATTCAGGTTCCCCAACTTAGAGTAATTGGGATTGCCCGCAATTTCCGATAACATCATAACGTCAGACGTTCATCTAGTGTGCATCTGAAATAAGAGACACACCAAGTGAAAGTGTTCAATTATGTAACGTCTGAAGAGTACATATTCAACGTTATAGTCCAGCATTAGAGGACTTGTTGGCTGTATTGGAGATTTCATTGTAGTCGGATATGTGTCAGTGCCTGCCTGGAAAGGAAATCTTGCTCAGAGAAATCCTTAATTGAAACTTCTTGTACAGTAAGCATTGATGAACTGGAGAAAAGCAGACTTGCTGAAATGTTGTATCGTACGAAAGAGCATGACATTGACCTTCATAGGTATACGGATGAGATGTTTGTCGTTCTGTGATTAAGTCATTTTGTGTGATTCACTGTCGGGTCTTCGACTTGACCGTTTCTACATGATCTATCAGTTCCATACACATGTAACTGTCACTGAATTACATCTCGTTTAAGAAGTTATTTAATTTTGTGAAAGTCTTCCCTCACAAAGTTTAATCAAGCAGCCTAGTAGCCTTTCTGCAATTTTAACGAAGTATGTTGATTCTTAATCAATCATTTAGAACAGTGAAACGGTCTACACATTTCAATACACTTTTGCATTGCTTTCTATATATGACTTGCTAAAAATTAAAAAAAAAAAGGATTTCTTGCCCCGCACATGCGTGACCTAATCACTAGCACGTCCTAATATATTTTGCATTTCCTGCCAGTTTTATTTAACTTGCTTAATTTCTTTGTGATATTAGAACCTCTGCAAATTGCGAAAATTTCTTACAAAACAATATAAATACTTAGAAAATTACTTTCTTAAATTAAGAGTATTCTTAGCAGTAACATTCATAGAAATATATATACAGACAAATAAATACAAATTGAATCCAAATTCAAAGAATTAAAAAATTTTAAAAAATGTAAACCATCAGAATTTTGGCAGTAAAACTCTCGAAACTTGATAATCAGCTGTATTAATTAAGAAAAAAGAAACTTTGTAAGTAAGTAAGCAGATAATTTGTTTTATTGCATGTTTTTATTTAGATTGATACGATCCAGAATTACATAAAATTACCTTCATCCAGACTGAATTTACGTTATAACTTATTTTTTTAAAAATTAGTAACGTATTTTAATTTTTTCTCGGTTTCCGTAAATGTATTGTACGTGTGAAATTTGATATAAAATTTTTCTTCATGGATTTATAGCATATTCTGCAGTTTATACGGTATCAAAAGTTGTTTTTAATATTTGCTTTAGTCTTTTAAGAAAGAGTTCTTTTTCTATTTTTTTTATCAATATAATATTAATAAGTAGCTGAAACATAAAATAAGAAATATTAACAAATTCTATGGAATACAATGTATCAGAAATACCTGTAAGGTTATAAACAATACATTCTTAAGAGAATTTTAAACCTTTAATTTCTATTTGTTTTCTTTTCATAAAACTCAAAGAGTTATTGTATAGTAATTATAGTAAAAGTAAAAATTTACAAATAAAATTTTCAAATTCTAATACAAAATTCTGTTGAAAATAATTAAATAAAATGTAAGTTACGAGAAAAGGATTTAAAACTCGGGTTTAAAAGTTTTTACTTGCCCAGAGCATGACTAAATTAAGTCTTAATAAAATCTTTCTTGTTTAATAGCATAAAATTGTGTGTGTGTGTGGGTGATATTTTCTTTTATATTTTAATATAATGGAATTTATCACCCTACTATCAGTAATATTGGCTTTTCTGCTTATTTTTCATCCTAATTACTTTGCCTGTATTTAATGATTAAATAATTTTAAATATACATTACATTCTAGGCCTAATGATTTGCTTTAAGGTATCCGACTACGTTCGGAACCGTGATTTTAAAAAAAGCACATAAATGGATAATTTTCAGGATATTTAGTGTCACTCAGATTAGAATACACGCATAAAATTGTTTTAAGGGGATTTTGACAAAATTTTTTTTATTTAAATATAATATTTTGGCAAAAACTTAATTTAGAATAATCTTTTTTTTTCCAAATGTTCTCCTTTTGTAAGAAATGCTTCTGTTATAATAATAGTTTGCCCGTATATAGCTCAGACCTCTCTACACAGGCTCAACTAGACATTTTGAAAAATTCACTTTATTTTCAGAGTTACAACCAATTGAAATAATTATCGGCGGTTTTTTCTTAAAACTTCTCCCTGTTGTCGTAAAACATAGATAAACCCACTTCTAAGTGATATATTTCAAAAATTGTAGTTGAGCCTCTATACAGAGGTCTAAGTTATATACAGGCAAAATATTATTATAATAGAAGGAGTTTTCACAAAAGGAGAACATTTGGAAAAAAGATTATTCTAAGTTAATTTTTTGCCAAAATAATAAATTTAAATAAATTTTTTTTGTCAAAATGTCCTTAAAACAATTTTATGCATATATTCTAATCCAAGTGACACTAAATATCTTGAAAATTTTCCATTTATGCGGTTTGTTAAATCACGGTTCTGAACGTAGTCGGATACCTTAAGGTACTTTCATTTGTAATAATTTAAATGATAAAATAATGTACGCGTTTGAATTTCTTAGAAAAATGTTTGCTATATAATTTTTTTTCACATCTTCCTTATACATTTAGGCATGAAATTTTGTTACGCATCATGAGCTAAAACAGCTGCAGCTGAATATAACTTTGCTGATTCTACCATAAAACGAAATATTATATTGTTACGTAATAGAATATTGCCTACTTTATTAAAAAATTTATCTGTGCGCGTATACTATGCAGCCTAAAATCATAAGAATTTCAAACTTAAGATATTTTTTCAAATATATAGTGAAAAATATTTCAGAAAATATTTTGTAACTTTAACCATATAAAGGCCATGCTTAAATTTACATGTTTTGAATAAAATGATTTAAAAAAGATATTAAATAATTCTGAGAAATTGCACCTGAGAAATGCACCTGAGAAATTGAATCGTCACTTTCTAAAATTATTCAATTAGCGATTTGAAATATTTGTTTGCGTTTTATTCTGGTTAAATGAATACAAAGCAATTGATATAAATATTTTTTGAAAAAGAAAGTTGATTTTAGGAATAATTTTTCTGGCAAAATAAAACAAACAACAGTTACATTAGTTTGTTCCGAAATATTTTTAGGAATTCAAAAGAACAGAGAAACTTGAAGCGAGGATCTAGGATTGTTAATGAACAATTAGACAAATTGTTCATTTTTTTTAATACTATTCTGTGTTAATTTTGCGTTTAGATGCATAAAGCAGATACAATTTAATAAAAAATACTTTTCGAAAGTTTTTAATACATTATAATTTGGTAATAATAAAACATTTCCTCAAAAAAGAAGCGGTCTTCTAAAATATAATCCGTTCACTTTAAAATGCTCGGAGATTTCATGTACGAAATCACTCAGAAAAGATTTATCTTTCACTATAGACTCATACGAACAATGGAATCATTCACAAGAAACACTTAGAAATTGATAAAAGCATGGAATGAAAAAAATATACGAGTATATGTTCCAAAAAACTTTTTAGACTTAAAGGAAAAGTAAAATATTACTTTTGAAGGACAAGAAACCTCCATCAATAGAATATATATCTTCCATTAAAAAAAAGACATTTTTCTTCCCGATATCATATTTATCGACAAATATTAAGTAATTTTATTATTTAAAAAAATTATTAATATTTCTTGCATAGTCCCAGGATATATGGTACTCCGTATTTTAAAAATTTTTTATGCATAACATAAAATATAAATACATTTCAATATTTTTTACAAAATAAACTAAATGATAAGTTATTTAATAATAATTTATTATTTAATTTATAGTACTCCAAATGTTAAGCAAGTAATTCAATTTATATTACCTATAAGTTCAGCCAACCAGCGGTAAGTATGTGAAAGTAAGCTTCCTTTCTTTTAATAACATCACGGAAAAGCATTAATTCTGAGAAATAGCTTCGGTCAAGGTAATCACAACTGTTTCTAAAGGATTATTTTCTGATTCTTCCGGAACAACTATGCCCAGTGGAAATTTCTCTAATGGTATTTGTGTGCTCGGAGTAAGGTTTGGGATAGTCATTTTGTTATTATCTTGAGGAAGTGCTGATATAGGCGAATACATCTTCGGAATGTTATATTTGTAGCGTTTAGCTTCTCGGGAAACATGTAACACAATAAATATAGATATTATGCCTTATAAAGGTCATAAAAGTAATTCATGAATCTACAGATTATGGGGTATAGTAATAATTATTTAATTTCACGGCTAAAACTCTTTAAAACATCCTATGTATATTCCTTTCATTACGTCTTTGATATTTTTTAAAATAAAGGTAATGAATTATCACTGAAATTTTGAGTAAATGGATACATTCGTTATGTGTTCTCATGATATAACCAAACTTAACCCTTTATCTACCGATGGTACTTATAGTACCACTACAGTGTTTCTCAAACTGTGAGGCGCGCCCCTGGGGGGCACGGTAACCCTGTGAGGGGGCCGCGAGCATATTGAAAATAATAGGTTTAAAAAAATAATTTTTTGGATTGAAGTAAAACAAAATGCTTTCTGACATAATAAAAAATATACATTAACTCTGATATAATTTATATATATCATCTGGTGATCATAAAAAAAAAGATTCCATTTCAAAAGCTCATTATCTATTTTTTATCCTGTAACCAAATAAAAAAAGACATTTTGTTTGCTTTCCGTAATCGCACGATGAGAGATTTCTTTATTACGTTTCTTTTAACCCCTAAGATACTACTTTTGATTATCATAAAGGGTGTTTTTTTGAGAGGTATAGAACTTTAAATTGCAATAAAACAACGATGTATTATTCGATTGACATGAATTTTTTTTATTCGAAAGATAATCTTGTGGCATTAAATTTTAAATATGATTTCTGACATAGGACTGCCACGGCTGGCTCGGATGTAGACCAATCTGGACGTCCAATTTTCGATGACTTTTTCCAACATTTGTGGCCGTATATCGGCAATAACACGGCGAATGTTGTCTTCCAAATGGTCAAGCGTTTGTGGCTTATCCGCATAGACCAATGACTTTACATAGCCCCACAGAAATTAGTCTAGAGGTGTTAAATTACAAGATCTTGGAGGCCAATTCACAGGTACAAAACGTGAAATTAGGCAGTCACCAAACGTGACTTTCAATAATTCGATTGTAGCACGAGCTGTGGGACATGTTGCGCAGTCTTGTTGGAACCACAGCTCCTGCACATCATGATTGTTTAATTCAGGAATGAAAAAGTTAGTAATCATGGCTCTATACCGATCACCATTGACTGCAACGTTGTGGCCTTCATCGTTTATGAAGAAGGATTCCACCAGCCCATAAAGCGCACCAAACAGTCAGTTTTTCTGGATGTAACGGTGTTTCGACATACACTTGTGGATTAGCTTCACTCCAAATGCGGCAGTTTTGTTTGTTGACGTAGCCATTCAACCAGAAGTGCGCTTCATCGCTAAACAAAATTCGCTTATGAAAATCGACCATTATTTTCGAAATAAAATTGCACAATTTGAAAGCGTTGTCCAGGTGTGAGTCTATTCATGATGAATTGCCAAACCAAACTGGGAATAAATCACTTGACAGCTGCTAAATCGGTCCCCATCTTGGAAAGTAATGCCAACTTAAACTTCTATAGCTGGAAAAAACATTCTGTATATTTGACCTTCAAACTTACTGGTATGTTTCACTCCGTCTCTGTTTCTTTTATAGGAAAGTTGTAAATAATATTTTTCTTTTGCTCTTTT
Organism: Trichonephila clavipes; assembly: GCA_019973935.1. Taxonomy (NCBI): domain Eukaryota; kingdom Metazoa; phylum Arthropoda; class Arachnida; order Araneae; family Nephilidae; genus Trichonephila; species Trichonephila clavipes. Next base: position 758,916 of record BMAU01013295.1, read on the forward strand.
TCCCCATGTGAATGATATATGGATGAGCCAAGGATGATTTGGCCAAGATGTATTTTTCTGTGTATTCTTAATCGTATAATGCATAATGAAGAGCGTCTTACAAAATTATTTTTAGTACATGCTACACTTTCCCCATGAACAATTTTGTGCTTTTGATTGCTGTGTTGTACGACTTATTATGGTTTATAAATATAAATAAGCACAATATAAAAAAATGGTCATTTGCAATCCCTATTGAAGGAAGTTGAAACTGATCAAGCAATTGAGGAATCTGGTGAAATAATGCATATAATGATAATGATTTAATGAAATATGTATTCTCATATTTGAGTAAATATGAGAAAAACGTTAGATATGAAACGTTTGAGTTGATTTGAAATTTTCAAATGCTGCCTAAAGATCTCTATGATGAAAACTATGAAGCCATAAGGTAGCACTTCGCCTTGTCAAAAAGACACAAGGAAGAAAAAGTTTAAAATGCTATTTCTAGATCATTAATCGACAGCCAAACTACAAAAACGTGAACAAAATATGACAGTTTTGCTGGAAAATAATGTTTCTGTATTGTTAGCGAAAAGTGTCCTTGATTTATCTCCTTTATTAAGGAAACACACATTTGGAACATTTTCTTTAGTTTTATTGGATTTTTTCTGAAATTATCAAATAATGTCCTTGAAAGTAGGTACAAGTATAATTTCTCTCAGTTAAATTATTCACTGGAATTTTGTGATTTCCATCGTGTGTAGTAAAAATAATTATAAAATAAATTATAGTTTTAAAACAAACTAAAAAACACGCTTTCATAGTGAATCGAGCAAAAAAGTTAAAAAAAATATATATTACTTAAAAGTAACATATACAAAATTTAATACTTATCTTGTTAATTTGTATGGTTTATAATTATAACCGGATTGTAGCTTTAGCGCTAAAAAGTGCATTATTATTGCATTATATATTTATATTTTTAGGGGAGGAGGCGTGTTAAAAATTATGATTAAAAATTGGGTCGCCAGTAGTGAAAGTTTGAGAGCCACTGTACCACTCACTTTAAAATTACATGGAATAACCATTTTCACGAATACTCGCGTCATACTCCACAGGGACATTCTTTTTTATCCACTCTTCCAAGATATACAGCAATACGAGTTCTATAAAGAGCGTTTTAGCGGGAAAGGCGAATAGTTTTATAGCAGAAATTGCGTTTTCAGCTGACGGCGTTTTTAATGGATTGCGAAGATTATCATTTTTGTTCCGAAAAAGGAGAGTTAATGTCAAAAGTTAAGTGTCTAATTTTTTTGTATGGTAATGATAACCTTGGGAAACGATTTGACAATTTATTTTAAGTGAACAGTGTATATATTAATTTAACAGTTGAATATCTTTAATTAATTAATTAGCTCTAACGAATTAAATTTCCCAAAGTTGAGTATTTAGTTCATGTTTATCCCTTAATTTGCAATGTAGGGATTAAAAAAAATATTCATGAAAAAAACTGCTGTAAATCATCATGCGGTAGATAAAAGGTTAATAAGTCTTAAAATATTTTTTTTTTGTTGTTTTAAGATTAGACTGCGAAGTAGTTTTGTTAAATTGTTGGGTTTTGATTTTTTTGGACTTGTGTATTTTATATAAAAATGAAGAAAAAAAAACACATTTGATTTATTATTTTGCTTTTTTTTCCTTTTGACTTAGTGTAGATCTTGAAATACAAAAAGACTTTGTTGAAACACTCCCGCTTTTTGGACAATTTGGAAATGATAAAGATTGCAACAGTTTCTACTTATTTTTCCCAGTCTTCTCACTTGGTGAAAACTTTGTGTCTTAGTTTTATTTAGTAAGCAACATTTCCCAATTTTATTTTTACTACAGGCAATAATTGAAGTTAGGGTTCGAATTTGCGTACTATTTGAACTTCAGGGAAATGAAATTCAGAGTCTTGTGCATTAAACTATTGTGGGCATAAATCTCTCTCGGAATAAATAAATATGGCGCAATTTTCTAAATATTATTCTATAATTTTATAATATACCTAAAGATTCAATGAGTAAATTTCTGAGTATGGAAGTTTGAAAATTCTGAATACAGGCTAATTTTATGATGATTAAATCTGTTTCAAATTAGCTTGCTACAAATGATTTAGGCTTACATTTAAACGAAATTAAGATATATATAAATTTTCGAAAATGGTGCATTTTTTTTAAATGCATGGGACAAAATTGTTCATGGTTATTATTGCATTTAAACTCAAACATAATTTTGTACAAATTTATTTTAAATTTTATGATAATTATTTATGGAAATTCAACTTAAAGCATGTAGCTGATAAATCGTTTCTTTTTCTTGACATTCTATGATTTAGCTATAGTTCGATGTAATTCTAAAGAATGTTATATTATTATTCTTTCAAAATATCACGAAAAAGTTATTCATTATAGCAGTGCTTCTCAAACTTTCAATACTGGAACCCCCCTTTCGATCACAATTTTTATCGCGCCCCCCTTATACATTAATAATGCACTGAATGCAATAATAATACACTTTGACGCTAAAGCTACAATAGGCGATCTTAATTATAAACCATACAAATTAGTAACATAAGTATTAAAATTTTGTATACTACTTTTAAGCAATAAATAAATCAATAAATAAAATAATAGGATAATTATTATGTTATTTTTCCTTTCTCTAATTTTTAAATTGAACATTTTGCAAAATGCGGTAGCTGCTTAGAAGACAAAATATAGATATCTGCTAAATATAGAAAAAGAACTCAGTGGGTCAATTTCTAATCATAAGCATTCCTATGAAAAATTTGCTCTGTAAGACAAGCCCATGGAAGTCGTTAATACTTATTAAACTTGTTCTTAATTTAGTATTAATTAATTAGTTAAAAATACTCTGTGCAGCACTGATACATTAAAAGTATACCGGCTATACTCTTTGCTCGAGTTCATTTATAAGAAAATAAAACATTATTGATATAATAGCTGAATTGTAAGGAGTGCAAAGCCAAATGCTCGACAATATTTACAAAAATGTAAAATTATTTTTTTTAAAATGGTTGCTCAAATTATAACTAGTTTTAAGCGAATGGTAATTTTAAGCCTCACAGAATTAGCATTTATATTTGATGTTAAATAATGAACAAAAATATAAAATTTCGATGAAGAATAACTGTATTATTTTTAATATTTAAAGCGAAAAGACTTCAACTTGTTTTAACCCGGGAGCAGGCGCGCACTCGATACGGTCGAGCGGGGTTATTGAGTCACCCTAATCCTTTTTTTTCATAATTATTTTATTTTACTCGATACAAATCGTGATTCCAGTGAATAATTTAATTAAGAGAAAGTTTACTTACCTACTTTCAAGAAGTTTTCAATTTTTCTTTGGTAACAATTAAACAGTTTTGCCAGAATTAACGATTTCGTAATCTGTGTGTCCCACGTGACCACTTCCGGGTAAAAAGTGTATTCATTATGATTATATGAAATTGTGTAAAACGTTTTTCGCGTTATGTTTTATATGTATAGAATACTCGTAAAAATAAGTTTTGGCCAAGTAATTCTTCAAAGTGTGTGTGTGTGCTCTCCGTGGTTTTCAAAATATCATAAAACTTTTTGCATGGAAAAAAGCGTAACAGAGAAATACATTACTTACAACTTCCCTAAATGAGAAACAAACACATAAGAGAGGGATTATAACTAACTGTACCAATAACTTAGACGGTCAAACAGATTACAGCTATAATGTGCAGTATTTCAAAAATAATGACAGTGATGAATTTTTTATGTTCCTAATTTTTTTCGATTCTGGATCTGGGTATTTGTTTTTTCTCTGAAAGAGTTGTATGCTAGGTTTAAACAGAAAGCGTAATAAAAAATCTCTCATCATGAGATTACAGCAAATCAAATAAAAGTTTTTTTTTATTTCGTTATAGGATCAAAGATAGCTAATTAGGTATTGAAGAAGTTTTTATTTTTGTTGACTTAATATCGCGCGCGCTCGCCTATAAATTATATCAGAGTTAATTATTTTTAAATCTTTTATTTTCGATATGCTCGCGCTCCCCCTCGTAGGGTTATCGCGCCCCCCAGTTTGAGAAACACTGCATTATGGCAATGTAAAAGAATAGTTACAGTGAAAAAAAAGGCAAAAACTATTTTCCGGATTGCACATTAACTTGTGTGTCATGAAATTTAAAATAACCACGTAAACATTAGACACATGAACTCATTATTCATTAATGTATTTCCAACAAAGATATTCTGATCTTTAAATCATACGTGCTTTAAATATTTCGCATTCATTAACTTAATAAGCATTGCTTTGAATATTTAGTACATTAAATTAAAGGTTTTCTGGAAAGTTCATACGAATTCTTTATCTTTTATCAATATATGAAGTCTAGGTCTATTTAAATCGAGCTCATACAATTTCATAGTTCATGATAAGCCAAGCACTTTTATAAGATATTGAATGAATGTATTTTCATTTCTTTACTAAGCCAATTCCTTTGTAAACGCAAACAATAAAAAATATTTTTTCAGAAAGAAAATGTACATTGCATCTAAACAAATTTCAAGATTATATAAAAATCCAAGCCTAAATTTGATGTATTCAGAATTGAGCGTGTCAATTACATTGATGTTGGTGAACTTTTCTTCTCACAAAATGTTCAGTTTACAGCACTAATATCTTAATTCATCAAAATGTATTAATTATCTGTTTTTATAATGTCTTATTAGAAAACTGCCTTAACTTCTCTCTCCCGTATATTAACACATTTTTTTATTAAAAATTCTAGAAAAAATGGATGTAGACAAAGTCCATATAAATAATCATAACGAATGAAGGAATCCAAGATGGAGAGAAACTACGATACCTTTTAATAATAGGCTTGCTTTCATAAAATCTTTATCAAAAAAAGTTTTTTTATGTTTTAAACTGAAACACGAACAACTTTACTAAATTACATTTTCTATACGATAATAGCACTTCACCCTACTTAGTAAACGTGATATAAATTGCACACAACACTTGATACATGATTAATAAATATAAAAGTACTGATTTCAATTTCAAATAAAAAAATCCCTGGGATAATTATCTTCATTATGAAATATGGAGATAAATTACCATATACTTTAAAGAGTAAGAAAAAAAAAAGAAAGAATAGATCTAGCAATCATTCATTACTATGTTTTCTAGCTTCATAGACACTATTCAAAACAATCATCGGATATTTTTATCCTTTCAATTATACTTATTAAAAAGTAGAAGGAATTACCATATCATCTTTTACTATAAGTTTTACCATATGCATTTCTCATTAATAATACTACAGAATTAATAACAATAATTATTTTGAAAGAATGAACAAAATAACTTGCATAAAAATAACGACAAACAATTGAAATAGACACATTAATTACTTAAAATTAGGTATCAGTTTTTCACTATCAGTTTTCAAATTAATTATTGCTTCGTATCTCTAAGCGATTAATGAATGTCTCCTATTTCTTAGGATGGAAGTATACAATTTGTAAAAATATTCTAAATTGTTTTCGACCCTATAATTGTAAAAAAAAAATGAATGAGTAATGATATGCGCTTACGGTTTCTCTAATGTTACTTAAAAATATTATAAATATTAAAAAATGAATGAACTAAATCGCTCTGCGTCAATTTTTTGTAATAATCTTATTTCAAAATGACTTCAACTGAAGAAAAAATGCAAGCTGTATAGCTTGGCTTCTTGAATTTATATCTGAAACACAGGTACAGCGTAAATTTCAGGCAACCTACATTTGAAGTTTATTTGAAGACCCTAACTTATAAAAAGTGAAAAAAATATGAAGACACTGGTAACGTATTGATATAATTATAAATTCTGATTCATAATCTGTAGAGATAATATTTACGGGCTTCTATTTATGGAGAGAGAGAGAGAGATACAAGAAAAATAATGTTTATCACTCTCCAACTCTGGACGCTGATGACCTGTAGAGATAACGCGGCCATCCAACTTTTGATTCGGTCATGTTTCATAGAAATCTCGTCTAGACACGATGTGCTGTGTTCAACTGATGTCTAAAATATGGAGCAATGCAGGGATACTCAGTCTTTTTTCCAGCCGGGCCGCATACTCACATGACGGGTATTTCAAATTGGGCTGTGCAACATAAGAGTAATGGAAATACTCTATACGATCAAACAACATTGGACAAAAAAATTGTTCAAAATACTAAAACTATTTTTGTCTTTTATTGTATAATATTGTATTAACCTTTCTATCAGACCCAAACAAAAGTTATGCATATTTTACTGAGTTATGGAACAATTTCGATTTCTGTTTATCCATGACAGAAATGTTCCATGACAACATTTTGTTTACATTACGATAAAGAGCAAATTAATAGATTTAATTACTTGATTGATAGAATTTTCCATTGACTTTTTAGTGCACTGTTCTCCAATAATTTAACTTCTTAAAGTAATCGAACATGATAGAATTTTCCATTGAATTTTTAGTGCACTGTTCTCCAATAATTTAACTTCTTAGTGTAATCGAACATGATTGGGCCACTCAGAAAAGGCCGGGGGCCACAGGTTGAGCATCACTGGAGTAAAGAATTTCAAACAGAAAACTTCGACGTCTTGTTCATAGAACACAGAAAGAGGCAATTGCATGTGTCATTGTTTGTCTATACTTAACTATTTTTAAACAGTGCGAATATATTTCTGACACCAGTTACTCATACATGCAAACACATATTCATAGCCAATCAAATTGTAAACAACAAATTTACTAATGTTTGCCTTTTTTATGAGGTGTTGGAACTTTGATGTGTAGATTTATTAATGCTTTAAAGTCTTTTAAAAATATCAGGTAGAGTAAAAAAGTTTTCCAAGGGAGATACCTCCGCATTAACAGTGGCATTTCCATGATAAATAACCTTTCTCCAAACGGATTTTTGCCTTCTAAATCTGAAAGTTGTAACCACTCAACTGTGTAATGTCTTTGTCAAAATTGTATTATGTTGTGCCTCTAAAGTGTTTAAAATGCAGCTATCACGTCAACAGATCGAAACGATTATGTACTATGATTTCCGAAATAAACTTAGCGCAATTGAATGCCATAAAAATGTTTGATGGTTTAGGTTTCAATACTGTTTCTTATGATAGAGTAAAACTTTGGCTTCGAATGTTTAAAAGCTGGGAATTTTAGCACTGAAGAT